>JAQFVV010013003.1:0-332538 GCA_028023455.1 Epiperipatus broadwayi | reverse complement strand
ACAACAACAACAACAATATTGGAACAGATAGATAGAATATATGGATTATTTTTTGAATAAAAGATTTAGATGAATCCATTTAATTATAATTCTATCCAACCAACATATATTCATTTCAACTGAGATAATTTCTTCCTGAAATTAAAACAGTTTTGTGTAATCTTAGAAATTTAAGGGCTTCACATCTGGATGAGATACCTGAAAATTGTAATATATCCTGGATGAATTTTACTTTGGGAAAAATTATTCAGCTTATTCTAAAAATATATGGACTGGTGAAAGATGTTTTTATTATTATAATTTATAAAATTAAAGGGAACAGAAAAGTTTACACTTATTATCAATGTTGTCTACCATAGCAAAAATACAGTCAAAAATTTTATTGAATAGGTGACTTCCACATTAGATGAGGGATTGAGACTCAACATGATTTTCAATAATCAAAAAGCATAACAAGTGTGATTTTTATTATTAAAAAGTGCAAAAAATTAGAAAAAACTAATTACCGAATTAGTCAAGAGCTTCAATTGTTTTAATTGAAAATATATGTAGCAAGCTTACTCATATTATATACTTTCTAAGAGAATTATGTTGAATAAATTAAATGAAGGATATATGTAATATAAACTAAAGATTATTGTTGAGAAGACTAAGTGTTTATGGATAGGGAGAAATGCAAAAATACTCCATATTGAAAACCATGATAACATAGTTCAAAAGATAAAGCAATTTAGATATTTGAGTAGTTGTTTGAGTGAGGATGAAAGAAGTAAAGATGAAGTTAAAAGAAGAATAGCATAGGAAAAGGAGGCATTTATTAAGAGAAAGAAAGTATTTTGTGGATCTTTGAAGAGAGAATTTAAAAAAAGACTAATTAAATGCTATGTGTGGAATGTACTAATGTGTGGCTGTGAAATGTAGATAATGAGTAATAAAATTAGGAACAGATTGGAAGGCTTTGAAATGTAGATATGGAGAAGAATTGAAAAAATCAATTGTATGAATAAAACAACAAAAATAAGAAGTTTGAAATGTGTAAATGAAAAAAGAAGATTGATTGAGGTCATCAGAGAGAAAAACTGCATTGGTCATTTATTAAAAAAAATTATAGTTTAATGAAAAATGTTTTGGAGGGAATGGTGAGTGAAAGTAAGAAGAAACAATGGGTGATTGACATTGTTGAATGATATACAAGATGGATAGAGTTATGTGGAATTGAAGAGATGGGCAATGAAGAGAAGGAAATAAAAAATGGATGAATTGATGTGACTATTCTCTGGATTTGTCCATTTGATGGATTACTGTTGATGATGATGAGAGATACTATAAAAGGAAGCAATATTATTGATAGTCAAATGAAGCATTTAAAATGACCTTTAGTGTTAAAGATAGCTATGTTCTTATTTCCACTTTGTGGCATTTGAACTGCGTATAGACATTTTCAAGAAATGGGCTTCACAAAATTATATTTTATTTTGAATTTCTTGAAATCGAAGATACACTTTTTATCTTCTTATCTTTTATATTCGCAGTGTAATGATGGTTGAGCTGTTCTTTCTCATTCAAATAATGATCTAATAAATTTTATTAATATTTTAATGCAACATATAAAAAGTTTGGTTACTTAATTAATATTCCAAAACCTCATATGTTTCAGAAACTTTTAATTTGAGTAGCTATCTTGTAAATATGAATCAATTGAATTTTTTTGGAAAACTATGTCATCATATGAAACTCATCTTTGATGTTGTTTTGTTGTTGTTGTTGTGCTTTTCTTTTTTCTTTTAGAGTTATAAGGACCATATTTATTTCTAAATGGTTGATTATAAGATGAATGAGATTTTTGTTTAGGTTAAAAGTAAATTTGAATGTCTATATGCAATAAAAATTACAGTTTCTTGCTTTTATATTTAACAATTACAACATAAAATATTTCATTACAATTATATAAAAATAAGATATGAATCTTTTTTTTCCTTTTTCTAACTAAATACAGATACTACAAAAAATATTTAAGATTCTTCATAATACTAATAAAAATGTTTTTCAATATTTCTGGTCGGGATGATATTTAATTTATTATTATAAAGGCAAATGAAATGATAAACTATCTAAAACATATTTTATGGTGCATTTGAGCTTAGCATTTATTAAAGAGATGGACTCTATTTGGAAAGAGGTTTATATCAAAAACTTTCTAAATAGTACAATATAAATATGAATTGCTTTTATTGGAAAATATGAATAAGATAAGAGTTAAAAATATATATAATTATTGTAAGGTATTAATGTTTTTCAGAAAAAAATACAGTCCAAAAGCTACCAATAAAGTTTAAAGTATAAACTTAGAGACCAAAATATAATATGTAAAGATGTGCTTACGATTTATAGATTATTTGTGTTGGTGGTGTCTTTCTTTCTATATATATTTTTTAAAAATTAGAATGACTAATTATTTGTAAATGCTAATATATGGTAATGGTAATATCTAACTTTTGTTAATAGTACAAATATTGTTCTGAGGGAGAACATTGTCTTTTAGTTTAAATAATGCTTAATGTTTATTAATGATTCATGAATGCAAGATTAAAATGGATCTTTAGTAAACAATTTTAAAGGAGATAATTTTTACATCATCATCATCATCATTTTCCACCAATATCAGTACACTGAAAAATAAAGGTAATATATAATTTTTATTCAGATTCTCTGATTTCTAGTCTCTCTTCTAAATATTTCACCAGAAAATTTATTTATTTAATCCATCCATCTCTCATGTGATCTCCTTACATATCACTTAAATATTTTGGGATCCTATTGGCAATTTGTCTAGCACAACATCATTTCCATCTTTTAATTTTATCAATCCCAATGATATCTATGTTTATTCTTACTTAAGAATTTCACTTTTACTTTTTTTTGTTACTATAAGCAAACATTTCTCAGTACTCTATGAGTGATCTAAAATCTCTGTGTTATTCTTCTATAAAGTATCCAAGTCTCAGATCCAAAATGTAATAATCAGTAAAATATGTAAAATGAAGATCTTCCTTAACATTGGTGGCCGAGTGGTTAACACAGCTGCCTTACAAGCAGTTGTCATGGGGTTTGCTTTCCAGGTGACATTTTGACACATTAAAAAAAAAGCAAATAGTATATTTTGTTTTAATATAAAATTATTTCTACCAAAAAGCAGTTTATCCATGATGAATTCTATAATTAATTTCATCCATTATGTTTTTATTTGTATTTATAATCTTATCATAATATTTTTATTGTTAACTTTTTCTAATCCATGATCACCAATCTTTATTATCTTTTTCTTAAAAAACACTTTGAATACTATTTTTTGTAAATATTTATCTTTATCCCTACTTTCTAACTTTCAATGACCAACTCATATTTCCTAAATTTCTGAAGTAATATTTGCAAAAAGTAATCTTACCATTGCATGCAAAATCTAATCTTTTGGTATTTTTGTTTACTAAATTTTATCTTTTAATCCACAAAATACTTCTTATAAAAGTACTGAAAAAATTTTCATTTTAAACTTCTTAGTATAAACAGATAACTTAACAACTGCTGTTGCATTTTAATAAACATTTTTCAGAACATGAGAATACTCTGGGTCTATATTTTGAGAGCCTAAAGCTCTAATCACTGTAAAAAGAATTACAGAATGAAAGGCCTTTTCATTATCTATAAATCCAAGGCTATTCACTGTACTTTCTATAACTTCTTTCAATACTTTAACATCCAGTTTGTTATATTTTGGTTTGGTTGTTTGAATCCAAAGTTTACTGTAGTTAAAGCATAATTATTTTGAAAAAGATTTTTTGTAGAAGTGATAAAAGACATAGTTCTATATTATCTATAAGCAATAACAAACTCTCAAAATAGTAGTGTAACCCAGTGCATCCATTGATTACTAAAGCTTGCACTAGATGGCACTACTGTCTGGAAAGTTTGCTATTACTAATAAAAGTTTGTGTAAGCATAGGAAATACAATCATGTTTGTAATATCTAATATATTCTTTATTACTTTTTCTAAATATCAATAATATTAATGCATTCCCTCAATCATTTAATATATATTTATCATTTACATATTTGACATGCAGTTTTGCCAATATTTTTTCTATTTCTGCATCTGTTTTTTTTTAAATATCAAAAATAATTCCAACTTTCCTGGACCTTTTCTTTTTTCATACTTTAATTATTAATATCTCTTCATTTAAATATGTAATAAATATAGTGATTACTTTGTATGGTTGTTCTTTATTATTGCATAACTTTTTGTAAACTCTTCCATGTATTTCATAATATTATATCTCTTTTATAGTAATAGTTCAATTTTTTTTAAATGTTCAAATAACTTTTCTTCTAACATCAACATCTTTTATATTTTCAAGACTTTTATTCTCTCCTACAGATTTCCCATAATTCACAGTTATATTTTCTTACATCATTAATTTTTATACCATTTTACAGATTCAAGATATTCAAATCTTCTTATTGAGTCCTTATAAATATTTATGTATTCCTTCTTTTCTTCATACATTTCTCTTGTCTCACTTGAAAATTTAATGGTGACTTTCTGATCCAGCTAATCTCTTTTGCAGTTCTGATTAGAGCATTAATTTTCTTATTGATCTTACTAAGTTTGAATTATCATCAAAATCTGTCAATAAAGGATTAGCAATTTCTAATTTGAATTCATTTCTAATAATTGAAAATATGAATTGTTAATACTTTATTTCTAAATAGTTTTTCTTTTTCTAGTTCTGTATTAACATCTATTTTCTATCTCACTCATTGATAATCACTCTTTGTAATAAATATATTAAAAACATTACAATTCTGAAATACATATTTTTGTAAATTAAAACATAATCCAATTTTTCCATATGTTCATTTGGATGTTTTCTTATCCATTTCCATCAGCATTTTTTTTTTAAATATAAAATTCATGTTATATATTTTCTCTTTTACTTTAAATTCCCCAAGCCTGTGTTCCCCTTTCATTTCTACCACTACAGCCAAATTTACTTACAATACATTTATTCTTCAATCATTTTCAAATTGTATAATTAAAATTTCCCATGATAATTTAAAATGTTGTTGGGTATAACCAAAAGTATTTTATACCTCAATATAAAAATCCTCTACTTATCACAATGAGAATATGTTGGGGGACCTGAATTCTCTGCATTTGGTATTTTCCATTAATTTGAATAATTAATCTTGCCATTCTGTCTGATATGCCATCAAATTCACAATATTGTTCATCCACTTTTTAGTTATAATGAATCTCCCTCCTTCTGAAAATAAGAGTCAAAATTTAGTTCTGTTTTTTGATTGTAAATATATAAAAAAGGAAAATAATTTACACAATGACATTTATTTAACCTTCAAAAAAGCTCAACTGATGTGTCATTTAAAACTATCAGAAAACTGAAAAAAAGATCATTGTATTCCTTAGTCTTAAACTCAGATGTAAAAGCTAATAAACTCATCACACTGGTTGATATGCATTGGCAGCACATCATTGACTTGAATAATTACATAATAATAATCTCAATAACAAAAACATGTGAAGTGGACATCAGGAATATTCCCTGCTCAATTCTTTTAAATCTTGAAAAGAAATAAAAAGGTTTCTTTTTAAAAAAACAATAAATTTATTTTTGTAATTAATTTTTATATATTTATATGTAAGTTGTTTCAAGAAAAATTATAAGTTGTGTTCTAAAGGAAAAATTTGCTTCAATCAGATGGTAAATATTTCAAAATCATCTGACTGTATTTAAGTGAGATATTGACATCCAAGATTCCATGAATAAATCTATAATTTCCTAATTAGTATTAAGATATATGCAATTTATGTTTTCTGTAATTATTACTTTATTTTATATACAAATAGGGGTTACTTTAATAAGACATGCAGATAATATGAATAAAACATGAATGTCGTTTGTATAAAACTATTACAACTAAATATTCAATAAAATTCATTTATCTATCATATTAATTTGAATAAACATGTGTGTATCATTTACTGCAGTGCATGCTATTGAGTTATTAATATTTTCTTTAGCAGAAAAATGATAATCTTATATTGATTATATTATCCAGAAATATTACCAAATTTACCACTTCGTTTATTTACTGCTTGGAATTTTATATAAATGCAATTTATCCACTCTACTTTGAAAACTTTTTAGCAAAAACCTTTTATTGTACATATATGCATACACAATCTTAGATTTTGACTGCCCTGCAGTCTAATTCAGAGCCACTTTAACAGTCAAAATCTAGGATTGTGTATGCATATATGTATAATAAAAGATTTTGTTTAAAAATTAGAGTTAAAGTAGTTCTGAAGAAGACTGCAGAACAGTCAAAATCTAGGATTATGTATGCATATATGTACAATAAAAGGTTTTTGCTAATAAGTGTAAGTAGTGGATGAATTGCATTTAATTATAATTTTTTTATATAAAAAATTTCTACTGAGATTAATCTATCATTAAAAAAACAGATATATAATGAAAAACATATTTTTTTACAAATATACTTATTCAGAGGAATTTAAACCCTAAGCAAATGTGCTCTAGTATTGTTATAATATGCTTAATAATGTCTTGTTGAATATTGATGATACTCTCAAACCAAAGCACAAAATAGAGACTTTGAAGATAAGAGTGGTCATCTTATCATTAAAAGCTAATATAAAGTGTCTTAGTTTGAAAATGTAAAGATGTTTCTTTATTCACTTTGCATCCATTAATTTTTTCCTATATATTAATAGTGTGTAATATTAATGTATAGTAAATTGAAAACATTTAAGAATGTTAATGTATAGAAAAATTAATGGTTGTAAAGTGAATATAGAAATATCTTCAAACTCTCAAACTAGGATGCTTTAGATTGGCCTATACAATTGAATTTAGGTACAAAAGATAAAACATATACTCTTATCTTTTCTAAATCCTCTATCCTATGCTTTTTTTCTTAAGTATCATAGCATCGGCCAGGACGCGAACCCACAACCCGGGCAACTGCCTGCTAATGCAAGGCAGTTGCGCTGATCTCTCAATCACCAATGCAAGACTCTATCCTATGCTTTGGTTTGAGAGTATTCTCAGTATTCAACAATACTACAACACAAGTGCTTAGGGTGTAAATCCTTTCTGCTTAAATTACATATAATTTTTGCACTAGCAAATAAAATTGAATATTACATAAATTATATTTATCTTGTGTAGATATTGACTAACAAGTATCTGATTATTAAAATAATGCTAGCAATATTAATCCTGGGGTTTAGATAGTTTTAAATGAAAATATAATTATGTTTTATTAGTAGGATTTATTACTTAAAGCAAATAAACATTACATCCTCAGATGATTTTTGGAGTTAAATAAATTTTTCCAGATTTCTATTTAATTTCAAAGTCATTGTACAAATGAAACATTATAGATATTGTAGTATGGTGAATAAGTGCAAAAAAAGATAAGAAAAGAAATATTCACTAGGGGTATAAAAAGAGTAATTAGATAAGTAAAATGGCTTGAAAAAGATTGTGATATAGCATGCAGGGTGTGCCTTTATTTAAAAAAAGAATAATGAATGAATGAATTAATAACATTTTTGTGAAAAAGCTATTGAGTTAGAATTGGGGTTATGCAAATGAGACATATTTAAACATATATAAATTGATTATTTATTTACTAAACAGCCACATTTTTAAATTAAAATATCACAACTTAAAATGCTGAAGACAAAGATTATAATTATTTAATCAAATTACTTTACATTTCTTAGTTGAACCTTAATAGAGAAATTTTATCTATTGAATTCATGACTCCAGTTGCTAACATAAACAGAAAGATATAACTGTTGTTTTTATCAGACAACTTCGCTTATGACTAAGTTATTTATCATTAAATGACATTATAGTTGTCAAAGTGTGTAAAGAACATAGATCTCTATTATTTAAGATATTTCACTTGATTAGTTATTCCTTTTCAACACTTGTTGTCTTCCTTATATACATTCCTACTGAAGTTAATTATGCACACATAATAAAATTAATAGATATCCATATATTATAATTCTACTTTTATTTTCACTGAATTAAATTTCATTCAAAATTGAACCTTGTCAAGCATGTTACACTAATTCTATGTCATGCGATTAACATATTCTCTTCCTATCAATCCCCATATTGACCAATCCCTACCCTAATTTTTTTTTATAACTTCCAATTATTTAAGATAAATTAAACTTTAAATTAAACATAGTTCAGATCCCTACTGTCATTTTTTCAGGCACATAGTTTTAAGGTTGTAGTCTTAATGTAAATTACTATAAACAAAGGGAGTAAGTCACCCTCCCTAGTTTATGACATAAAAGCACTCTATATTACAAAAATTGTAAAAAATTATCAGCACAATTGACATTCTTTTATACTCCTTTGTTTTACTTACAGTTTCAAGCAATTTGCGGTCTTCATCAACCTTTACAGTAAATAAAATGAAATAAAAAATATATAAAAGCATTACATGCAAAGGCATAAGAAGTGCATATATTAATGAGCAATGAAAAAGAACATCTTAGAAAATACTTAATATATATATATATATATATATATATATATATATATATATATATATATATATATATATATATATATATATATATATATATATATATATTATGTAAAAGACTTGAATTTAAGTTATTTTACTTACTAAGTAATACCAACTACTTTGGTTAATCACCTATTCAACAAATCATGTGTTTGAAGAATCTTGATTAATTATAAAATTTCTGTGATCTACCAAAGTGCTATCATTTGAATCTGTCTTAAATTATTTTATTTATTTGACAGTTACTATCGTCCAAGTGCCTTCTATCATAAATATCAATACAAAGTCAATACCCAACATCAGTTGTCATTTCCAAATATTTTGTTCAATTCTTGTAAAATGAAGTATATGTATACATTAATAAAAAAAAAATGCAAAGCCATTTAACACAAAGCTACAATCTAATAGAAGATTTTCAATTATTTACTTTATGATAATATTAAATAGTGCTATCACACTTATAACGTAAAGCTGTATAATTAATATCAATTAGTCAATTAAAATGGCTGAGCACTTTCGAGAAACTGTACTTCTCATAATCATAGCCAGTTCTGACTCATTGTTGAAATCATTCTATCAGTATAATATGCAAACTCTATGCAAATGAGTCAATTAGACCATCTTTTTGATATAGCAAAACATGCTTCTTTACTATTAATGGTGAAGGAGTCCTCTGCTATGAAGTAAGCCTCCTTTACCTTACGCTTAACATCATGCCTCTCAGTACAAACCAATTTTAATTGACTAATTGGTATTAATTATACAGCTTTACATTATAAGTGTGATAGCACTATTTAATATTATCATAATTTGGACAAGCGTAAAGTCATAAATCTACAAGTTATTAATTATTTACTTTGTATATTCTGGAGATATGGGGAAGTTACAAAAGTTAAACAAATATAGAATTAGATATTAATTTATTAAAATGTTTATCCATTTGTAGCAACATTTGCACTACGGTCAGTTATGACTATTTTTTAATTGATGAAAAATCAAAGGTAGTTTAATTTAATAATCTATAAATAATGAGAACTAAGAAGAGAAAAAAAAACAAGGCATTTAAAAAAAATTTTTTTAAAAGAAAGATGATATATGCTAGTATTGTTGGTGGACTGAAAAAGTATATGTACAGAGTTATATATACAAAAGGCATAACGAAAACAAGTTTGTTATTAGATTTTGAAAGCACATTATGTTAAAAAGGCATATATTGAACAAAAGCACCACATGGTTCTCTTAGCTTTTATTAAACATAAAATCTGCCATTTTAATTTTAGTGATATCTATGCAAATATAAAGTGTCAGAAAAGTTATATAGACCTGTAGTTTTTCAAAGTGACAAAAATGTTACAGCACCTATATAAATCCAATTCATTAGCATATAAAGTTATCTTGCATCAAATCTATAATAATATTAATATAGAAACCAAATTGAGCATCTGCTATTATTAACAGGACATGTTCTAAAAGCAAATTATAAAAAACATTGATTATGATAATGAATTTAGAAATGATACTGATCAATAACAAGTATAGAATATAAAAGAAATGAAGAGAAAAAAAATATTATGATAGGTAGATAAAAAATAGAAATCAGCCTTTGAATAGGCAATTCAATATTTTTTCTAGAGAAACTGTGATGGCTTAAAATAATGATCAGATATTCAAATTCTAGTAGTTTTCTCCATTGTTATTTCTCCAATTAAAAATAATTAGATACTCACTGACAAACCAATACTTAAATAGCTAGTTTGCTATACTCCATTCACCTAAAATTCAAATTTGAGCTGGCATGATTTCAAAAAATTTAAATTTTCACATATCTAAATATCTGATCATAGAGGTAATAAGTGAATAGACCTCTGGTGGATATAATATAAACAAAAACATAATGATAAATTATGAATCTTCATCTTCATAACTAGCTTTAACAAATAATAATAAAAAATAATAATAATTATAATATTCAGTAGCATCCCTAAGGTCAATCAACTGGGTGTATGACTACTAGCTCCGGTACCAAGCTACCTTATTTTAACCAACAACACAATATATATGTGTGTGTGTATATTTATATATATATATATATATATATATATATATATATATATATATATATATATATATATATATATATCTTATGCATTAATAAAATAGACTGAGAGAGAAAGTTTGATGCAAGTTCTTATACATAAAATTAAAATTTACTTTTGAAATGAAGGCATAAAATTTCCAAACGTCTCACCATTTAAACATTTCTAGATATGGGCAAACGACTGATCGTTTGTATTTACATAGGTGGTCGAGAGGTCAGTGATGGCCGCTTTACAAGCAGTTGTCCCGGATTAGCGGGTTCGCTTCCCAACTGATGCTATGACACATAAGACAAAAAAATTAAAGATTTTATTTATTTATCCATTTTTTTATTTACTGGGGTCCCACTCCATATTTGTTACCAAGGCCTCAAAATCTAAAGGATAGCTCTGATGATGCTGATGATGATAATAATAATATAAACAGAAAAAAGAACTATGAAAATGGTTTTTTAAAAGTTTGCTATTATTATAATTTTTATATATTACTATTATATTGACTTAAAAACATATAATTGTATCTACATTATACATACTCGCACATGCTTATTATTAATAAAACTTTTGAAGATAGACAGTGGCAATGTTATAATGGACTGGTATCACCTGAAAGACAAATAACTTGCATTATAAATAATTATCAAATAATATTCTAATTTACGAGTAATTTGAATTATGAAAACATTTTTAAGAACTATAAAAAATTTAAATCATATTAAAAAGCTTGAAAACAATGGAGTGATCAAAAATTTGGGGGCATTGCAATATACACATGGTAATTATTTGAATTAGAGAAATAAAAATTAAATTTATCACATCAAGATGTAGGTTTATATATATGTAATGTGATGTTGTAGCAATTAAAAACAGAGATATTACTATTTTAATAAAAACGTGCTTGTTTATGATTTGGTATATTCTTAGAAAAATATATAAAACATCTGCTAATGTTCTAGCCCCTCACTGAAAAGAGACATAGCTTGAAACTGGTCTGGGGATGGTGACAATCATAGATAATGGCTTCAGGTACTTTCCCTTGTAGTATTTATCATAAAATAAAATAAAAAAGAAATTTCAATTGATTTGTTAATTATCATTATAGATTAAATTTATGTAGGTATATTAATTTTAACAGTATTTCTCTTTATTTTAATTAACATCCATCTGTTTCAAAATGAATAATCAATTAACATTTCATGTATTCATCCATGATATCTTCCAATTCCTAGTCCTCACACCTCTCTGTAAATCCACAAATTTTCATGCAAATTTCTGTGTCAGTTTTTTCTATCTATTTTCTCTAATTAGGAAACCATCTTTTGCTTCCTAGTGGCATTTGGTTTAGTATTTGTAATCTTTCTCTGACTTTCTCTGTACTAACCACATCATTCCAATCATCTTATTCTGATGTCATTTAGTATAGGTGTTCAATATTCATTATTATATTAATTTTTTTATTGCTTCTGTAGTCTCTTCTTGATATTTCTGCAAATCTTCATCAATAATCCATTTTTTTTATTGCAGCATTCTTACACATAAATTCTTTAATTTTCTTTAATGTGGATTTTTGATCTAATGTCCCTTATATCTAACAGTTATATTATAACACTTTTATATTTCCAAGCTAATAGTCCAAAATTCAAAAATACTCTAAGGCTACAATTCAAGACAATTTTATTGCATAGTTGTATATATATCATTAAAATCAGTCAACACTTAGACAATTCCAATATCAATAACAATCAACAATCTCAATCTGTTGTCAAGGCAACCTCCTTTTAATACTAAATGTGGAAATACCGCTTTTATTTATGGTCCAATATATTTATATATAAATAATATATGTTAGGAGTTCCTCTGTGTATGGTTTTTGTTATAAATATAGAAAATTTCGGCTTGATCACACAAGACATTAACTGGGCAAAGAATAGAATACTATAAAAATGTTTGTAGAGACACTGTAAACATTGATTCATAACAAAAATCATATAAAGATGAACCCCCAAAATATATCAAGAGTTGGAGTGTGGAGTAGATTGAAGTCTGTCCATTAAAGTATGAGAAGTGGCTATCTTAATATATATCTGAGCACTTATAGCATATATGTGTAGAGATGGGTAATCTAGACCAACTGATGATTGCTGGTTTAGCATGAAATATACATATTGGTGATTATTTATCTTTTCAACATATATGTGTTCAAGTGTATCAGTGTTATGAGATGGTGTGGAGAGTGGTGGGTCGTGTGAAAATCTGTGCTCATATACCCTATATATTACATATATATACACACAGGTATATAATAAGCCTGTGTGTTTCAGTTATCATTTATATCTGTAAACTGTGAAGATCTTTGTATCAATATATATATATATATGACCCTATATTAATAAATTATATTTTAATGATTTTTGTTTTATGATAATTATAGGCATATCTTAGTTAGCACATTTTTTGATTCCTTTTTAATGAAATTTAAATCTCAATCTTCTGGTAATTTTCACACTTATAAAGAACAAAACATTAAATAGCTGTAGATTTGTTTACTTCTTACTACAATAATTTTTAACAATAAAAATTTTAATTTAATAAAATATGACTAAAATACAATGAATAATGAGTGGGGGGAAATCAATTTTACTCCTACACTATTCAGCATAGATTACAGTCTTACAATAAGAAATAAAAATTTAAAGATCATATGCTGGTTTCAAAAACAATTGGAAAAAAAATAACTTAGGACAAATACAAGAAAGATAGAAAATTGTCTCAAGGATAGCAGATGGTTTTAAAACTAATAGTAAAGCAAAAAAAAAACACTGACAGATTTTTAAAATCAATTTATTAACAAAAAAAAATTCAGCAATAACAATAAACAATACATCAAATATCCTGAGAAAACATTTACAAATAAAGAAAGAACATATTTAAGCTATGATACTCTCTAATTCTCTCTTTGTATAGAAAATTGAGAAAAGTAAGAATATTGATACTTTGAAATTGTGAGGTTGGTGGAGATTTTTAAGAATGGAGATTAAGAACAAATAAAACATATACTCTTTTTACTTGAAAGCTGAATTTTGATATGATGGACACATGATCAAATTAAAATAATCTTATTTTAATCATAGTATGTGATGTTTAATTAATTAGATAAAAATGTTTAGAAACTTGAAGAACAAAACAGAAACAAATAGGCATTCCACAAATGACTCTTTATTGCTTTAAAAGTTTTATAAATAAGCACAGGAATACCAACTTCAACCTCCAAGAATCTATAGAAATAGGGGACGTCGCAGCTATTAGACTATCAGTTTTTCTCATCTATGCTCTCTGGTTGCTCCGATGTGCCATCGTCCTTGACCAGAGAGTACATTCAGTCAATCAAAAGCTCTTGGATCTAATTCATGCTCTCAAAACCCAAGATACCAAACTAGCCCCACCTCCACTCCTCACAGACCCTTGGGCAATCCTCCAACTCCCATCCTCTCAGCCTCTGTCATAAGACTCAATTATGAAGACATGCATTTCTGACCAGCCTGGACTACACACCATTTCCCCTCTCCACTTCCCATTCCCTTTTTACATGTATCCTTCCCTTCTTACCATGTTGCTCCTGTAATTTCATTTATTCAACTGTATCTGTTTTTTTTATTTTTATGAATAAACATTTCATCACTGAAAAGCAGTTTTATAAATAGTCTCATTAAGTTGACTATATTGTTATCATCATTTACAAATTCAGATGTTTCAGCATTGGTTGATACATTATTGCTCATCGGAGAGTTGATCTCAGCAGTATACTAAGACTTTAACATTCATATCATTTTTTTTTAATTTTTAATTTCTTTTTTCTCTATTATAGGTTTCAACAGTGACTTGACAACTGATATCATTAAACAATTTAGTTTTACAGGAGCATTGTTTACATTTTAAAAATAGTTCATGCTCACGGGTGTTGATTTGGATGAGTTGAAACCATAGTGGGCTATATGCTTATGCTAGTAGTATGCAATGTTTTGATGTATTCATATTAATTAATCTTATTACAGAAACAGGCAAAACTCTCCATACAGTAGTGCCACCTAGTGCAAGCCAGAGTAATCAGTGGATGCCAAAAGACGTGCATAAAATCCCTATCTAGTGCCTACTCATCCAATATCCCCAGACTAGTTTCTAGCTTGTGGCATTCATCAGTGAGGAGCTTTGGATCTGAGAGCACTGCACCCAGATCTATAATAAAAAAAGTGGCTTATAAGTTAAAACCTAACTGTTTCTCTCTCTATGTGATTTAATATAGTAATGAAATGGCAGATTTTAAGAGATAAAGGTCTTACATCGAATCTATGTAAGTGTAAAATAAATAATTGAATCACTTGAAGAAAATTGTTGGATTTCACTGCCACACATCTCAAACAACTACCATTTATTATTTTTTATCTGCTCTAAAACAATATCCGAGTTAAGTTTAAAATCACCCAATTTGATAAGATCAATCAGTATTTATGGATAATCCTGGACACCAAGATTAATTATGGATGATTTTATACACTAAGGTTGACAGCAATGTTTTCTTTAATTATACATTTTCAGGGGCATAGTTATCCCATAACCCTAACAAATATATTTTACTTTTTAATACTAAAAAGTATTAGTAAATCAATTATAAATTCCTGTTAATTTTAAAAACTAGCAATAAATTTATTAGAAATTCATTTACAAGATGTACTTAATAAAATTTGTTTTATGTATCTTATCATGTATTAACACTAACAATATTGTCTTTTGACATTCAGAGACTTGAGCTTCAGCATATTTGTCACCGATATGAATAACCTATGTTAGTCACTTTTTGTTTTTAAAAAAATTGCCTGTTGCTTGAATTATTAATAAAATTTATTGTTGTAGTTTTATGTTATTTCTATGAATGGAATTTATAATAAATTTATTACTACTTTTTGAAGTTGATTTATTGATATTTTTTAATGTTGCTAAGTTAAACATATTTCTTAGTGATACCAGATAACTATGCCACTAAAAATGTATAATTAAAAAAAAACATGGTTGCCAACCATGATGTCCAGGATCATGTATAATCAACCTCGGTGACCATGATTATCTGTAAGTGCTGATCAGTCAATTTTTTTTTAGAACTAACTATATTTAAGCCTTCCAATCATTATGAAATTACAGTAGCGCCATCTGTAAACAAATATAAAATCTGTACATCATACAGCTGATTCACGATGCTATTTTCTTGAATCGTATCTTGCAACAATGTTATATATTGAAATTCAGACTAATTCAAATAAAGAGTATGAAATTAAATTGGCAACAATCCTAAGTTGTTTGTAAACAAACATGTTTAACTTACGTATATAAAGATGGTCATTTAAACTTTGTTATATATCTGTGCATTTTTAAAATTCATTTAAATGACTTAAAATATATGCGTTGCAGTTTACAAATGATCTCTTAAAGATGATATACTGATTAATCATTATTGACACCAAATATGTACTTAAAATGAATTTATTTTAAAAGTGTTCAAATTTTTTAATGTATTGTAAGTTTTTATTTATTAATAAAGACTTAGAGAAAATGTAAGTTGTGACTAAACTCCGTAATAAATTATCAAGGCTATCCATCATCTAAGACATTTTCACAGTTACATTTCATAGCACTTAATATTAATTTATGCATCTTCCTGTATTATCAACATGCGATAACACGTTACTCTTTTCCAATTGATTTATTGAGAACTCTATTACTCAACATTTCTTCTGTGTTTATTTTCATATTTTTAATTGCAAATTATTTTAAATTTAGCAACTATATACTGCAACCTCATTAAGAGTGAGAGAAAGAGAGCAAGAAAAAATAATCTATTTTAATTAGTCTTCATGTAAAATATTTAACGTCAATCATGCACAAAATTTTTAAATATACCTTTATAGTTTTCAAGTAGAATTAAGTGGAATTATTAGTTTTGACAGATACTAATATCTTAATTACAGCAGTTACCTATAACTCGCTTTTTCAACCAAACATCTGTTAGTTCTTCTACTTACTTATTTATTGCAAAAGGCAAAATTTAGTCTCCAAAGACCACTTTTACTTTTGAGTCATATTTATTTTAACTAAAAGCATGCATTTATTTACTTTTACAGAATGGAGACCTCCTACGTGTCCAAAGCTAACAAAAAAAGAGAAATATATATGTTATTTTCACAACAAATTTTAATTACTTAAAGTAATTTAAATATTTAGACGGAAAAAAAAAACGGAAACTATTATTAAAAATGAATTGAGATATTTAAGAATAATTTTAAAATTATATATGTGGGTTTATTTATATACTTTGCACTTGCGTTGTATATAATGCAGATACATAAATTCTCATTACGTACATATGGTGTGTGCACTTATGTAGATAAGAGGTAGGTAAGTAACTATCGCACAGCAATCGCTCTTCCAGCATATTGCTCCACAGAAAAAAGTTGAAGAAATTATTTATCAAGTTATAATCAGTTGTTAGTGAAAATTTATATTATTATATGTGTTTTATCTTCCATTTAAGATTAACGAAATATCCAATTAAGGAATAGTTATCCAAATTAATTGGATTACTTTCTGAATAAAAAAATTAATATTTGTCGAAAATTTTTAGCTATTTGAAAAAAATTTCCAAGTATTATCGATTTATCAGATGAATCTTATTCATGAAAGTATGGTTTATGTAAATGCCTTTTTTAATTATATGAAAATATATATTTTAAATAGTTGGCACAACAAAAAAGTAAAATGAACTCATTACATGGAAGATTATAAGTAATTTACGTTTCTTTAAGCTATATACGTGTAATATAGATCTACTGTACTTTTAAAGAAAGCAAAATATAAAAATCTCTATTAATTTTCTCTAACAAGCTTTATTGATAAATGCCAGCTAAACAAAGCATTTAAAAATTTTCTATCTTGAAAACCACTCCTTAGCCTCAGACCAATGGTTTCATGCTTAGGCACTCCTCAGTGAGGCGCTAGGATAAAAGGCCTTAACTAAAAGTAAGAATATATAGCTACAAAATATAATTTTTTAAAAAATTTTATTTATCTTGTTTAAATCAATTTAATAATCAATATGATTAGTGAAATGTTGCAAATCAAAAAAAAAAAAAAAACTATTAAAAATACTATAAAAAATTTATATTCCTACTTTTAGAAACACTCCAATGAATTTACATTAAAATTTGCAAATCATTTAAAAAAATTAACACACTTTGAAGATGGTTTAGACTTTATTGAAATCAATAAGATAATAACTAAAATTCTTTTAAGATCGGTAAGAAACATAGCTGGTATAAAAAGCATCTATTTGCCAGTAAATTTTCTATTGAGACAAGACAATATATGAATACAAAAAAGAAATTAGAAAATGTTTAAAAATATTTCATTAAAAATAGCGAATGAGTGGAGTTTTATAAAGTAGTAAAAAATAAAAAATAATGGCTTTTGAAAAGAATAAAAGTCTTAAAAGTATAAAATAATATCTGGGCATTAAATGGAAAATTGTTTTTGTAATAAGACAAAAATAGAAGTAATCCTAAAAGATGACATCACAGAATATATAATCTACAAAAAATTATATTGTCTAAAGAATAAGAAAGCAAAGTAAGATTATTACATTTTCTGAATTTTTTTTGTTATATGTCAAATGTGTTAACTGGGAAGTGAACCCAGGCCAGCTGCTTGGAAGGCAGCTTAATTGCCCTACATTTAAATGAAAAATTGAGACATGAAATTAAATCTTTTATATTAAATAATCTCCACACCACCACACATTCATTTGAAAGTTATGAAACAAGACACAATAAAAGACAAATGACTCCCATGATGTATCTGCTGCTGAATAAGGAATTAAATCTATGAAAAAGGGAAATCTCTAGAAAATGAGATTATTATTGATATTTTTAAAAATGCAGTTCAAGAAGTAGAAAAATTACACCACTAAACATCACATGATCACTATTTCTTATGATTGCTCATAATTGTTATTAAAACAGGTGAAACTCTCCATACAGTAGTACCACTCAGTGCAATCCAGAGTAATCAATGGATACCAAAGGGCTTGTGCATAAAATCCCTATCTAGTGACTATTGATCCAATATCTCCAGACTAGTTTTTAGCTTGTAGCTTTCATCAGTGAGGAGCCTTGGATCTGAGAGCACTGCACCTAGATCTTATGATCTAGTGCAATACTCCAGCAGACACCTTTTATCTTTACATAACCACAAAACTATGAAAATAAAATTGAAAACAATATTTTCAATCCAAACCCATTAGCTGACTCAGTTCAGTACCCATATACTCATACATTTTGGTGTCTTTGGTTCTTTAATAACCATAGCCACCACTATCCCATTAGGCAGGTTTGGTATTAAACCACTAAACATCACATAATCACCATTTTTATGCTTGCTTATAACTGTTATTAAAACAGGCAAAACTGGCAAGCATTGGCTGTTGAATGGTCAGCACAGCTGCCTTATAAACAGTTGTCTTGGGTTCAGGAGTTCACTTCCCAGCCAGTGCTTTGACACATGAAAAAACTGGCAAAACTCTCCATCCAGTAGTACCACTCAGTGTAAGCCAGAGTGCTCTCAGATCCAAAGCTCCTCACTGACAAGAGCCTCAAGCTAGAAACTAGTCTGGGGATATTGGATGAATAGGCACTAGATAGGGATTTTATGCACAAGCCTTCTGGAATTCATTGATTACTCTGGCTTGCACTGAGTGGCACTACTGTATAGAAAGTTTTACCTGTTTTAAATAGAAAGTTTTACCTGTTTTAAATAGAAAAGTTGTTGAAAAAATGGTATATCAAATAATTAAATGATAAAGATTTACCAGCTGATTAAAAGAATGCAGTAATAATACTGATATTTGAAAATAAATGATGAAGAGAATATTAGAGATCAGATAGCTATCAATTTTCTGTTAGTTCTATACAAAGTCTTTACAAAGAATACAATTTTTCTTTAGTGAACTTTGGATTTTAGTCAATCAAAAACACGTTGAATTTAAGAGTTATTTTAGCATAGTTTCTTACATCCAAATATTGAGATAAGAGCCAATGAATTTTATGACCAATATGCTTTGAATATATAGCTTATGGAAACGGTATTTGATTTTATAAGCTTTTTAGGTTGATTAAAGCATCATACCATCATGTTATGTTTATGGGATAAAGTTATATTTGGAAAAATATCTCCCATAATGCACCAGTGATTATGAGATTATGTGGTGATATTTATATCAACATTAAGAAAAATGTTAAGCAGGGTGGTTCAATATCTTCAAAAATTTTTACATCAGTTTTATTCAGGAAATATTTAGTTGTTTAAATTAAGAAGTATTAAAGAAGTAAACGAAGATTACGTGTTATACAAGTTATGTGGGCATATTTTATTTAATGCTTCAGACATTCAGTAAATGTTACAATAATTATCATATGAAAGTAATAAATTAGGTCTAAATATAAATGTTAAAATCTAAAATAATGTTCAATGTATTTTCTCAGAATAAAATATTAAATGATAATCATGAGTGAAGAAAAACAACTACAAACAATTCAGTCACATTATTAATATGGATAGAAACATAAAGAATAAAACTAATCATATAATTAATCTTGGATGGATTGCTTTTGGTAGATATAACTTAATATTAAAAGAAAATATGCCTATGTGTTTGAAAAAGAAGGGTTTTTAAAAATACCTTTTCCCAATTTTTATGGATATTTAAACAGAAAAGTGATATAAAGATTTCAAACCAATTCAGTGAAGTATGGAGATGTATGTTGGGAAGAACCATAAATAATTAAAAACAAAATATATAGGTGAAACAACTAACAGTATCACTGGCATTGTTGAAAGAATTAAAATACTGTAATTGGGCTCGATGTATTGTTAAAAGCAATGATTAGATAGGACAATTGACATTTAAATTGGATTCCAAAATATTGTAAAAAACTTAGAAGAGTCAGAAACAACATATGATGTAAATGGATTAAATAAGGTAGTTTGCCAGTGTGTTAAAAATTAGAAATGCTAGAAATTAAAAAATAAGTGGTTCTTATAGTTGGCTGATAATAATTAAAAATGATAATGATAATTATTATGATTTATGTAAATTATCAATTATAATCATAAATATATCCATACATTTACCCACATATTTGCAGATAAATGCACATTCTTCAAATATATATTTATGTTGGTAATTATATAAGTAAATGCAACATTTAAAATTCTTATTAAATATTCTCGACTATTAAAATAACACCTCTGACCATATTTGGCATTGATTTTTATTTTTTCTCTCTTTCGTTTTAATTTCTAACTAAATTCAATTAAATAAATGATAAACAGAAGGGTTATCTTTTTATCTTTTGGAAATATTCTAATTTTAAATTAAAATTATGACTATTAATTTTTTTATATATAAGCTTTAAAAACAAACCATCACAGAGACTCTCACTTCAACTTCTATATTTTCCTTGTTATATAAACTGTGTTTTTTATATTTTGTATATTTTTATATGCAAAATTTTATAAATATATCAATAAAACATCAATCTTCTCTCTGACGAATATCAATAGCTAGAAATTAGTCTAGGAATTGGATTACAGTACTACCCTTTAATGCTGATATAATAAAGCTGTCAGAAATGTTTAAATCTGTTTATCTTTTTGAAGATTCATTTATGTGAGAGTATGTTTGCAATGAAAGTCTTTAAATAGCTTACTGTATACCAAGACTGCTCCAGCAATTCTTCATCTAAAAATACTGAAGGGAAATACATTTACTCTTCAGGTTTCTTAAGACTCTACTTAGATCATGATCATATGGCATGCAAAACAATTTTGCTAAGATGCAGACAACTTTATATGAAATATTATTTTTTTTTAAATATTTTGTTAAAATTTTTTGATTTCTAATCTTCTTTCAAAACAAACTTTCTGATATAAACATTTTTTATAGCTGTGTTATCCTGTGTGTCAGCTTTATGAGCAATCTGGATCATTATTTTCATTAAATTATTATTTATGATTGTATATGCTTCATGTTATGCCATAGCAATTAACTGTATTCTGTGTACAATATTTGGTTATTGTTTGTGGATTGGTAATAATTCTGTCCATTCGTTTTAATAAGATAGCCTAATTTTTATTTTCTTATAAATTATGCTGATTTTTAAAACTAATTATTAAATATAATTATTTGATATTTTTTAGCTCCCTTTAACATGGCTAGCACTATAAAAAAAATTAACTTCAAAATCAAATAGCAGAGAATTTTGGAATTACTTTAAAGTGAAATATTGGGATAATATATAAAGACAATAAAGCAATATTTAGTGTTTTATGGGGGGGGGGGTTGTAAAGATATTATTTTACTTGTATTTATATATTGGGATATTTCCATTAGTTTTTAGAAAAATTTAACTTTATTTAAATTTTGCAATTTCATTCAACTGTTAGTAAATAATATTTTGTTTAAATCGCATGTTGTTATGTGTGTGTCAAGGCCTGATCACTCCTCAGATTGCTGTTTAACAGCTATTGGCTGTCTGAAGGTAATAGTAAGGGGCATGTGGAAGAATAGCAACCTTTCAACTGTTAGTATATGCACAACATTTTAGGAGGTATTATTCTCCTTTCTCCTTTCCATGTTGCTGGACCTGATCAGTAACAGCACTAGCATGATAAATCCTTAGAATCTTGAATATTTAAATATTGACACAGTTGGTTAGAATGAAACATTAAAATTCAATATTCAAGAATCTAAGTGTCCAGGTTCAATTCCCATGATATTACTATCACTTTGTCAGGTCCAGCAACACCTGAAGCAGAGAGAAGAAGATTACCTCTTGAAATATTGTGCATATACTAACCTGTGTGCTATTACTAATAGTTGAATGTAATTGGAAAATTTAAATGAAGTTACATTTTTCTAAGGATATTCAATACTTAATATTAGATGATGGAAATAGCCCAATATATAAAAACAAATAAAGCAATATATGCTTCCTGTTCTAGAATTATCATCAGTAAAAAAAACTGTGAAACAGTGCATAAACTATAAGCAATGAGGATTGCCAATTCCTCAATAAGCTTTGTAATAAATGCTTAGCTAGAGAAAGCATTTAAAATATCTCTGTCAGGACCCCCCCCCCCAAACCTCTGACCATGGTTTTGTGCTTTGGCACTCCTCAGAGAGATACTCTGAGGAGTGCCAGAGCATGAAACCATGGTCAGAGGTTTGGGGGGGAGTCTTGACAGAGATATTTTAAATGCTTTCTCTAGCTAAGCATTTATCACAAAGCTTGTTGAAGAATTGGCAATCCTCATTGTTTATAACTTACAAGTTTAAGAGAATAGGGTCATGTGATCTATGACTCTTATTTTGACTATTTAATGCATAAACTATCTTTTGAGAAAAGCAAAGAAGAACAAAAAGAATTTGCTTCTGAAGTAATTAAAAATAAAAACTTTTAATCAACATTCATAATAAAATATGACAGCAGAGAAAATATATAAACTATTTCTAGAAGAATAATGAAGTAAAAATTAATGAAATGTCAAAACAGGCCTGAAAAATGAGGTATCTGATACCTCTATATAGTATAACAAGCAGAAGTTGTTTGTGAAATGCATGCATAATAAAAGGGAGTGATGTGAGTTTGCTAACAGATGAATGGTGATAATATGGTAAAGTTGAGATGATGGGTATATAGCTGAAAATCTTCAAACTGCTTCTAGTTTTGTGGGTTCAAATATAAAAGCCAAATATATAAAAAAGTAAGTTTTTTGAAAAAAAAAGCATGCTTGAAATGTGCTTTTTATGTTTTGAGGATTTTAGAAATAAAAACTAATGTTATATGCTTCTTATTAGAAACAATGTAAAATATAATATCTTGAAGCAGAAAACAGTTATAAGCTTTTTAGATTTAATTCCTCTTGGCCTTGATGAAAATCTTGACATAATTGGTCCAGCATGTTTGGTAACTTTTATTTGTTATTACTCTGGTAATTATATCAAAGAAAAATTATAATAACAATGTAAAAGATGGATATTTGCATGTCAGTTGTAAACGTACTTTCTGGTAAAATATAGATCCAGTTACTGTTGTATCAATACCTAGTGATGTTGCTTCAGGATAATAGGTACAAAATTGTTTTTCTCAGTATATTCACAAAACATATTGAACATTTGCTTCTACGTTTTCATTGCAATAATCATCAGCAAGTTTTATGTTCAACATGGAGCTTCAAAAAATGTGAAAATATTATAAATAATGACAATAGTACATTTTATTAATGCAAATAGTTTTGAATAAAAAATTTGTGTAGTTAATAAATCAAAATAAAATATTTTTTGGATTTGTTGAATATTTGCATGCAGCTTTTTTAACACAACACATAACAAAAAATTTAAAACATTAATGGACATTGAATGAATTTCAAAGGTAATGGTTTTTTCTGATTTATGCTTATATCTAATGACTTATATATTGTTTTATTGTCTTGAATGCTTTAATTTAAATATCTAGAAGCTTCAAATATTTTCCAAACTTTTTTTTTCTATATTTCAAATGCATTGACTGGGAAGTGAACCCGGGCCAGCTCCTTGGAAAGCAACTATGCTAACCACTAAACCACCAACGCTAAAACACTTCATATTAAACTTCCATGAAAGCTTTCAGCTAATTTAATAATGAAGCTTACACAGTTGTGGCATACAGTAGTATGTAAACATAGTTTAGAGATTTTTGAGTGATTGAATTTAGAAAACTTGAAATAAAATTAATAGATTTCAAACCGATATATGGATACAGATGTTTGTCAATTTGGAAAATTATGTGAAATAATTGAATAGGAGTAATTGTCATACATTATTAATGAAAATGCATAAATAAAATAATGAATAAGTAGAATACTATAACTAAAAACTTCTAATATTTTTTTTTTAAAAAAAATGGTAACGATTGTTTTGAGTCTTCGCCACATGTGCATATGAATCTTTATTTTTAGAAACAAAGGAATAGACTGACAGATAAATTAAGTTCAGCAGGTGTCTTACTCAAAATAACTAAATATGACTCATATAAAATTTTTGATGTCTAAAATCATAAATATATAATTGATATTATTTTTATACTATATATTATTATATCTGTGTTAATTTTCTTTCATTAAATACAATCCAGAATAAAAAGAATTAATATTAATCATGTATTTAAAACGTGTCTTTTCCTATTAATGACTTAGCAGTCATTTCCACACCTCAAAAAAATATTGTTTTTAAGTTTTTAGCACATGGATAATAAAAAAAAAGTACACTACCTCTGAAATAGAACCTGTTATTAACTAATATGAAATGACTGATTGGGTTTTAACAAAAGGCCAGTGTCTTAAAAAAATAATTCTAAGCTTCATTGAGACTTGGACAAAATTTAATGTTTTACCTGTTCCAGATTCAAACTCAAGTTATGAAAATAAAAATAAATAAATGTAGTTTCACTATACCACATGCTTTTAAATATACATTAATTCTTTGCTTTACAGAAATAATTTATTATTTTTTAATAAAAATTAAAAATCTTTCTTACAATTTAGCTTGAAAATGTACTGTTTGAATTAGAGATACTGAAAATAAAATAATTGAACAGTTTATTATTCAGAAGTTTATAAGTAGTTTGAGCACCTGGAGTGATGGTGTGGAGTTGTCTTAATCTCTAGTTTCATCCACTTTATCACTATACTAAAGCATGCAAGCTATAAGGGATGCTGGTGCAAAATAGATTGTGAACAGTGTTGCTATGGGAAACCAAAGCAGGAGATGAATACCAAGCTCATACTCAATATTTGAATAATTTTTTAATAATTATCAAGCTATTACATTTTGTAAAAATATTATAAATAAATTTAATTATGTTAAATAAATTAAATTTATTAAAATATGTAAACAAAATCAAATGTATTGATATTTTCAATAAATGTATTTATGGCTTTACATGAATATTAAATTTAACTAAAAAGAAAGTTCAACATTTTATTTGTAAACATTTAAATTTTATTTTTTTAATAAACATATTTACATATTTATTTGTACTGGAAATTTAATTAACTGTTTCAAAGGATAAATGCCATATTTATTCATGCAAGTAAAAATTTCAGACAACATTAAACAAATATTAATGAAATAATTAAAAATATAGAATGACTAATATAATTAATTCCTTTAATATATATATATAATTATAATTGAAATAATATTTTTAAACGGTTTATAAACAATTCAAACAATCTTTAAATCCGCAGAAGTACTTTCGGTTACTTTCAAACCTGCCTCAACTGCTATTAAATTCAAAAACTAAAAGCGGAAGCAAACGTCATCAATTCAAATCCCACGAATCTCGTATTTTAATGTTAGAAGCTTGTCGATTTATCAAATGTGTTTTATTCCTGTTTATAAAAATTGCCTCTTTAATTTTTCTTTTACTATGGTTTCTCTCTTCATGAAGAATTTTCACATTTTCAAAATTAAATTTAAATTTATGTTTACATGTTTTTTCATGATCAAAGAAAACTGAAGAAGATATTAAATCACCATTATTTTTATTTTTTACACGCTTATATAACAATTCGTGTTCCTTCAATCTTTTCTCAATGTTGCACCTAGATTCACCTATATATGATAGCATACAATCACAAAAAATTTGATATATGACATTACTTTTTTGCTTGATAGGTATGACATCCTTAGAATTATTAACTAATTTGTTAATATTGTTTGGAACGTAGAATGAAACATTAAATACATTCTTATATAAATCCTTAAAAAATTTTACTTGTGGATTTGAAATAAATGGAATAGATATCCATTTTTTATTATTAATCTTCATTTCTTTTAAATTATAATTTTTTTTAAATTGACTTAAAGTATTGTTTATTTGTTCCATTTTATAACCAACATCAAGCAATTCCTTGGCAAATATCTCAATATTTTTCAATTTATCACTTTGGTAACGACATAATTTTTCATTATGTCGTTACCAAAGTGATAAATTGAAAAATATTGAGATATTTGCCAAGGAATTGCTTGATGTTGGTTATAAAATGGAACAAATAAACAATACTTTAAGTCAATTTAAAAAAAATTATAATTTAAAAGAAATGAAGATTAATAATAAAAAATGGATATCTATTCCATTTATTTCAAATCCACAAGTAAAATTTTTTAAGGATTTATATAAGAATGTATTTAATGTTTCATTCTACGTTCCAAACAATATTAACAAATTAGTTAATAATTCTAAGGATGTCATACCTATCAAGCAAAAAAGTAATGTCATATATCAAATTTTTTGTGATTGTATGCTATCATATATAGGTGAATCTAGGTGCAACATTGAGAAAAGATTGAAGGAACACGAATTGTTATATAAGCGTGTAAAAAATAAAAATAATGGTGATTTAATATCTTCTTCAGTTTTCTTTGATCATGAAAAAACATGTAAACATAAATTTAAATTTAATTTTGAAAATGTGAAAATTCTTCATGAAGAGAGAAACCATAGTAAAAGAAAAATTAAAGAGGCAATTTTTATAAACAGGAATAAAACACATTTGATAAATCGACAAGCTTCTAACATTAAAATACGAGATTCGTGGAATTTGAATTGATGACGTTTGCTTCCGCTTTTAGTTTTTGAATTTAATAGCAGTTGAGGCAGGTTTGAAAGTAACCGAAAGTACTTCTGCGGATTTAAAGATTGTTTGAATTGTTTATAAACCGTTTAAAAAATATTATTTCAATTATAATTACAATATTATTTTTAATTAACGGATATTTTTATTTATTTTATATATATATATATATATATATATATATATATTATGAGTGTTTTACAAGTGTTTTGGGATGTGTTTTGAACCATTGGAAGTAATCTATAGATATGAAAGACCAAAAAGGATTTCAGTTTGAAAATCACCTTTCTAATACATTAAATAAACACTTTTCACTTTAAAATTGTTAATAATTGAGCAAGAAAACATCATTATAAAATCATATATATATTGAAACGTTTAATTTTTGGTATTGCACAAGTCATAAACAAAACAAGAAGTTATTATAAAAGTTGAATAGAATAGTATGGAAGTTTTTATATTCTTTTAACCTATTTGTAAAAAATAAATATGTCTAGAGATACCTACAAAGAAATCATCATGCATCTATAGTGTTGAGCTCAGAATTTCTAATATTAATATAAGTATAAGATTTTAAAATGTAAATTTATAGATAGACTTATCTGAAATATTTTTTTTAAAGTAGAATACTCTTTAATAGTAATAAAATATTTTAACTATTATAAAAAATATAATTACATTTTAGCAAAGAATATGTGAAGAACAATTAGGTAAAGGAATTATAATTTTTTTAGAATAAAAATAAAAAAGTTTCCATTGGGAAAAGTAATAAACAGGACACAATAATAAAGAAAAATATATAATTTGGATGATTCAATGCAGAGAGGTTGGAAGATTTTATAGCTCATGACTACAGGAAAAGTAATGACTGATAAACAACTTTAAAATTACTGAAGCATTAAAAATATATAAAAAATTATATTAGGTTTCAAGAAAGAGATTGGATGTATGTAAAAGAAATGATGATAATATATATATTCCACCTTTATTGTCAAAAGGAGGTTGCCTTGACAACAGTTTGAAATTGTTGATTGTAATTGATATTGTGATTGTTGACTGGCTTTTAATGATATATATATGCAAATATTGTCAGTGCATACCACTATCTAAAATAAATATCAAATCACCTTAAATGTTAAGAAATTTTTAGCTACGCTTTCTATGAAATAAAAGTTTAGAGCTTGCATTTCAAAACAGCTAATTCAAAAAGCTATTTCTTTGACCTATAAGCTGCAAAAGCATTCAATAATAAAATACAGACTAAATCAAGGAAAGAGAAAAATTACATAAGCAATGACCTTTAAACTGCTCCTAAACAAACATGTTTACTATACTTACTTTGTTTGAATTAGTTCATGGTTTAATAGAAACATGTTTACTATACTTTCTCTGTTTGAATTAATCCATGTTTCAATATTTAATATCTTTGCAGCCTATAATCCAAAGAGGTATATTTTGAATTAGCTGTTTTGAGATGTGGGTTTAAACATTTATTTCACAGAGTGCATAGCTGAAATTTTCTTAACATCTCAGGTGATTTGATATATATATTAAGGGGATCAGGAGAATGAAAACGATATAGTGAAAAAAAAGATGGATGAATTTAAAATATGTGAATACTAAAACAAATGAAGATAATATTAAATACAGAAAAAGATTTACATAAATTATCAAAAATAACAAGAAAAAAAAAATAAAGAAATGAAAAAATAAAATAAAATGATTGACTCATATATAAGTAGAACAAAAAACAATGAAAGTCTGAGAATAATTAAGAATTTAATATATAAAAAAAGAAACAATATTACATCACCAATTATAAAATGGTAACAATGTTTGAAGTTGTACGACATAAAATAGTATGGAATTTGAGATGTGAAAAAAAATGTTTGATGCAAGAATATACTATAACACAGAATGGAAAATATCATACATTGCAAGAATTTGTAAAACAATAAGAAAAGTCAATTGTGAAAAGTGCAGAAAAACAGTAATTAATAATTTGTTGACTTATATGTATAAATTCTGAAAAATAGATCTGAATATAAAAGTTTTAGAAACAGATGAGCATGAACAGATAGGTTTCAGAATCAAAAGAACCATAACAGACCCCTATTTCTATGTGAATCAAATAGATTAAAAGATGGCCATAAATCAAAAATACATATTTTGTATATAGACATTAAATAGGTATACAATAGCATCTGTCTCAAATGATTGGGGAAAACACTAGAATTACATAATATAAGCATAATTTTTATTAATGTAGTTAAGAAATTATATATGCAAATATAAAAAATATTTACTTCAGATGATATAAAGATAACCAAAAGCTGATAGAGATATGTTATTTAGTTCCTACATCAGTCAAATCCATCAAAAATTGATACAGAAATTCAATATGTTGTTTTTCGGTATAAATTTATAATAAAGTAATGTAAACATGAATACTTAACAGCGATTACACAAAAATATATATTTATAATTATACAGAAATATTTTCCATATAACTTTATGCTTTTTTCAATGTTAAACATCTATTTTGACCATTAATATATCACTGCATAAAGATCTATATCCATTGTTTTATAATAGAAATAAAAATAATATTTAAAAATATAACTAGAACTCTCCTTAAAATATGGCAAAAAATATATTAAAAAATGTGAGAATTTATTTCATAATAACAAAAATATATTATACTATGCTGGCAATCATATAGTTTTTATTCAGAGTCATAATGATTTAAATTATACGACTCAAAAATTAGAAGGGGAGTAAAGAAAATTGGGTATAAAAATAAATATAATAAAAACATAAAATGTGTGCATTGGTGACACACAGTAAAATATATTATAATAAGATAAGTAATAAACTGGGAATGTGAAGAATATCAGTATTTAAAGATGAAAATGTTATAAAATGAGATAACAGATGAAGCTACAAGAGGAAGGTTTGACAATGGTAAATGGGGATATTATGTTTTCAAAATATATTAAAAGCCAAGAGATAAAAAAAAAAGGTACAATTGTAAAAAGTACCATTACATATGGAAATAAGGTTTGGCTATTGAGAGAAAGAGAAGTAACTATTAGTGAAATAAATTTTTGGCAATGATTACAGAATGTTCAAAGGAAAAATAGAACAAGCAATAAATGAATTTGGGAAATAATGAATGTTGAATATATATAATGTTTTAGAAAGATTACTAAAACAAATATTAAACTGGTCAACACCATAAAAAAGAAAAAGAGAATATTTGAAACAAAAATAATAGATAGAGAAATAAATTTGCAGAAATATTTATGAACTAACAGAAAGACATTTGATTGAGAATAAGAAGTCATTGTAGAGCTTTATTCTCCAATTAGAAAAAACTTGTCTCTCATTTGCATATCACATGTTGAAAGAATATAAAATTACTCTAGGTACTGCAAACTTAATTTAAAAAAATAATTTCACTAAATTACATATTAGCTATAGTTATATTCATTAATCTTTTTAAATAAATATTTGTAATTGTAATCAACAATAAACGGATTGAAAAAATATCTAAACAAAATTTTGAATAAATATAAAGTTATTAGATGTGGAAATTTATAATTAGAATCAACAATATAGAAATGTGCATAATAAGGTTAAAGAAATATATTTGCATGCTATTTTAAAACATATTTTTCTGAAATAAATTATATGGCTGATTATTAAAAGAATAATATATACATATAGTTACTAAACAAAAAATTGCAATTGGTTATGACTTGGGATTCGAACTCCAGCTTGTTAAAAGTATATTAAGATTTTTTCATTCAGATAACTGATCCGTAACCAATCCAAGTAACCTTTCAAATATTGATCAGTAAATAGATATAGAGATATTCTTGCTAGAATTAAAACCAGAAAATAATTAAAACATTCATCATCGAACAGTTGGGTAGTTTATATTATAATAGTTTTTTTAGTCATCGTTCATTTATTGAAATTACTGACGAGTCATTTGCCATAAAGTGAATTATCTATAGGTTATTTAAAATAATACTGAATACTTTGAAGATTTAAATGATATTAATCTTTTTATAGTAGACTAATCAAATCTATAATTGTAAACAATATAAATAGCGGTTTTATTCAGTTCTTTTATGAAGAAAACACCTAATATCAACTTTAGACAATCAGTTGGAAATAAAAACTGAATAAAGTTATTATAATTTAAGAAATTCATTTAAATGAAATTAACTCAAACTATTAATACTATGCAGAATAGTATTTTTTTTTAAAAAAAAAAACAACAATTTTAAAGTGTTGATAAATAATTAAAAATTTAAACAGGTATGATTTGGCTAATAAACAATGACCTGTAAAATTTATGTTATTTTAAAATTCTAAAAAAGTAAAAAGAAATTGAAGTATAATGGGACTTTTGATCATTTGTAATTATAGAAAATAATGTTATAAATTAGTTATTTAAATGTAGAAAAATATGCATTAAGAACAAAAATGATTGACAATTGCATATTATGAAAATCATTGCTTATATTAATTAAGTATAAACTCTGCTATTGACGGAGCTTTAAATATTATAGTGCATTTTATGGATAATTAGTTTGAGAAATTATATCTATATACAAAGTTGGAAAACTAATTTAATTTTATTGCCTATTACTATCTATCAGAACTTTTTTAATAATATTCTTCTTACAAATATTATTTTTAGGATGTAACTCAGTATCTTTAGCATTCAACTTTATAGGCATTACTATATGCCTCATTGTATAAATCAAAAAATAAATGAAATGCCCAAGGCAAAGATCTATCCAGGGCTGCTGCATGTGGGTGTGCAGGCAGTGTAAGGAACAACAACATTTCATCAATGGGGATATCATGTCATCACAATAATTAGTAAAATTTATATGTAAATGAAAATGTTTAGATTTCCAAATCACTCCACTTCTGAAAACACATTTGGATTGCAAACATTTTTTGCTTAAATATGAAAGGATTATTTTTTTTCTTATTCTTGTGACAATTGCTTGAAATATACTACATATTATGTACTCTACCAGTCTACTAAATGGAACAAACTGAATCCATGTCACCACAACAATGAACAAAATTTATGCATAAATAAAAAAATGTTTAGATTTCTGAATCACTTTAATTTAAATACCATAATTTATATAAAAATGATACATTACTATTAATAATTTTTTTTAAAAAGAACCTTATTTAAAAAATATTGCCTCATAATATAGTAATTCTGTAATATATAAAACAACAATCGTATAATAAATAATTGCATTTATCAATCATATTTTGTGAAACCATCATTTATTTTTGGTATAGGCAATGGTATATGATCAGCCTCTATGGTTCTGAATCTTGGAATCAATTCCAGTATCATCTTGAACATAATTTTTTTAAATATCATTTTTTTAAATATTGATACTATGTTTTTTAATAGTGATATTATATTTAAATGTTTTTAGTGAAGTTGTAAAATGAATTTGTTTGTTGGTATGTCAGTTTCTAAACTGTTTTTTTTTTTTTTTGAAGTTAGAATGAAATTTTAGAATTGATGTTTAATAGATTTAAATTCAATAGATTTGCTTGAAATTTATATGTAATTAATTAATATCAGGCTAATTTATATGGGAAACTAACTTTATGGCAATCACCGAGCTTTCTTAGATATGGAACAGAGGCATGAAAATATTGAATATTTTGATATTTCAAATTTAAAAATTCTTTTTAGAACTTTTATTAGTTTTAAGTATCATTTATGAGAATGTGATATAGATTGTTTTTTTTATTTAATAAATTTTAGTAACATTTTAAAATCGAGATTTAATAAAGTTAACTTCAATATAATTTGTTGAAATTTTGTACATTTTTAAAAAATCTCTATGAAAGTAATATGAAACATTAATATTTTAAATATATGATGTAGTTTTTTAAATATGGAAAAGTGGGAAAAACCTTCAATGTTTTAAGTAATGCATGCAATTTTTTGGTTGCAATTGTAAGCTTCATTTATGTTTTCCTGAAGATTTATGATGATGGTGTTCTAGCTGATTTTTATATTGGACTATTTCCATCTTCTAATATGGGTGTTGAATGTCTTTAGAAAAGTTTAATTTTATTTAAATATTCCAAATACATTCAACTGTTAGTAATATCACAGTAATCAGGTTAGTATATGCACCACCTGTTTGTAATATCACAGCAAACAGGTTAGTATATGCACCAACTATTAGTAATATCACAGCAAACAAGTTAGTATATGCACAACATTTTGAGAGGTATTTTTCTCGCCTCTTCTTCAGGTGTTGCTGGCCTGACCAGTGACAGTACTAGCATGGGATTTGAACATGGGCCTTTAGATTCTTGATTATTAAATTTTAAGGTAACACTCTTTTTTAAAAAAGAAAAAAAAATTTTAAATAAAAAAAAGTCTAACAATTTTAAATAGAAAAGTTACTTATTGATTTCTTATTTATATATAATTATGTATAAATACTAAATATGATATATACTTAAAGAGTATACATATTAACTTAATGTAGAAATATAATATATATATATATATATATATATATATATTCTACATTAAGTATATATATATATATATATATATATATATATATATATATATATATTGTGACCCCATGCTTTTGCACATTGTTTTTATTAAGTGCTTTAACTTAAGAATTAAGTTACTTTATTTTTAAAAAAAAATAGAAATAATAAACAAATAAAGAAAGAAGATAATAATTTTATCTTATGTAAATTGTTATCTAGCTTTTATGCATTAATATTTTACTTTATTTAGTTCATTATGAGTATAAGATAGATAATATTTGATAAATTAAAAAACTGTCCAAAGATATAATTTTTATATTAAGAAAATGTGGAAGTTATTTAATTTACACCTACTTTAGAAAAAAAAAAGCTAAACACAGCTAACCTTGTACTAAAGTTTAAAAATATTAACATATAATTTATTAGTATTAAAATGTGATTATTTAATTGTAGTCAGAGAAATTAATCATCTAGATTAAATTCTTGTTTAGTAAGTTTTAAAAGTATATCTCTGAATAAAGATTATTGATTTAATTAAATATGATTTAATTGTTTAATGAAACATAAGTTAATTATTATGGTAGATATAATTTAAAAGAAAAATGTAATTTCCTGCATACATATGTGTGTGTGAATTCATTTGCATGTGTATATTTTTGGTTTCTTAGTTTAAATTGCCAAGATATTTAATTTTACTAAATAAATATATAAAATGAATATTTTGTTAAACCTGGTAAATAAAGAGTTAAATATTTTAAAATAAGAATTTTTGATAAACCTAAATAGAAGAAAATGTTATATTTTATTTTAAAAAGATTAAAATATTATTTTATTATCTTATTTTGTTTATTTAATTTTATTAATTAATAAAGTTTAGTTAACCTTTTCTTCACTTTTGGTCATTAAGATCACATGAATTTGAAAAATATCTAGATCAAAATTATATAATTTTACTAATTATTTCCGGATTGTTATTGACTTTTTTATTAACAGAGGTCATTGTTTTTAGAGGTGGATATTAATTTTTGACACCTATCAACTGAGGTATAAAATGAAAGATTGCCAGTTTGCAAGGTTGGCTTCTTCATTTTCACTATCTCCTGTGCACTATCTGCTGTGCACTGCAATCTTAAATAGTAATAATTTTCTTTAATTATTTTATTTTATTATTTAAGTGTTAATTAACTAAAAAAAAGTATATTTTATTAACCTACAATGCAGTTTTGAGTGAACTCATAAGTATTCTGATTTTTTATTACTGAATTCAATTGAACTTTCTTAGCTACTAATATCATGCTTCGAAATAATAATTCATTTATAATAACTCAATTTCATCATTTACATTTTAAAGTAAATTATAAAAGAAAGCAGGTGATATGTTCTCTTATATTACACAATAAAATCATACTGGACATTGTATTAATTTGCTTTATGATATGTTTCAGCTTTAGGAAGAAGAAACAAAAATGTAAAAAAGAGTATTAAAACTCTGAGTTAAAAATAAACAATTATATTAATTTATTGTTACCTGCTATTAATGTTTAGAAATGCTGAACTTATGCTAACTTCAATCTATATTCAAAATTCTGACTCAATAGAAAATTACAATTATCAAATAACCTGTTATCTTTAATACAGGAGATCTCTCTAAATTGTGCTTTGCTTTCTATGTATTTTACTAGATAAAGGAAATAGGAAAAAATTGAACTAAGGAATTTTTTTTTTAAAAAAAAACAGGAGAATTTTAAATATGTTTCATTTATCTCAGTATGTCATTTTTGAAAATACTTTGAATAAATTTGAACAAAGGAAATTAATGAAAAGACTTTATAAAGAAAACATAGTTTGTAGATATAACAATAATGAACATTTAATAAATGGATTGTTAAATTGCAAACTGTTAAAACTTACTTGTAATTTTAAAAAATTACTGAAAATAACATCTTGAAGTGAATTCCTAGAAAAATTAAAATTTGCTTTTAAATGTGCTTTTCAAAAAGATGGAAAAGAAGAGTATTGCTTATTTTCAATGGAATCATAGACACCACAATTCAATGGATAACTTTATTATTATTATGTGTTCTTAAATGAAAATTTTCAGACAAGCTAGCTTATGGTTAACCAATTTCTTTAAAAATGGATCCAAAACTTTTATTTATTTAAGATAAGAACTTTGTTAATATTTTATCATTTATGATTACTTTTGGAAAGTTATATTTGCTTTAATTTTCTATGAAGGAAAATGTATTTTTGAGTACAGATGCTTCATTCTATGGATAATTCACCGAGGAAGGACATCGTGCCCTTGACAAACCACTCACTACAGAAGTAGTTCTGCTAAAGAATTAAAGTGTTTTTTAAAAAAGAAAATACTCTATATATTGTTTATTTTTATACTTCATATGTCAAAGTATTTTCTTATTATGATATTATTCTTTAATGGGCTTATTATAGAATGTGTAGGTATTCCTACACATGCAAGGTAAAATGTATAAATTTTTATATTTGCTGGTTTAAGGTAAATTTTATGCCTTCTATTCAAGTAGAGATATTTATCTCTTACATTTTTTAAAAATGTTTATTAGTGTTTCATTTATCCATAGGTAAATAGCCAATGTAAGTTTATCAGAAGTTCAATATTTCATAATTGTGATATAATTTTATGGTGAAATTTTAATATAACAGAGTGTTTATGAGTAATTTTTATTAATATTTACTTTACTATTATGTCCACTTTACCTTTATAAATTTTATTCTGTTCATTGCATATATGTGCATTTCTTATTTAATGCAAAATTTTTATTGTGCTATTTTAAATATTTTACAGTCATTTGACTGACCATAAACTTGTTGGTTTCAGACATTGCTTAATGTGTGTAATTTTTAGCAGAAATATTAAGCTAGTCAGTTTATCAGTGATAATTTTGTTATCTTGCCACCACTTAGTCTAGGATTTATGCCTTTCAGCATTAGACTTTATGAAATGTTGCTTTGTTTATTGTGCTTTGTGGGATTGATGCACTCTCCCCATTGTTCACATATTGTTTTTGTATTCCATGAGAGAATAATATTCTTTATATTCTAAGATTACTTTCATATGTTGTTAAGGTACCTAGATCCCATGAGAGGATCATTATATGGTATGTATTCATTTTCTTATGTGGTGACAATGCATCCACACATACATTTTTACCTAAGATATAGGTGTTGGAATCCACCACACTATTGTTCATGTTGTTCTGCTCTGTGACACTTATCTTTATTAATCTATCCCTTATGATGTTATTAAATATTTTACCACTGTGGAAGGTGAAGTTGTTTGTGCTTGTTAGAAATGATATGACGATGATATAATAGTCATTGAATTACTCAGTTCTTCAAGGTGCACTTAGTTGTTTGTAGTGCTTTGTTTAGTCAGTGTCTGTATTGAGCTGCTGTGCCTTGCCAGTAGTTCACAAGTAAAACAACAATGTATTAATAATTTTCAAATGCTTATCCTCAGCACATAGCATAATAAGAAATGCACATACACAATGTTGTTTTTAGCACTATCTGGAAAGTAATTCATTGATGGATTAGTAAGTCATTTAATATTAAATATTTCATTATTTTGTGGATATAAATCAAGTATATTATATGTGTGTACATGACTTCTGAAGAATGCTCCATTTTTATTATTTTATTTAATAATAATGCTAGTCAATGATTATGTTATTTGTTTTGATATGATAATCATCATTATCACACAAGTTTGCTAGTTCAAACTCAGCCATAGAATAGTTCAGATTAAAGTTGTTTTAATCTGTCATGTATTAATTTTGCAAATGAAAGTACTATGAGTTGTTACATGACAAAAGGATATGTAGTTCATAAATTATTTGGCTTAGCTTGTAATTCAAGCTATCTTATTTTTATTGTTTCTCATTAGATATTTGTTTAATAGGATGATTTAGCTAGAACAGCTTAAAAATAAACTAGTTATATATTGAAACTATTTACCTCAACTAAATGTATTTTTTTTATAATTCATTCAAACATTTCATTATCAACAGATAATTTGTTAGTGAGGCAATTCTGTATTATCCATTGTAATATCCTATTAAATATTTTAACAGTGACTATGTTTGGCAAATAACTTTCAATGACATTGTAAATTAATTTTGCTTATGTGCATTTAAAATGTTAATAAATGCATTTGTTGATTATTTAAATCTAGTTTTTTGTTTTTCTATATGCAATTTGTCTTGTATCCAGAATTCTTATTTATAACAGAAATCTATGTAAATCAGATGATCGATTTTATGCAGATCTCAATGTTACTAAAAATGCAAATATTATATAAATGCTTCAATTCCAAGATGGGATTATAATCAAAAGAAATGACTATTTATTTAATCTCACTTTGGATTACTTGATCCATTTCTCAGACTGCACTTTATTTATTTATTTTATTCATAAAAGTACAGCAATTAAACTTAATTATTTTATTGTGTTGTTAATAGGTAGTAGAAAGATATAAAATGTACTCTTTCTTTTTATTATTTTGAGAGTCATCCTGAGTAAAAGGCTATAATTTTCTAATTTTATATAATTTGTTTATGCAATTGTCAAGCAGATTAAACACTTCTTTATGTAATGATTATTTTTATTGTATATTAAGATACATTAGCTTATAAGAGAAGTGTATGTCTTCTTGAGTCTGCCAGGATGCCAGTCATTTATTTCACCATAATACAACAATAAAGTTTCCCAAAAATTAACAAGAAAAACCCTGAGATCATTATTTGTTATATTATTAATCATTAGTCAATTCATTTGTATCATAATTATGGTGGTGGTAAAAGAAATTCATTATTGTTTTTTGTACCATTAGAAAGGTGCATTACATTAGCACTCTACAAGAGTAGAGTAGATCAGATCTATCAGGTCAATAAATAATTATTTGGTGATAGATATTTGCTACATCAGATATTAAGGAAAAGTCATAAAGACTCTTATTAGATGTTACTATAAGTGCAAAATATTTATTACTCAGAGAATATATTTTGATGAATGAAAATGTGTGTTTTTAAAAGTGCCGCATAGGGATGAGTGAAGTTTTTCCTCTTCCTAGTTTATTTCCTTATTTATAATTATGTATATTATTATTGCTTTCAAATTTTCTTTTATCTTCATAGATGTCTCTGCAGTAAAGTGAAAAATAATTAACTGTCCATGAGCCTACCCTAATATATTATTAGAGGAATAGATTATTAGTTGTCTTATTATTAGAAGTCTTTAGCCGAATGAATGTATGTTAATAGTCATCATAACATTTATCCTATTTATTTTGTTGGTTAGATTTGTGTGCCCAACTTTTTTTTTATTTGGTTAGAATATATATATATATACTACATGTGTGAAATTAAGCAAAATAAATATATATTAATTGAAATTCATTTACAATATAGTTTAGGTAAGCATTTTTTTAAAATAAATAAAAATCTACAATCAAAAGAGAAATAATGTCAAACATTTTTCACTTAAAATAATACTGCATACTTTTAATCCCTTATATACATATATTTTATTATGTACACCTACTAAATATGATATATATATATATATATATATATATATATATATGTCCACAGATGGCGTCCTACCAAAAACACCTATCAAGCGTATTTTCGTTTACATAAACATCAGAGTAGTTAGTATTCACTATCTCTAACTATAATTCCACTTTCAGATCATGATTTCAAGCTATTTGCTATCGTCAGTGAAAGACAGGAATAAAGAAACTAGATCTAAATACAAACTCTGAGCGTTTATGAAACAATTTCTATTCAGCTTGCAGCGTGAATTTTTAGACACGTAATGTCTTCAAACTCAGCATAGCAAACCAGATAGCTATATGGGTCTGATCTCAGTTCAGCACACCACATAGTAGAAGCCTCTGCAATCTATATCATTGCAAGAAAGACCTCAAAGGTACATTTATGATAAACAAAAATGCAAGTTAAAAAACTTGCTAACGCTATATGTTATGTCCACAGTGGCGTCCTACCAAAAACACCTATCAAGCGTATTTTAGTTTACATAAACATCAGAGTAGTTAGTATTCACTATCTCTAACTATAATTCCACTTTCAGATCTGATTTCAAGCTATTTGCTATCGTCAGTGAAAGACAAAAAAGAAACTAGACTAAATACAAACTCTGGCGTTTATGAAACAATTCTATTCAGCTTGCAGCGTGAATTTTAGACACGAGTCTTCAAACTCACATAGCAAACCAGATAGCTATAGGGTCATGAGTTTGAAGACATTCGTGTCTAAAATTCACGCTGGCTGATAGAAATTGTTTCATAACCCAGAGTTTGTATTTAGATCTAGTTTCTTTATTCCTGTCTTTCCTGGCGATAGCAAATAGCGAAACTGACTGAAAGTGGAATATAGTTAGGTAGTGAATACTAACTCTCTGATGTTTATGTAAGCAAAATACGCTTGATAGGTGTTTTGGTAGGACCATCTGTGGACTAAATACAAGCGTTAGCAAGTTTTTTAACTTGCATTTTTGTTTATCATAAATGTACCTTTAGTCTCTTCAATGATATATATATATATATATATATATATATATATATATATATATATATATATTCTAACTCATAGCAGTGTGCTGTAAATTTAAAGTACAATAGAGGTTTGCATTTTTATTTACTGTGCTAATAATAAAAAGTTAAAAATAATGGAGATTTTTTAAAATATTAAATGCTTTTATTTACCATTCATTAAAAGGAAAACAAAATTGTTTTGTTAATCACAACTGGGATATTTAGATTAAAATTGAAGTAAATGCAGGGAGGTTCAGAAATTAATTAAATCAATCCCTATAACAAAGAATTATCTTAATTAATTTCTAGATTATCATGCTTTTATTTTAAGTTAAATTCAAAAACCGTGTGGTAAATAAAAGTACTTAATATAAAAAAATTATCTTATTATTTTACTTAATCGCTAATCTGCATTTCTTTGAATTTGGATCACTGTCAAGTTTACTACCTAGCCAAAAATTCATAATTGATTTATATAAATAATATAAAATAACAATTCGTGTTAATTGTTAATACAGAGTTTAATATTATTTTTATATTATATACAGAAGTATTATTTATTTATTTATTTAATTGATTTATAATAGTGTTCAAATATATCCCAAAAAATATTATTTTTGATTGCAGGCAGTTCAAATTCAAGGAAAACTAAAATAGTGAAAATACATAATATATTTTTAGAAATAGATATGCATCAAAATATTTAAATTTTAACAAATTTTATTATATCAAATATTACAACAATATATCTTATTAAATAATCATCTGAAGAAGACTGCCAGGAACATTAATAAAAATTATTTGCTTAAAGGTGTAAGAAGACTGTGATTATTTAATAATATATATTGTTGTATATGAATAAGCAAAATTATTGAAGAAGAAGAAAGAAGTATATACAGAATTATATAGAATATATCAAATATTGATATTATTTAAGTACAGTCTGCTGAATATAACAATAATACAACATCTTTTGAAAAATCTCCATATGGTCTCACTACTGGAAAAATGCCTATAACATTTGTTATTTAATGATATCTACCAAGTGTTTGATTTTTTTTTTTTGTTTTAATTTACAAATTTTATTTCATGGGATTGGAGTAAAGGTGCATTAATATTTAACTTGCATAAAAGTTTCTTTTACCCACATGGCAACCCTGAATCCATCTATCTTTATTACACAGAGAAACAATTAAGAAGCACTGATTTGTAAGCAGGTTTTCAACTTTACTTTAGTCTCCATTTTAAAATATATTGATAATTATTTAGCAAGCAATATTAAATGATTACACAGTCTGAGATTATCTGAAGTAACAATTCTATTTTTGATTGAAAACTAAAAATGTTTTTAACTTTTTTTTGCACATATGTAAATCCAGATATTAGAAATGATAAGGGAGTGAATCGACATGTATGTGTAGAAATGTTAAAGTAAAAATAAATTACAAATTCAGTTACTCAAGCAGTCAAGTAACAACTGAGTGCCAAATTAACAGATTAAAAACAATTCCATTAAACAATATGTGCTAGTATAAGAGATAGTGATCATGTGATGCTTATAATTCCATTCATTTGGTCACATGACTTTTTTTAACTTTCCTCAACTAGGAGTTTATCTAGAAAACATTAACCTTTGAGTCAACTATTTCTATTCCTACACAAAATCACACCAAAGTATAGCTGCATTAAAAAACTATTTTATTCTGTATTCAATTATCTACTTTCTGTTTGAAGTAGCAGTAAAAATATTTTCTGCAGTCATTTCTGTAACTTTACAGATTTTTGTAGTAGCAGATTGTTTTAAAAGTATTACTTTATATAGCTAAATACAGATCTTAATGAATTAATATTGCATTATAGTACAATGAAATAATAAATCTATGTTAAACTCATAAGTAGTACTTCAATTACAAAACCAATTCTGTTCTACTTTGAAATTAAAAAGACCTAATTTTAACTCTTCGTGGATTCAAAATAAGACTTATAAATAAAATGGGACACAGTTAATAAAATTTTTTATAATAAGTAAAATATTTAAAATTTGATCACAGAATAATGATTAAGCCAGAGATGCTACTAACCCTAAAAGATTGCAAAAGTGTCTCAATAATTTAAAGTCCAAACAGCATTTTTACTTGTCAATTTAAGTGAAGAATTCTTGCTTTTGTGGGAGGGGGGGGGTTGTATTTTCAGCTTTTTTTTTTTTTAAATTTGAATTTTATAGCATTTGGATATATATAGCCTCAGGCATTTTTACTTGGCAATTTTCAGCCACTTTTGGATATAAATTTATCACTTGCAGGATTCCACCCAGTTGTTGATGGTACCTCAGTGGCACCTGGTGGCAATCGAGCACATCGGTGAAACTACTGTCCAAACTTTAAATAATGTTATATGTAACATTTATGCTTAAACAAATTAAGCTTGAAATTTTATTTTAAACATAATAACATAACGTAATTAAAGTTTAAAAAGCACATTACTCATTTTAAAAAAAAGTATGGAGCTGAAAAAGAAAGCAAGCAAAGAAGAAACATTATAGGAAGAATACAATCATTTTTAATAATGAAAATGCATTGAAAACAGTTTAATGAGAAGTGATATAAAATAATTCCTGCTTTAGTAAATTTTCTAAATTTCATTGTGTTATTATGGGTATCAAAAAGATTGGCAGCAGAATCATACTATCAGAGAAGAAAATGAATATTCTCAGCCAAATGATACTGGTAATAATAGTTGCCATGACAACTATTCTAGCAATGTAGTAATATTGAATGACTACAGCAGTGTTAAAACAAGAAATATGAGTGCTGAATTGCCAAGGATACTTGCAGAATTAGACTCATTTGTCATGGAATAAAAACAACTTTCAGTGAAAAGTCAGTAGCAGGTTATTTTACAAAAACTGATAGTATTGGAACATGTACTTTACAGACACGTATAGAAGTGGATGATTTGCAACAACCACAAGAACTATCTAATCATAGTAATCAGATATTTTAGTTACAAGAAGAAATTCATCATTTTATGAGATGTAATGATTTTTATTTGAAGCAGTTGCTAATCAAGAGCACAAAATTGATAAAATGCATACTGAACTAATGGAGATATTCATAAAGAGATTTATAGAAGTAGTCAATTAATGGATTGGATGATGGTGCACAGGTTAAAATTTATTCACCTTTAATTTTGACTGTTTGTGGAAGCCATGTGAAATCAGCCATGCTTTTTTTTTTTTTCAGAACATGCCGCTAACACTGAGGAAGTTTGTGATGAAGATTATATTCCTCCAATGGAAGGTTCTCATAAAGGTTATGAAGCAATGGATGCATTTTTATTAAATCAAGATACTAACATCAATTATCAGCCATGTAACTGAAGGCAAGACGTTGCAGAACAATATATCAAGATTAGAGTTAATGGATGGCATTGAACTCTTCAGAACATAATATAATACATATGTAGACACACTATGTACAATAAACATATAGAATAATTTCAAAGTTAAATTATATTATTAATTATCCACTTGTATTAGCTGACAATTTATGACTTATCAGCTGTTTTTTTTTTTAAATAATAAATATTATTTCTGAGAAATAGTAGTTTTACAATATCATAAATCTTTTAAATTATTAGTTTTATAATTACAAACAGCTTGTTCTATCTATGAGGAAAATTGCTTCACTCTAAAAAAGTTGCTGAATAAAAATGACTAAATTTGTTCTTTAAATGAAAATGTACCATGCAGAAACAGAAAGTGTGAAAACTTTAAAATCGTTATTGTAATTTATTCTTCCATTTTTATATTGTTTAGCAGAACATTGAAAACATCAAAGGAACTATTTTTTTTTAATTTTATTTTCTTTTGAACAAGTTTGGATACACATGATTAAATGAGGATGTGAATTATACACACATTTATAAAACAAGAAAGGGATAATTTAAATTCCTAACACAACCATTATGTGCATATATATGTGCACAGACGTATATATTATAGCAATTGATAAATCACCATGGCGAATACCACAGAATAGGAAATACTTTCTGTTGTTTCCAGAGTTCCTTGCATCGTAATGCTTTGAAAGCAGCAAACTTTCCAAACAAATGTGCTTATAAGCGCACACACGGTAACAATGCCTAGATTTTAAATACCTTAACCTGGATTTATTTTGACATATATATGGAAATAGTTTTTGCAGTAGTAGATTCAAATTCAAATCATTTTATATAACTGGCCCGTGCAAGTATATATCTGTGATAAAATAATATTTAGATTAAAAATAAAAAAACAAGGACAAGGTAGTAAAGAAAAAGAAAATTAATAGTTACAAAGGAAATAAAATATGATTGAAATAAGACTTGAAAATATTACTCACAGTACATAACAAATATAATAATAGGTAAAATATATACAATCTAAATTATTGACATATTCAATAAAAATAAAGTTTTTCGTAAAAAGATTGTGCGTGCATCTTTTTACTGTTCCAAAATTCAAAGCCTCTCATTGATGAAAACAATAAGCTCGAAGTTAATCGTATGATATTGGACATCTATAGCACAGGATAGAGGTTTATTAAGCACTGTCATTTGTCGTATTGCACATTAAAGTTTACAGTAAATGTCATAGTGAAGATGAAATCACGTGCAACTAAAACAACAATATGTAAGCTGGAATCATGTGATATTTTATTGTTTCATACAGATAATGCTAGGAACAATGTATTTTAACAAAGTAAATAATTTTTACATTAGATGAATGATAATTTTGGCAATGTACTTACAGATTTATCTCTTTAAAACTATATAAATTGAATACTAAATATTAACTTGATGTAATATTGATAATATTATTAAATACATAGCTTTTAAAGTTTTATTTGCATTAAAAAATCGTATAAATATATCTTTTTAGCATAATAACTGTAAAAGAGTTAATGCATCGAGATATTTTATATATATCAAATAAACAGTGCAATATTAATAGCATCTAATAAGCAAGCTATTGTAAAAAAAGTGTTGGTTAATAAAGCCCTCTGTCCAATCATTTGATATATACTCAATGATAGAATAATTTGAGTAAATTAAATGTTAACCCAATTCATTTCAATATCAGAAGTACATCTCTATATATACATCCCCATATTTCATCTAGAAATCATTACAATATTAAATTGTAATTCTAAGGCTACTATTCATTTTCTTATACTAAATGTTGCCTATATATCTAAATAGAGAAATTTAAACTCAAGATTTTCCACTCTATTTATCCTTCATTCTATCTCAAGCAATCGATATACATAACCACACACGTGTGTAAATGGTACATGATCTCTAATAAATGTAATTTGTGCAAAACCAGCACTCATCAGTTGAGCCAGATCAAAATCTCCCACACATATATGCAATCAGTCCTTGGTTTATATTAAGATAGCAATTCCATTAAAGTTTGAAGAATTGCTATCCTAATATAAACCAAGTGCTGATTGTATATATGTGTGGAAGATTCTCATCTGGCCCAATTAATGAGTGCTGGTTCTTCATGAAATATGTATATTGGGAATTATGCATCTTTTTCACATGTGTGTGGTTATGTATATCGATTGCTTGAGATAGAGTAGAAAATAAACAAACTGAAAAATCCTGAGTTCAAATCCCTCTATTCAAATATTAATTTATATCATTTTTTTATAAAAAAAATTAAGCCTACTCAAGAAATCTAACAGTAACAAGTAGAAGGTGTTAAATAATAACAAACTAAAATTATATCATTGATTATAATAATAATAATAATAATAATAATAATAATAATAATAATAATAATAATAATAATAATAATGATGATGATGATGATGATGATGATGATGATGATAGTATGGATGGCAGAAAAGTTAGAGATTGGAATAGATTGAAGCCTATCCATTAAAGTATGAAGACTGAGAACTGATTATATATATATGGGTGGGAGATGATAATATGGACCAATTGATGAGTGCTGGTTCAGCACCAAATTCATATATTGGTGACCATTTATATTTTCTAATCTGTGTGGTCATTTGTATCAGTAGTATGAGATAGTGTGGATAGTTGTAGGATGCTTGAAAGACTGAGTTCAAATCTCCTATATTTACAATTAAACTCCAGGTATATGAAGAATGCCTGTATTTCAAATATTTAATATTCAGTTCACTAAATTTGAATAAATCTTTTCCGCCAAATCAAACTGCCATCATTATAAATCTAAAGAATTATCAGCAAAAATTAAAATGAAAAAGAAAAAAATGATTTCATGAATTCTACTTTGTATAATTAAAAGTTATTAAATCTAAGTTAAAAATAACATTTACTTAATCAATTTTAAATTATAATATTGCAATTTGTTTAAGACGTAGCCAAGCAAATGACACCATTATTGCAATTTTTTTTTAAAAATGCAGTACTGAAAAAAAATACAAGTTTCATTTAGAATAAAACCAAAAATAAGTTTGGTCATATACTATTAATAATTAATTTTAAATTATATACTATATATCTATTAACTAAAATATTTAGTCAAGCAATTTTAAATGAAAACCTTTATGAATGCTAATTTCAGACACATCAAAACTGCTATTATCATAAACATATTTTCGATAAAAAAAAATGGAGGGAGATGATTTCATGCATTGTGCATTTAATTAAATAATTTGAAGAAGATTCCTGTGTTAGTTTTTCTTTAAATAGCTTGTGTCACTGCCATTACAATGTATATTATTTGAAAAATTTGTAGGTCATTCCAAGAAAATGGCTACCATGCATAATAAAACATGATCTCTCATGTAATAAAAATGGCCACAGCTAGCATATTTGTATATAAAGTGCTGTTGATTTAGATCTACATAATACATACCATAAAAGTCATAAATATTGATTACATACATTAGATATAAAAAAAATTTAATATGATAGAATTATTATTATTTTTGAAGTAGTGTGATTAGATTTGGTCATGTATAGTACTATATTTTGATTACCCTTAAACTGATATTAAATAATAAGTCTTTCTGATCAGAACAGTACAGTCAAGATATTAAATATAGCTTTTTTAATTATAAATAATTTCACACAAATAAGATAAAACTAGGAATTTAAAAAATGAAACTTCACTGATATTTTTTCCAGCACAATGTGATACAATTTTGCACAAAAATTGTCAATTGTGAGTTTTCTTTCCCTTTCTCAGTCCATTTTAATATATGTTTGAAAAATGATGTCACTTTTTTTCTAGCCATATTGAATTATTATTTTTTTTACTGATTTTTTTAAACATTTACAGCTTCATACATTTTCAATTGAAATCATGACAGCAATTAATACCACTGAACACCCCACATCACATTTACATTATATGGATCAAGGAAACATCACAATTTTCAATATGTACTTCCTTCAACAACTAATGCAGTATTTTGTCAACCTTTTGGATAAGGGTGACAATAAGACAATTCCACAACTCTGGAATAAAAACAGCAATTGATTTTATAGGCAATACATAAATCAAGATCACTAACATAACTCAATCTTACATAAAGGAAAGTCTACTCACAGCTCATTATATGCAACAAAGTTGAAAAGGAACCTGCTTGAATCATATGAAAACAATACTTGATCTAATCAAAAATGCAGAATTTACAGAAATTGATGATGATAACATTGAAGAGCTTTTAAAATAACAGATGGATGAATTAATGGAAGAGGAATTAACCCCATTGGATGAAAAAAAATAATGTAGAAAATAAAATTAACAACCCTGTAAAGAAAAACCTGAGCATAAAAAAATGGAAAAACTGATTTGATATCACTAGGCCATAAAAGCATAAAATCAATGAAGAGACTTTATAAAATGTACAAAATGAAAATCAAAGAAGTAAGCTAACCATCCAATATCTTTCTCCAAAATAATCAACAACAACAATATTAATGAGAAAATGGTGATTCAGAAAACTGGTTGATGATGAAGGCTGTATGGATGGATTATAAAAAAGAACTTTAAGCGAAGTGTTTTTTTTTCTTTTTACATAGACTTAAGGTGTATTATCTTAAGTGCATGCCTGCATATTTACACATGCATATATTGTATATTAGGGTTTTTTAAATTATTGTATGTACTGGGTTAAATGGTCTGTTAATTCAATATTATTTTTTATCTGCAGGAACAAAATTAATTTCCCAAAGAAAGCCATTATAATTCATTGCTTTTTATATGATAGTCTTGCTTTACAATGCATTTTGGAAAATCAATTGCCCCCACTAAGCAGGATAAAGGTGTGTGTATGAATCTTTAAAGCAGATGTTTTACAAGTAGATGTACACAATGTATGTATATATATATATATATATATATACACAATGTGTATATATATATATATAAGTACATTAAATAAAAAAATATTAATCAATGAAATTGCTAGATTCTCAAATACATTATAATATTAAAAAATTAATAATTTTATATAGGACATATACGTTTCAAGGCTATCATCTTTTATCAGCTGCAATGGAATGAAATTAATTTTTCACATCTATATAATAGTAACATCCTTGCATAAATATCAAATGCTATAATAAAGAGTGCTATAATATGTAACATTATTCTGAGATTTATTCATATTTCAAAAAACATGTTGATTTTGTTTGATATAAAAAATACCATTCCTGCACCAACATGGAGATTTAGACATTCTTTGATAGCAGCTAAAAGATATTAGCTTTGAAACATATATGTCTATAGGTTGATTGGTCGATTGTTACACTATATAGTTATTGAATGGATGATTTATAAAATCAGAAATGTGATTTTCTAAAAAAAAATTAAATATCCGGTGTAATGTCTATATTGTTTTTTTAATTTAGATTTGTGTAATTAAAAATATTTTAGTGGGCTTTTTATTGTATATATATATATATATGAGAATGCTTAAAATATATATTATATAAATTTGGTACCTTGGAATCAAAAGCTATGAATATGATGGTACCATGTAATTAAATAATTATGACCTTTATACTGATTGTCTTGTACCAGTCAAAACATGTTGATCCATATAACATGAGCTGGAACTCACCAAAATGTACTTCAAACCCAGTCAAGGCTGAGATTTAGGTCAGGGGTCAACCTGGATTCGAACCCATTCCCCGAGCCCCTAGATCAAACATCTAATGAATAACATATAATGATGGCACATGAGAATTTATTCTTAAGTCTGGCCCACTGGCAGAGTGGAGAAGACAATGAGACATTATACTTAACTAACATTAAACTTAACTAAATAGGCATATGGATTGTTGTATACGTGGAAGTGGAAAAAAGGAATTCAAACTACTTAATTAAGTTAGATAATAAAAAAAGTTTAATAACATGACAAATTATTTATATACATTTATGTGTGCGTGAATGAACAAGCGGTCTACCAAATGATAGATAATTACATAGTGAAATTCATGCTCAGGGTTCTCATATGCTCTTTTATTAACTAAATAGTATATATACATTAACATACATCTTTGGTGGGTATGGTGTTAAGATGCCAATTAATTATTAAAAAGAATACATAAAATTGCTATTAATGCTTTGATTTACGGTTCTCAAATGTTGTGACTAATATAATTTCAGGGAGCATTTCAGGATTCATTACATATATAAGAAAAACTATTTTCACACCACTGAGGTTATGAAAATAAATAAAATACATTTGAAAGATTATATTTGAATCTATGATAAAATATTTATTGAAAAATTATTTTAATCAACACTTAGAAGACAGAATGTTTGATTTTCCCCAAGACATATACTCATAAATACAGAAATAATAGATTACAATGGTGAGATTTTATAATAAGACTGAAATAACATTAATTAATAAAACTAGTAATATTTAGCATTTGTATATATTTCTGAGCAGATCGCAATTTTAATGTTATAACATCAAAACTGGGTCATGAAGCAAAAGAAATAATAAATGAAAAGATGGTGGTACTGACATAGTGGTGTAGAAATCAAAGATAAGATCATGCTTCTGGATAGAAGATGAAATCTAAGGCCCCCTTCTAGGGCAGTGCTTAGAGAAAAGTGGAGAGGCATGATGTGAATATCACCGATGTGCAGAGGCCTTTTATATGAAGAAAGTCCTAGAAAGTTCAACTATCCACAGGACAGGACATAAGAAGAAATCTAAGTGTTCGATCCTGTCGCAACCCCCCCCCCCAGATTAGAAGCACATATATATTTACAAAGATGAGCCAAATGTCAGTAATGCAGCATGGATAAATATCACTAATGACATTGAATAGGATTTACTGCTTTAAAAATAAATGATCCTTGTTTGAATGCCATAATTTATACAAATACTATGCTATGCCACTATGATATATACATATATAACATTTTATTTAGTAAAAGAAACATTAAAATTTACCCCCTTCTTTTTAATGCTATTTAAAAATAATTCAATCTTACCTTCATGGATTTTATAATAACTAGAATATTTAAATACTTGATATTTTAAGAGCATGAAAATAAAAGAAAACTAGCAATTATAGAAAACCACTAATAACTCACCTTTTCAGAATTTAATAAATAACATTTATAAAATAAATAAGGTTTCAGAGCACTAATTAGCCTAAGTTCTGGATTCACCCCAGGTAGAATTACTTTATTCTATTTGGAGTTGGATAAATAACAAATTTTTATACTAAAACATAAACAAAATGTTGACTTGTAAAATCAATTTGGCAAGCATATTAATTAGTAATGTATTATGTTTTAAGGGGATGTTAATAACCTTAATTCATGGAGGTTTACTTAAAAAGAAAGAAAGGATTTTAGAAATTCATCTTGACAGATTGCTTGAGATTGGCATATTAATAACTAAAATAGACATATAAAATCAAGTAATAAATACATATAAATAAAGGCCCACACCAAAGTTAAAAAAAGTTAGAGTATATGAGAGAGAATTAGATTTATCAAAATCATTTGAGAGCAATTTACATATTAGAAAGATACAAAGTTAAATACTACATTAGGAAAAATCTTAATAGTAGGATTTGAGATTAGTTAGGCTAAATTTACTTTTAGGTGGTGGTGTGAAAATCATTAATTACCTTGCATAATACTTAAGAGTCCATTTTAAAAAGTCAGCTCAGTGCATGACAGCTAAAGATCCATGTGAGTTCTTAGATGACAGCAAGCTTCTGCTCAGCATTCCAAAGTTCTCATTTCAGGCCTTTACTTCATTCTAGAGCAGCAGCAAGATGGTATAGTAGTGAGAAAAAGACCCACAAGGGTCTCAAAGATGATTGACGTCTACTCTATCATTATCTTAGAATTCAAAGTTGCATGGAGTATTGATAGCAACACAGTTCTCTCAGCGGTAACTATTCTTTGGTGTTTTTAAAATCAGCCCATTCTATACCCTGCTCAGGTATTTGAGGAATGCTTTTAATTTCTTATTTCTAGCTGATACTCTAATCTCCAATATAAAATCTTACATTTCTTTGTCCATTGTTTTTGAAGATGCAAACATTAGATAACATTCCAAAAATATATTCAAATCTATTTCCAGATTGAAAATAGATTTGACAAAAATGTTTATACAAAAGTAAAATCTATTAATCCCATTTCCTATTTTTAATTAAAAATACCTTCCCAAAATTAAAACAATATTATGTTTCCACCCTTTTAATTATTTTTGGACAATTAATGGTTGCATCTTCCATATTGGATTTTACAAAAATATACAGTTTAATAGGAAAAAAAACAATTTTAAAAGAAAAAGTTTTAAAAATGATGTATAATAAAATATTTTTAAAAAATCAAAATTTTGTTAGTATGTTTACTCCTGTAATATATATATATATATCTGAGCCACACCTATGTACTTTAAAAAAAAAGAATTAAAATTAATAATAATAAAAATGTTATTGAAAAGTTAAAATTTATAATTTTTAGGCATGCATCTCAAAAATATATACATGAAATATATATACACACTAAAGGAGCAGGATAGAATGTACTATTTAAATATAGGTTAGTAGATAGAATCATGAAGCTCAATCTTGGGCTATGATTGATTTCTTTAGTATTGTAAGACACTAGGAATTCTTGTATATTTTTATCAATATAGTACCTTTTACAATCTTCATAAAATCTGTGGTCATTTTCGGAGTTAAGTAATAAATAATAACTTTTCTTACTTCCAGGATATCTAATGTCTACTTACTTTCAAATAAAGCAAGACATGAACATGGGTAAAAATTTAAATTAATGTTTTTTGAATCTGCAATTGAAATTAAACTGCATTTCCTACAACTTGTTATTAATCAATTATAGTTAAGTGCTTTATTTTGGAAATTATTTTGATGAAGAGTGTCTTTACATCAGTTCAAGCTTATGTTTATAAAAATTTTAAAAAGTCTAAGTAATTTCTTTTTGTTAATTAGTATTATTTTAGAATAAAATAGCATTTTGCCTTTCCCTTTCTCAAAAATATTATTAGAAATATTGTATTGTGTGTATATATATATATAATTATAAACTACATCTAAGAAATAATATAGTTTAATATGCTCAAAAAAACCTTAAAAGAACAGATATTATATATTATAAATTAATATTTTTTATCAAATATTATTACTGAAATACTTTAAATTGTGGAAATAACTGTTATATTTTCATATTAGTATAATTACAATCAGGTGTTAAAGACGGTAATCAATCAAAATAATAAGTTATAAATTCTTATCTGCAAAATTCAAGTTTTTCTTTATTTAAAGGAGAAGTATTGTTGAAATAATATAGCTATGGTGTTTTTATGAAGGTTTGTGATATTATTTTAGTTATGGATGTATATTGGACTATTTCCACCATCTAATATAAAGTATTGAATGTCTTTTAACATCTGAAAAAGATAAGAGAATAATACCTCTTGAAATGTTGTGCATGTACCTAACCTGTGTACTATTATTAATAGATATATGTACCATTATTTATGCTTATACAAGCTGTTCACAGCAAAACTCTCCAAACAGTAGTACCACTCAGTGCAAGCCAGAGGCACTAGATAGCAATTTTATAAACAAACCTTCCTGAATCCATTGACTACTGTGGTTTGCACTAAATGGTGCTACTGTTTGAAGAGTTTTGTCTCTGTGAAAATTGAATGTACTTTGAAAATTTAAAATAAAGTCAACTTTTTCTAAACACGTTCAATACTTTATATTAAATGATGGTAACATCCAATATATAAATATATCTATGGAATGTTTAAAATATTTTATATAGGTTTCTGCTAGTATTATGCATTGTTTATATATATAACACTTAGAGATTATTTCTTAATATGACTGCTTTATTAAGTAAATGAAATATTCTCAAGCCAAAGCTTGTCTTTTTTTTTAATAATTCATAGAGAAAAGAACGATCTTTTCTCTATGTAAAAAAATATAAATCCAATTGTATGAGAAGTAATCTCGAAGTTTTACATATTAGTAAAACATTGAAGTATCTTATATTACATATTTCATTCTATGAATCGATATTAACAATCTTTGAATTGATATTAACAATCTTTGAATTGGAAGTAATCTCACACGTGTTAATTATTAATATAAAGCAATTAAAAGTAGCTTTAAAATAAATAATATTACTGATTTAAATTCACGCTTTCCGGTCAAAGTATTTCAGACAAATCTCTATATAAGAAAAAGAGGTAAAGTAGAAAACGTTCTGATTTTTTCTCTTATAAATAATTTTAAAAAAATTGTCCTACGATTTGGTTTGAGAGTATTTCATTTACTTAATAAACGACTCATATGAGAAAAAGAAAACGGTCTGATTTTTTCTTTACAAATAATATTTTTAAAAAATAATTGCTTTATGTTTCGGTTTGAGAGTATTTCATTTACTTAATAAACGAGTCATATGAGAGAAAGAAGACGGTCTGATTTTTTTCTTTATAAATAATATTTTTTAAAAAATAATTGTTTTATGCTTTGGTTTTAGAGTATTTCGTTTACTTAATAAAGTAGTCATATGAGAAATAATCTTACGTATATTACAAATATATAAAGCATAAATGTGTTGGGTTTTATTAACTTTTCACATTAGGCAACATTTTTAAAATTTGTATAAAACATACTTTTTTAAAAAAATAATCCTTAGTAAATTAATAGACAACTGAGAAAATAATAAATTTTAAAATAATATCTACAATACAATTACACATCCCTCAACTCTCCATGCCATCTCATATTGCTGACCCACCTGATCATACACATGTTGAAAAAATAAATAATCACCAATATACATATTTCATATAAAGCTGAGCAATGATTATATATGTGTGTGATGATAGTAATTTGGACCAACTAATGATTGCTGGTTTAGCATGAAATACGTATATTGGTGATTATTTATCTTTTCAACATGTGTATGATCAGGTGGGTCAGCAATATGAGATGGCATGGAGAGTTGAGAGTTGTGTGAAAGTCTGAGTTCGAATCCCTTATATTACATTTTATATATTTTCAGGTGTGTGTAAACCTGTACAGTGTATTAATTTAAATACAATTATATAAAGATTAATTACACATTAATCCACACTAGACCAGTATAACTACATTAAAAAAATTCAAAGCACTGATAAAAATAACAATCAGATAACTAATGTAAATTGTCACCTATAGGATGTATTTATTTAACCGAAGAAGGCTGTTTACTTTATTCCATTTAAGTACATTTTATAGGCTTTGTTGTTTCCTATTAACGAATTATGCTTTTTATTATAAAAAGCAAGATCCATTATTTTAATGAATTCTGAATAACTAAGAGATTACAACAATACTTTATATATAAATTAAAATAGGTGTTGTTTAATTTAATTGTAATATCACAAATTGAAAATAAGAATTGGTAAAATTGGTTATTAAAAAACATTTTTCAAACACATAGGCATATTTCCTTTTAATATTAAGTTATTTCTGCCCAAAGCATTCCAACCAATGGTTTTTACATATGTCATAGCATCGGCTGGGACACGGACCTACAACCGTCAGCAACCAACTACTTGCTTGCAAGGCGGCTGCGACGACCTCTCGGCTAACAATGCTTGAAACAAAGAATCTTTGATAGAATTTTGCATATAGTATTGCTTCATGCCCTAATAAAATGGCATTAAAAAATTTGGAATCCAAATTAATGAAAATATAGTCATTTAAATTGTTTATATAATTCATATAAAGATCTTCTAGTTCATATTCTCTTTTGATATAAGACTATATTAATGATAGAATGTTTAATTGAACTTTCTTTTTTGTTTTTAAATAAAATAAAATATTTGAGGAGACACTAGATAAAAAAAGAGTAGTATCATAAGTAAGAATAACATTCAATTTTAATTAAATTTGTCACTGTATTATTTTAAAACTAATATAATTAGGTTGATTATGGACGGCATAATTATACGTTGATGAAAGATTTCTGCAATAACAGAAAACTTCTGCATTATACTTTGTAAATGAAAGGCATCAACACTATATAAAGCACATCTGATAGTTTATTCTGAAGATGAATCTGAACTTGTAATGAACTTTAATATTAGTTAATATTAGTCAGACAGTTTAAATCTGAATGACAAGATTTATACTAATGAAGCTGGATTACAAAATATTAAAAAAGTCCTTGAACTACAACCAAGTTAGCACAAATAGGATGAACATTAATGAATATAAGACATTTATTTCATATAGCGCTACGTTTTTATAAACTGTAATATTAATAATCCAATAAGCTAATGCACATGTACTTTGTAGATTTAACTATGTAAATGAATATCCTCACTTTCCAAACAATGTCTTTGTGGAAAGATAGAATGAATCCATCTATCTTTTCAACCCAAACATTTATGTATGGGCAAATCTTAAGTATTTGGAAATGAGAGTATGAAGATGTTAATCGATCACTTTAAATTGCCCTTTACTATGCCTGAATGAATGACGATTGCGAAATTTTTAGAATTTATGATATGTCATTCTTATTAAATTAAACAAATGTAAATAAGACATTTATTTTATATAGTGCTATGTTTTTATAAACTGTAATATTAATAAGCCAATAAGCTAATGCACATGCGCTTTGTAGATTTAAATATATAAATGAATACTCTCACTTTCTGAACACAAGATAAAGTCTTTGTGAAAAAATAGAATGAATCCATTTATCTTAGTGAAAGGATGTAATGTGAAAAAATATTATTGTGGGTAAACAAAAAAATAGCGTCTGAGAAAAAAAAAACACATGAAATTTTATAGCTGATTATAGATAAGAAAAATAGATTGATAAGGGAAAACTCAGAAGAGTCAAGAAGTGTTGTAGTCATGATGGAATGGTATAAAAGTCATTGAAAATAACTTCAGAGGAGATTTGTTTATAAATTATGAAGAATTTTTAACTGTGTTATGTATATGACACAAAATCTCTTGTTTCAAATAAAAAACATATGCCCAGAACATAGCAACATGGGGATCATTCATTTTTATGGTGTCTTATTCATATATATTTTAAAAGAAGATGTGCAGGTTGTAAGTACATCTACAAAAAAATAACATATTAAAAAAGAGACTTCAAAAAGAGATACAGATTTTTCTAATTATTATCAATAACACAATTATTATCAGTGCTTAGATAAAATTAATGGAAAAGTACTAGTTAAAATTTTTTTATCCCAGTATTTATAAAAATAGCTAAGTCTTGTACTTTTAAGAAAATATATCAGTTGAAATTTATTACAAATTATTCAATCCCGAATATTACTTTTTTGCAATCTTAAATTATTCATCACAAGATTCCTTTCTATATGTGTAAATAGAAGAATTTGAATTTCAGGATTTTTCAGTCTTCTCATTCTCACTCCATCAAGCAACCAACACATGCCCACACACATGCAAAAAAGATATATGATCATTTTATTACGTGTGTGGTCAAGTGTGTCAGTTGCTTGAGATAGAGTGGAGAATGAGTATATTGAAGAATTCTGAGTTCAAATCCCTCTATTTACATATATGAGAAACATTCAGTATAAGAAAATTACATGCTGCCTTAGAATTACTATTTTACTTTTCACAAACATTAGGGAGCGAGTTGTGCTAATAGTTTATAGAATATTCAGAGATATGTTGAGATTGACTATGCTTTTTCAGAAAAATTTACTCTAAAAAACTAGTGAATAATACACAGACAAAATTTATAATTGTTGTAAAATCCCACATTTTCAAAAGGTGAAGGAATTTGTTCCGGTATTTCAACATATCCTGGCTATTCAATTTATTATAAGATACAATCACAGTTAATTGGACTGGTTCAGAAGCATTACTTAATTGATCTCTTGGAAATAATCATTTCATATGCAACTAATATTGTGAGCAGTTGTGGAGGATTTAAAAATACTACTATGCATGTTTTTGGCTACTTATCTTAAATACCTCTCATCATAATTATATCAGTAATTAGTTTTAGCTGACAGGTTATATTTGGGATTTGTTCAGACAATTCTGGATTATTTTTAACAGATGTTCTTCTTACAAAATTGTTAAAGACAATGGACAAACCATAAATTTATGAAGCACATATCCAAATATATGATTTTGTAAAAATATGAGATATTTGGAATTATCTCTCCATTTAAAGTGTGATATATTCTATGATAATTCTTGAATGAAATATAGATATATGTTAACATTTATTAAATTTCCTTTAGATAATCGGCTAGAACTGATATGACTAAGAACTGACACTTAAATTGTTAACCTATGAAGAAAAATTCATTCAACTCAAATGAAAACATGGAGGTTTATTTTCCTTTTTTTTTCTATATCGCAAATCAATAGATTTTATAGGCTCTTCCCATCCAGATAATATTAAAAAGATTATTCTTTCAGTGTATAATTTACTTTATTTTTAGTAGCATCAAAATTTTTTTAATAGCATTTGCATTCAAAAATATCTAAATACAGGCAAATAATAATTTACATTAATGAACATGTGAAAAAATATGAATTTCAGACTACAGAACTTGGAAGCATGATGCTATGCCAAAAGTAAATTTGAATTCATAAGGTCAGAGAAGAAATTAACTTTTCATCAGAATGTTCAAGAAAATTAATAGAGATTCTATAAAATTGAATAATAATTGAATGATTTACTGCTTGGGATTTGATAAGAAATTCAAGTATTAGAGATGATTGAGCAGAGTCACATCTATGGATCTTGAGTTCCAGAAATTGTCATTCCGGCATTGCACTAAATTATGCAGTTGTATTTTTATATTGGATTATTTCCATCATCTAATATGTATATTGAATGTCTTTAGAAAAAATTAACTTTATTTAAATATTCCAAATACATTAAACTGTTAGCAATAGCACATCAAACAGTTTAGGATATGCACAATGTTTTGAGAGGTATTATTATCCCCTCTTCTTCAGAAGTTGCTGACTCTTAGATTTTTAAGTATTGAATTTAAGTAATGCTCTAACCAACAACCATCCTGCAAAAGGCAACAGTTGGTAGTAATTTCATATAATTATCTATGAGGTTTCTCCATATTTCTCCATTTTTTTCCTAAGAGCAAAATTGATTAGTGGTTTTCATACATTATGTATAGTTACACTAGGTTGGTTTATGGAATTTTTTTTCCATTTCATGTGATCAGCTTCATTAAATTTTCTTCTTTGTATCTTTTCTTCTCTATCCAATATGTTTGTATTTTCCTAATTGAACATATGTTCATTGGATAGAAAAGAAAAGATACAAAAAAGAAAATTTAAAGAAGCTGCTTACGTGACAATGGCAAAAAAATCCCATAAGCCAATCTAGTGTGACTATACATAATGTATGGCAACCACTAGTCAACTTTGCTCTTAGGAAAAAGTGGAGAAATCAGGAGGAACCTCATAGATAAGTACATGAAATTACTCAAGAATCTAAGGATCCAGATTCGAATCCCATGCTAGTACTGTCACTGATCAGGCCAGCAACACCTAAAGAAGATGAGAGAATAATACCTCTTATAATGTTGTGATATACTAACCTGTTTGACATGCTATTACTAACAGTTTAATGTGTTTGGAATGTTTAAGTAAAGTTAAATTTTTCTAAAGACATTCAATACACATATTAGATGATAGAAATAGGTCAATATAAAAATACAACTAGAACACCATCATCATAAATCTTCAAGAAAACAATAAATCATGCAGTGTTTTATAAAATTAAAACCAGATAAAAGACTTTTTTTGTTACTAATAGTTTACTATATGGGATATATAATTTTTCCTGGAATATGGCAGTTATGTCTGAAAACAATGCTTGCATAAGAGGATGAGCCTAATCTAAAACTAAATAAGAAGGACTATAAAATGTCACTATGATGCACAATTGGGGACAAAAGATCTGCCGACAGAATTATATTTGATTACATTTTTATTCAGAATGTCATTGTGTCTGTAATGATTTTCTGATATGAATACAAAGCTCACAGCAGTCTGTTTTAAAAGACATTGGACTTTTCAAATGTAGCTTGCCTTCTGCAATTTAGTATATTTTGTGTTCAACCTTTTTAATATTTTGTCAGTCTCATCTACTTAGTAAGCATTGGATTCCAGATATAGTTATTCTATCAGACCTTGCAGTTATCAATTTTAAAATATTAAATGGTTCAGGAATTATGAGGGCTCTTTTAAATAGTTTTCAAGCTTTAAAAATTTCCTATTAGATATTCCTTACTTTTTAATGTTATATTTATAAAAAAAATAGAATGCTTATTTGACATATCTAAGTTATATACCACATAATTTTCTTTGGTATTATCTAAATTAATATTAAAAATATAATGTTAATATAGTTAGATTTTTTTGTTATTTTTATCTTTAAACATTCATTCATCATCAACATCAACCATTATCAATCCACTGCAGGATGAATATCTCTCCAAGTTCAATCCATCTTTTCTGAACTTTAGCTTCTCTTCTCCATATCACCCCTGCACACTTTCTTATTTCATTCATCCATCTCACATGTGGTTTCTTTCTGGGTCTTTTACAATCTCTTGGAATCCAGTTTAAAATTTCAATTGTCCATCTATTATAATCTCTTCTAGCAATATGTCCAGCCCAACACCACTTTAGTCTTTTAATTTTTTCAATGAGGTCAGTAACACCTGTTTGTTCTCTTACCCATACATTTCATTTTTGATCTCTTCTTGTTACTCCCAACATGCATCTCTCCATACTTCTTTGAGTAGTTTGAAGTCTCTGTATTGCTCTTCTATTAAGTGTCCAACATTCATTAATTTGTGATATATTCATTACAAAATAAAGTATTCAAATATAATCATGTGCCATAACCACACTTAAACAACTGATACATGAAGTACATTGTTTTTTTTTAATACAACATGATATATTGAGCAACTTCTGTATCAGATTGAACATGTCTTGACTTAATTAATACGAATTTTTCCAGATGAAAATCAGTTTTTATTTAAATTAACACTTTCCTAATGAGTTTTGGGAAGGAAAGAAGGCATTGATTAAAAATGAGCCTGGATTAATTTATTGGAAACCCATTATGTAAATTATTAAACTCCTAATAAAAAACTATAGTGTCAAAGCATCAGCTGGGAAACGAACCTGCAAACCTGGGACAACTGCTTATAAGGTAGCTGTACTGACCACTGGACTACCAATGCTCAGAAATCACCTGACTTTTTCAAGCATATTTTATGCTTAAATAATATAAGAAGCTTAAAATTACTTCTATATGCATGTACATCATTTTGAATCTTAGTTCTCACTGATAAGTGTAAAACAAAAACAGGTCTGAGGATGTGGGTATTATATCACCATATCTTCTAGTGACCATTAATTACTTAATCTTACAAAAGATGGTTATACAGTGGAATAAAAAGAACCACCCTCAGAAAATACAAAAACTCTAAAAATGGTAGAATAATGTCATTTGTTTTTAAAACAATGCTATTGAAGACAATGGCATTGCTATTATTGTTTTTATTGCTAGATGTTTTATTTAATACTGAGATCTTTCACATAAAGTTATCTAGTTTAATTTGGATTTCAATTCATGATTTGGTCTTATTGGAATCACTAATTACAGTTAAACTGTGATAAGATTTCATGACAAAGGTAAAAATTATTCCTAATAGCCAAAAATGTGGATTAAAAGTTTAATCAAAAAGCAAAATAGTTATTTTAAAATTAAGAGCATTGGGATGTAATGTTTCACATATATACTGATCATAATCATTTATATAAAATTCATGTCTGGAGTAGATGAATCTTGAAAATTTTTATAACTTTCCTTCAAATGAGTGCCATAGTTCACCCAAATACCATTAGATTTATTAGCAAGAAAATAATTTCAATTGGAAGTTTAATTGCCAATAAAAACAAAATATATATGTAATATGATGCAATTTTTCTCTGGTGGAGGAATTATTATACATCTATGGATACTGAGTTCCAGACATACACCTTATGTTGCAATATAACATTTAAAGCTTCAAATCATTAAATAATAATAAGTATCTGACTTTATTGTTCAGCGGTTTATAAAAAGTTTGAATACTGGAAATGTCAAAAGTGGGTTGCGATTCCTGGGCTGTGAGCTCCAAAGTTTGCACTTTACCGTTGTACCAAATCACACACAGCAAAACATTAAACACAATTGCTGATTATGAAATTTTAAGAATTTATATGCATATAGATAATATGTGTGTGCGTGTATATTTAATACCAATCAGTTATTACTTTTCTTCTTAAATAAAGACAAGTAAAAAGAAATGAATATTTAAGACTATGCAAATGAGAAGCGAGTTTATTACCTATTGTTAACAATTATATCTGTCAAGCACAGCTCGCTTATAATAATTTTATAAAAAGAAAATTGACCTTTTACATTTGGCAGCCCATAATTTACTTTATTCTGTCAGAATTTTAAGAATTATTTTTAAAGACAGGAAAGCTTTCATTTGTTTTGTTTAGTCAAGAATAATATTATGTTAAATAATATGAATTGTTCTATTTTCCACACCAACTATAAAGTATTTTATTTGTTTTTCAAAAATATATCATAAATAATTGTAAGTAATTCCAAACTTTTAATTTTAAATCTCTTGCAATAAGTTGATTAAAATATATGAAAAGAGTTTTGCTTTCTTTTTTAGAAGATAAAATGGAAGATCGAAGATTTTCACATACTGTACATATTGCATTGTTAAATACATGTATATAAAGTTGAAATAATTAAAAAAGAGAAATATAATATATACAGCTTATTATTTACCTGAAGGTTTATGATGATGGTATATTAGATGTGATAACATTTTGGACAATTTCTAACATCTATCAATAAATATTGAATGTATAAAAAATTTTAAACTGTACAAATACAAACAACTTGTTAGTAATAACACCCAAATAGACAACACAAGTTAGTATTTACATAATGTTTCGAGTAGCTTATTTTTTATTTTAAAGATTATTCTTTTACAGTACAATTTGATGCAGACTCATCTTTGTCATTCTCAAGACTTGGCTTTAACTGTCTTTATTAAGCTCCTTGATCAGGTTAAGCAGTGAGATTCTCTGCTTTCACCTGTGACTCAACATGATGATACTTGAGTGAAAGTTTCATTTTTCACTTAGTCTTATTAAGATATCTGTTTCTCTGCATTGACCTTTTTCAAGTACCTTTTCTTTTTGCTATAACAAGTTTCATATTGAATGCTATGTAATTTTTTATAAAGTTTAATTGTATATTACTATGTTTAATAAATTTATTTTAAAATATAAATTGTTTTCATAAGATCATTCATTATATCATCTATTTGTTACAACTTGAAAAACACCTTCCAGAAACACATCTGAGAGCAAAGTTACCATTTCAGCATGAAACAAATAATATAAAGCCAAAATGTAAACACTAACATATATATATTTAATTTCTGTACAAAGTACAGGTCCATTTTAATGGATATTAAAATAAAACTTTAAAAATATTGACTCTATAAATATTTTATGCCTCATATTAAAATTTAAGATCGACGTTCTAAAACCAAAAACAAATTTATAAAAATCACATTTGCTTTTTTCCATTTAGAAATGTTTTTATAGCATTAATAATATTCTAATTTTTTTTAAAAACCCTGAAATATCTTATACACGTGCATACTGTATTATCCAATAATATTCATCGTAGCATTTTCATTAATTGATAATTTTACAGCTTTTTTTTGATGCTATTTATATTTTTGCTTGAATTTTTTCCCACAAGACTAACTAACTTTCTAACTCAGCAATTCAAAAATTTCCTGAAATGTTTCATGTGTATCCTGTATCAACCTACGCTGTTCATTCACCACAGCATAGTTTTTTGGTTTTGGAATCTTTTTTACAACCATTATTTAGTTTTGTAATTAGATTATATCCAAAATTATTACATATATGCAGCACAATAATTAAAAAAAAACTAAATATAATTTTCACTGCTAAAGGTACAAATAAATGGTGATTGAAGTAAATTAAATACTTAAGCATGGTATGACTAAATGTGCTTGTGGTATAAGCCTTAATTTAGTAAAACATATTGGCCATACAATTTATTTGCGTTATAAGCCTTCATTGTAATAAATACAACTGCATTTTTATTATCATGTATTAAAACAGGCAAAACTCTCCATACAGTAGTGCCACACAGTGCCAACCAGAGTAATCAATGGATGCCAGAAGACTTGTGCATAAAATCCCCATCTATTGCCTACTCATCCAATATTCCCAGACTAGTTTCTGGCTTGTGACCTTAATCAGTGAGGATCCATGAATCTGAGAGCACTGTACCTAGATCTTATGATATAATGCAGCCCTCCAGTAGCCACCTTTTATCTCTACTTAACTACAAAACTATGAGAATGAAATTAAAAACACAATAATATTTTCAATCTAAGCTCAATAGCATATATAGTCATATGGGTCTGAACTCAGTTCAGTACCCATATATTTTGGTGTCTTTTGCTCTTTAACCTTTTGATGAGGTTCTATGATCAAAACCGGAGTCGGCTTCAAGTCACTCAACTTCCATCATTTTTAACGCTCCCGTTAAGATATTGTGCTTTTTAAAGGATAAAAAAAGTTCCGTAAGATGCTGCCCTCTTCTGAATTATTTTACAAGTGAAAAATCAATAATATTCAAATTTTAAGTATAAAAAAAGAAGAGGGCAGTCTGTCCTTGATGCTGATTGGCTGTATCCATCAAGGACAAAGAAAAACGCTTGTCAATAATTTTTACCACTACAATTTCTTTTGTTTCATTTCGAAAGTGATAAATGAATGTTTTAGACCATTTTAAAAGTATTTTTTGACATATTATAAGTTATTTTGATAAAATATGCTAAAAATAAAATTATTTTAGAAAAATAGTTAAGATTTTAGTAAAATTTATTTACTTTTCCGCAATGTAAAATTGGGAAAGAAATTACTGATGTCAGCAACACTTTTTAGTTGATGAGTAATGTTCATTTTAGATTTGCCGCTATCAAATATTTTTATAATTATAAATAAAAAATTATTTTTGAAAAAACTTTCATTCACTTTCATAATCTGACAAATTATAAATATACTTTTTACAAATGAAACTAAAGTGAATATAATATTAAAAGATTAATATATTTTTACGGTTGAGTTTGTGAATTGACCAATTAAAAGCTTAGACTTTTATCTCACTCAGCCAATAAAATTAATTGTCAGTAAAAAGGTTAACCAGTTAAAAGATACACACAGGCATATATGAATCACTAGTAATGGTATGAAATTTGACCATGTGTTTCTTACCAATATAGATCATCTTCAATGTTCTCCCTGGCATTATATAATTTTGAAAATGATTTGAAAATTAACTTATGGCTTCATTGTCATACACTTTTGGAATCATTTCAAATATTTCATTAGCAGTTTTACTTAATTTAAAATAAACTTTAATATTAGTATGTTGTATTATTTTTTGCAATTACAAAAATGTCACATTTTATGTATAAACTCATTATCCAAACAGAATGTTAAAAATTTTGTGGTGAATCATTCACCTATGTCACTATGCAACACAAATATTTATTCAGAAATGGTGTTCCAGGTAGCTTGGAAAGAAGATTAATTATTATTCACTATTTCACCTGGGATATAATGTAGTAAATTAGTTGAATAAAGTTTTTTTTTTTTTCAATTAAATACATGGGGTAGTTAGAATTCCTATCAGCATAACAAAAAGACATTAGAAATATTAAGGATATGGATAAATGTGATGCCAAAAACATAACACAAAGACATTAGAAATATTAAGGATATGGATAACTATGATGCTAAAAGCATAAGACATAAAAATATTAGAAATATTAAGGATATGGATAAATATGATGCCAAAAGCATAAGACATAAAGACATTAGAAATATTAAGGATATGGATAAATATGATGCCAAAAACATAAGACATAAAAACATTAGAAATATTAAGGATATGGATAAATATGATGCCAAAAGCATAATACAAAGACATTAGAAATATTAAGGATATGGATAAATATGATGCCAAAAGCATAAGACATAAAGACATTAGAAATATTAAGGATATGGATAACTATGATACCAAAAGTATAAGACATAAAGACATTAGAAATATTAAGGATATGGATAAATATGATGCCAAAAGTATAAGACATAAAGACATTAGAAATATTAAGGATATGGATAAATATGATGCCAAAAGCATAAGACATAAAGACATTAGAAATATTAAGGATATGGATAAGTATGATGCCAGAAGCATAAGACATAAAGACATTAGCAATATTAAGGATATGGATAAATATGATGCCAAAAGTATAAGACATAAAGACATTAGAAATATTAAGGATATGGATAAATATGATGCCAAAAGCATAAGATATAAAGACATTAGAAATATTAAGGATATGGATAAATATGATGCCAAAAACATAACACAAAGACATGAGAAATATTAAGGATATGGATAAATATGATGCCAAAACCATAAGACTAGTATGTTTTTATAGATTTCTGGATGAGTGAGATACTGTAGAGTTTACTATTGTAAAATTATATCATCATTAAATTTGGCATAAAAAGTGAATAAATGGAGAACTTGTTTTGTTATGAAAATTATTTCAAAGCCGTTTCAAAGAAATGCACATTTCACTGGCAAAGGATAAAGAGCTACAAATATTCAAGTATTCAAAAAGTAAAGTTTGCCACACAAAAAGACAAAGTTGCACTATATCAAACAAATGCATTAGTGAACCATAAATGAATATATTTGTGGTCATAGATTGTTTCTATAACAATTGCAAATCTTATCTTTAATGGGGTTACAATTACAACAGCTAGAATGGCCATAATAGTTTTTGTTCGGATGCTAGTGGAGTAAATTAATCCAATAATTGAATAAGTTACTCTGTGCTTATTTTACAGATGTGATTATCAACTGTAATTAAGATTTTAAATAATGAATTTCTATTTATATATTTTATACATAGAAAAAAAAATCATATGTTTAGTAACTAAGTAAGTCATATTGTGTTTAAATACTCAAATGTTAGGTTAAACAAAATAAGATATTTTTTTTTTTACTTTATATTAACTGATAATCAACCCAGGAACAATTTTAGCTTTAATTCCCTATCTATCAGAGCTAAAGATGAGAAATCTTTTGTTTCAAATCTCGTATTCTGTCACTATATAAAAAATACAGGCAGTTTAAGGATATCTCTATTACAAAAACTTTTTACATCTTATTAACAACAACAATAACAGTAAAATTACTGAATTAATATGATATTAAAACACAAGTTTTTAAAATAATTCAATACGTCATAGAAAAGGAAAATAAAAAGTTTTCAGAAAAAATAATTAAAAGGATGTTTTTTTTTTTTTAAATCAATTTCTTTGCCTTTGTTTTTTTTTTTCGTAATCTCAAACGTCATTAATTTAATGTCTTTTTTGTAAGTTTTTTTTTCCCATTACAGCAAAAACTTTTTTATAAATGGTAGTCTTTTAGAAAAAAGAAAAGATAAATTTTGTCCAACTACAAGCCTTATTTTATTTCCCAAAGTGATTGAAGTTGACTTTTATGTCTTTATTAGCGAATTTTCTTTTCCACGTTGATTGTCCAACTTGTATTTCACTCTTATCTACTGACAACTTGTTCATTCTTGGGTGTGTCAACACATATTACTTAACTGATTCTTAACTCATTTGTTGTTTCTTCAGCAGAACAAAATATAAATGAGATATAATATTGATTCGAGAAGAAACAACGTATAACTCAGTTTTATTATCATTGTTTTGGTGGTGGTGTTGTTAGCAAGGTGTGAAATGTCTGAAACTGACGAAACTTTTCTAAGTGGATGTGTGCGCATTTTAAAATTTATTGTCTATAAAAAACAATATTTTTAATATTTTATATAAAATTACAAACTATTTATGAATTAAATAAACAATATGAAATCAATAAATCATCATTTAAAATAATGAAGGTTTTTCCTACATTTCATTATAGTATTTATGTTGCTTAAAAATATTTAATTTTAAACAAGAATGACATTTAGTCTTGCATTGGTGGTCGAGAGGTCAGCGCGACTGCCTTGCACTTGCAGGCAGTTGCCCGAGTTGCGGGTTCGCGTCCCGGCCGATGCTATGACACTTAAAAAAAAAAAAAAGACATTTAATATGAGCATATATATTTTTACTGCTTTACTTTTACAAAAATAATAGCATGGTTTAAAATGTATAAAATGATAACGGTTTGCTGCATAGGGGAATCTAGGTATCTTTATTTCTTGAATCATTCCTTTTCCAAGGTTTATAGCAATAACATGTGTCTATCCTGTTTTATATTTTAATTTATAAAATTATTATCTAGATATTTTTTTGAAAAGTGTTTTTTTTTGTTTGTTTGTAAATTTCACATTGTTTTAGTTCTGTGGAAATGTAGTTCTTATGTCTAAACTTGATATAGCGTAGAGATAACGACAGCCATTTACAAATATGATACTTCTCCCTTATATCTATAGTTATTGATAATATCGGGCAACATCTTTTTAAACACACTATTAATTTCAGTATATCTTCAATCTATTTCAACACCAGATAAAACTATGACATTTTATATGATTTAGAATTAAAAAGGTAGATCAAAAAGTTAAATAGTTCTAGATTAATTTCACCTGCCCGAAAGGAATAAACATACAATCCGAGTGTAGCAGTTCATTCAATTCATCTTCTGTTCCAATGTTGTGAGATTAATCAAGCATCTTTATATCAGATCACCAATGTAAAATGCTTATAAACTTGTTTTTAGACTTTTTGAGTTCTTATCATAGTTATTATACAACCACTAAATATCACCCATACAGTAGTGCCAGTCAGTGCAAGCCAGAATAATCAATGGATAGGGCTTTTGTACACAAACCTTCCTGAATACATTGATTACTCTGGCTTGCACTGAGTGGCACCATTGTATGGGGGTTATTATACCTAACAGGTTTATCTGAGCATAATTGCTGAGATATTCTTGACTTCGTTTAAGGAGAAGCCAAATACATCACATCACATCACATCACATACAAATTACATCATACCACAAATTACCTTTAATAAGATTTATATTCAAATAAAACTTAAAACCGTATTATCCAATAATTATAAATATATACATTTATGTATTATTATTATCACTTTTAATTTATTCAAATATCAATTCTCCTTGGGCAAATTGACATAAAAAATACAATGATACACTTCCCCCCCAAAAAAATAAAAATTGAAAACATTTATTTTTATGCTGAACAGGATTTTCATATATGACAAATGACTACTTAATAATCGTTATGGGTTAAATTGTATGCAAACCAATGGTGTTAAATGTATGGTAGGTTATCAGATAATAAATAAATTTTATATATTGTGACATTATAGTATAGTTGATGAAGAAAAAATCTATTCATAATATGTATAGTGTCATTGCATTCTGAATTGGAGTGAATTGTAAATCAAGTTAGTTAGATTCTTTCTTTTAAATTATGAGGCACTTAGTCTTAAGAATGTATAAAATAAATGAAATTATATAATTTGAAAAGAAACTCTCTTTTCTTTAAATTTACTATGTCTTTATCTTTCTATCTCTTTTTCTCTTCTTTTTATTTCCAACTCTCCAGCTTCTCTATTTAAGAGAAACTCTACTTTTTTTCTTTTTTTGTGTCTACTCTTCTATCTCTTTTTCTCTTTCTTTCCAACTCTTCATCTTTTCTCATCCTTTCACATTTATGATATTGACTTATTAGACTTGTGTTCATTGTATTATTAAAAGAATTAACACTTTAAGATAATCATTAATAAAATATTCATGCATCATATCATCTGCAAAAGTATTTGCAAATATGCAAATAAAGTTTTTGTATTGATAATTATTTCTATATTATTTTCTGGAAAAACAAATGTAGGTTTTAAAATCAAAACTGTATTGGTTAACTATAAAACAAAAATATCTTTGAATTTATAATTAAGTTTGATTTTAAGTACATTTTAATTTCATTTCCAATTAAATATTTTTTGACTCTTCTTTTAGGAATGCTCTCTAATATCAGCAAACAGAATGCACAACATTACATCATGTGATGCATATGATTATTTTATCTTTATTATTTTATTTTATTTAAATATTTAAATAACTGAAACACAGGCTTATTATATACCTGTGTTTATATATGTAATATATAGGGTATATGAGCACAGACTTTCACATACCCTATATATTACATATATAAACACAGGTATATAATAAGCCTGTGTTTCAGTTATTACATATTAGAGATGTCTGCCCATCCCTTGTATATATGTATTAAATGGATTATGTCCTGTACATGAGAGGTCAGATTGGCGTTAGGTCAATATGAGTGTGACAAGAATCTCAGCCTCAGGGTGGCCTTTGAGCATTCTATCATCAGATTTTTAATTGGATGGACAGTTGAAGAGTTGGAGTGTGGGGTAGATTAAAGCCTGTCCATTAAAATATGAAGCTTGGCTACCTTAATATATATCTGAGCACTTATAGCATATATGTGTAGATATTGTAATCTGGACCAACTGATGATTGCTGTTTTAGCATGAAATACATATATTGGTGTTTATTCATCTTTTTGACATGTTCAAGTGTATCAGTGTTATGAGATAGAGTGGAGAGTGGTGGATCATGTGAAAGTCTGTGCTCATATACCCTATATATATTAAATATTTAAAATAATTGTTTAAAAAACATAATGAAGCAATATATAAATAACTTCACCTTGCATGCAGGCAGAAGTTTTTTTGCATAAAAGATCATAAGTTTTATTATAATCAATTATATTTTTTCACATCCTTTATACTTCTCCAATCTAGTATTAATAAATCATTGTCATTGCTCATTTGCTTCCTTTTTTTCAGCCCATTTCAATAAAGACTGTTTCTAGTGTCATTATATAATTCTCATTTTTAAAATATTTGAGTGAGGATACTGAAGTCCTCTTTTGTGAGTGAGCTGCTACAAACCATTAAACAATATTATCCACAGTAGTATTACAGTTAATCATACAATTGGCAAAATAACAAATGAATACCTGTAGTAGTGTATTCGCAAAAGCTAAGTACTTACTTAAATATTGATAGTTTAAATATAATACTATGGTAAATTAGAAAAAAATACTTGATCTCACAATGTATCTTACAAAAGTTAGTAATGAATATAATATGAAACATACTACAATAAAATAATTAAAATAATAAGTTATTAAATTAACCATGCAATCCGTAGATTATCTTGATTAAACATTCCATGTAATAAATGTTTTCATCTGTAATACCCAGTAAATATTAAATTATAATACCTGACTTACCAATAGAGGAGTCTATTACAAAATAGAAAATGAAAAATTATTATATTTTGATTTCTTATACCAACAGCATTTTGAACACTATATAACAATACAAACTACAATCAAAAAAGTTGTTCTTTTGATTGCATTTTAGCATTGGAAGTTTATTTTCTCCATAAGCCTTATGCAGTTAACCATGATAGACTGCTTTTGATTAAGATGTGGAGCTGTAATGTCCTAATTAAAGAAATAGAAAAACTGAAAGCACTATACTGTATATTAATTATTTTCATCTATAACATCCGTTAAATATTAAATTATAATGACTGAAGTACAGGCTTATTATATACCTGCATCAATGACCCACCACTCTTCACACTATCTCAAAATCCTGTCTGCCCATCCCTTGCATATGTATTAAATGGATTATGTCCTGTACATGAGAGGTCAGACTGACTTTAGGTCAACATGGGTGTAATGAGAATCTTGGCCTCAGGGTGGCCTTTGAGCATTCCATCATCAGATTTTCAATTGAATGGACTGTTGAAGAGTTGGAGTGTGGAGTGTATTGAGACCTGTCCATTAAAATATGAAGATTGGCTATCTTAATATATATCTGATTACTTATTGCATATATGTGTAGAGATAATAATCTGGACCAACTGATGATTGCTGGTTTGGCATGAAATACGTATATTGGTGATTATTTATCTTTTCAACATATATGTGTTCAAGTGTATCAGTGTTATGAGGTCTATAGAATGGAGAGTAGTGGGTCGTGTGAAAGTCTGTGCTCACATACCCTATATATTACATAAGTTATAATACTTAACTTACCAGTGAAGGAGTCTATTACAAAGTAGAAAGGATAAAAGTTTCTTATACATTGATTTCTTATACTCATATATATATATATTGTTGCAACAATTTGTACTGTATATAACAAGATGAATTCAGTTAAAAAAGAATTCTTTTTGATTGCATCTTAGTGCTGGAAGTTTACTATCTTCCTCAAATCTAGAGAATTAAACATGATTGGCTGTTGTCTTAGTAAGACCTGGCTGTTGCTTCCTAATTAAAAAAATTATAACAAGAGAAACTCCACATATTAAATATTTCTATATATATATATAACAATTGTTACCGGCCACTCATAAGCAAATAAGACAGAAAAATTATAATAAAAAAAACAATAATAATAATTCAATTCAATTTATTTATTTAACGTACAATTCCTCAGCACTATAAACCAATTATAGATTGCACATAAACTAAGTAATAAAAGAAAAAAATATATGCTTAAATAATGCAGATTACAAATATGAGAACGGGGGGGGGGGAGAGGAACAAAGATGCCATATGCCATTACTATAATAAATTAAATGTTATATTTTTTAACAAAAATCATATTTAAATAATAAAGAAGACGTCTATGATTTATTACTTAAAAATCATATTATAATTTTTATTATTTAAATTTAAATAATTTTTATTGCGAAAGTATTTATTATAAGAGTCCAATAATCGAAACAATGAAAAAAATTGACGTGTATCTGAGTAAGACATGAAATCCTAGTCTTATATTCTACTACATTTAATAAAACATTTGTTATCAGATTTTGACAAATTATCCCTTTATTTACAATTTTGTATAAAAACTTTAATATCTCTTATCTTTCTTCTTGAACAGAAAGATAAGATTCTGTTTTTATCTAAACTGACATTTCTGTAAAATTTCCCTCCCAATGATTGAAGTTTAACAGCAATATCCCTTTTTGTGTGTAGATTCCAGACAACAAATCCATATTCAATAATAGGAAAGATAATAGCTCTGAACAATTTATATTTTAATTGATTGTTAAACAATCTTCCATATCTAAGAATCATTCCCATATTTTTAAGAGTTCTGTTAATTATGGATTCAATAGGGCATGAAATGATCCATTATTTGTAAATAAAATACCAGGATCCTTTTACAAAGTCTTACATTTAATTTTATGTATTTTAATATACTATAAAAGACCTAAATATTCAGACTTATTACAATATGAGACTACTGAACATTTGTCCATATTAATCAACATTATATTTTTACTATATCAAGCAATAAAATTATTAATATCATTTTGTAGAGAAATTTGATCATTTAATGTAATTATTTATTTAAAAATTTTACAGTCATCAGCATAGCATAATAAATATGAGGACTGAAGATAATCTTTAAGATTATCCATCATCAGCATAGCATAATAAATATGAGGACTGAAGATAATCTTTAAGATTATCCATATATATCTTGAATAATAAAGAAACCAGAATGCTACTTTGAGGTACACCAAAATTACAATTATATAAAGTAGAAGTTTGATTATTATATTTAACAAAAGTCTTTCTGCTTTTAATAAATAAATTGAACCATTTAATAAGCTCTATAAAAAAAACCTAATCTGTAAAGTTTTTAAGAAAAATATCATGATTAATTCCATCAAAAGCCTTAGATAGATCAAAATAAATTACATCTAATCTTTGTCTATCTTCTATAGCATAAACAATATGATCATATATAATGATTAGATTAGTTTTAATAGACATATTTATAAACAAAGCAAAGCAAAACTCCATATAGTAGTGCCACCTGTGCTAAACAGAGTAATCAATGGATGCCAGAAGGCTTGTGCATAAAATCCCTATCTAATGCCTACTCATCCAATATCCCCAGACTAGTTTCTGGCTTGTGGCTTGGAGATGTGATCATGTGATGCTTGCTGGTTTAATAGACATATTTGGCAAAAAACCATGTTGAGCAGCAGGTAAATAATTACTAACATTATCCCAAAAATTTTAGCTACAGTATGTAAGACTGAAATAGGTCTAAAATTATTTATACAATCCTTAGAATCATTTTTATGAATTGGAATGACTTTTAACACATTTGAGAATCTCAGAAAAATTGCAATTATATATAGAATAATTTAGAATATAGCATAATGGGTTAGCAATAAACTTATAAAAGGTTTATTGTATGGTCCCAAACTAGTGCACAATTTAAGCTTTCTTATTGATGCTACAATATCTTCACTATTAACACCACCAATTTATGTTTGGTGATATAATTTTTTGAAAAATAGAAAAGGCTATAATTCATTATTAACATTCTTATACAGGTGAGCAAAGAATGTAGAAAAATCTTCAACAGAAAATGATAGATTATAAGCAGTTCTACCATTGTTATTACTAATTCCTGAATCTTTAATGATATAATAATAATGATGATGATAATGATAATATACTTGAAATATGATTTGTGATGAATATACAAACCAATGCATAAACAACAAAAATATACACTTTTATAGTTAGTTGAAGTTTTGGAATATTTTTTTACCTTCTTTTGCAGTAAAATTCTCTTTCTGAGAACATTCAATATCATTTCTAATTACGCAGAGGCTAAACTCTCTAGCACCACCAGTGCAAGCCAGTTTCTGTGTAAACAGCTTGTGTAAGCATAAGAAATGGTGGTCATGTGATGTTTGATGATCATTTCTAATTATTCTCAGCCACAAATTTCCCAATAAAAGCAATTACTACTGCACATCTTTGGAATGGCTTTAAGATAATCTTTGTGATGTAAATGCAATCTGACCTACTCATAAAATCAGATTCAAGTTTACTATGAAATACTTTTTAGCAAGTTCTTGTTTTGTTCTCTTGTTTCATATCCAATCCACTTAAGAAGTGATTTTACATTAATAGATTCTAAGTTTGAACTAAGATATTGATTGGTTTTGTGATATCATTATATTATTAAAATAGTACAGAACATCCTTGAAATAAAATTTTTCTACTGCCTTTATGTTACATTAATTAGAGGTCCAAATCTTCATGTATATACAATGAATTGGTAAAATAACAGCTGTATAAACTGCTAATTTATTTGCAATAGATATAAAATGATGAAATACCCAATATAATATGTTTAAAAGTAGCTACATATCAATATTTAAGTCCATGTTTTTTTAAAAAAAGTTAACAATTTTTATTCTCTTAACTATAAATGTAAATTGAAGTTTTAGACAGTTTCAACACATTGATAAGGAAAAAAAAATTTTTTTCCAAAAAAAGCTTTATATGTCTTTTATTTTTTATTGTATATACAATTATTGTTGTTATATAAAGATATTGTATTTCATATTATAATGTTGATTATTTAAATATATAAAAAATGTACCCTAACAGATTAAATTTCCATTTTTATGATACTTTAAAATTGATAATCATCCAAATTAAAACTACTTAAGATGTTTTTTTCATTACTTGTTGATAAAAACCATAAAGTATTTATGCAAATATGTTAAAATATAATAACCAGAAATTTTTTTTTTTTTTCATATGTCAAAGTGTTGACTGGGAAGCAAACCTGGGCCAGCTGCTTGGAAGGCAGCTGTGCTAACTGCTAGGCCACTAACGCTTGACAGTTGGTTTATTATTACAATACAGTAAATTCTCAAACAAATTGTTATTACTTATTAATAATGTTTGTTGGCATTTTCTCACCATCATTGGCTATATAAAGGTCTGTGAAAATCACATTCTATAAAGCAAATTGATAACAAGACAAGCATACTATAGCCGCTTAAAATATACTATAAAATTTTATTACTGATCTCTATAAAAATTTAAATCCAGATTACATTACAACATTTACTTTTTTTTAACTATAAAATTTTAATCTTTTTTATGCCACTTTTTAAAACAAAAAATGATCGTTTATATATGGACTATTTTAATTATTTTTTTTGTTTCTACGTAGTAATTAATATTATTATTTTAATCATCATATGCTATTTTAAAGTTATGTATCTGATAAAGTGTATAATTCAAATTTTTCTTCATAAATGCAATTGTACACTGCTCTGTTTAATATAATGATGATCTGTTAAGTGATGTTTGTTATTTTTAATTTTTAGGTGGTTTTATCTTGTTCATTTTCTCTAACATACATTTAATTGCTACTGTAATATAATTTAATTTATTTTCATAAATATATATTTATTAGATACTACATTAAAACAGGCAAAACTCTCTATACATATGACCACTCAGTGCAAGCCAGAGTAATAACAGTTATAAGCAAGCATAAGAAATAGTGATCATGTGATGTTTATTAGATACTACATTACATGTTCATTATGTAAAATTATTAAAATGTTAATAAATTGATAATCTATACAAATTTTGGTAATCCCAAGATTAAATTAATCTTATAAACGTTTAACTTTTTTACGTATTATTTATAATATAATTAAATTAAAATCACTAACTTTTAGCAAATTCAAATCATGGGTAATGGCATATGGTTATATTTTACCGATTAGTTTTGATTTTTAATTATTATTATATACTTTTAATAAGTCATCACGTAATCTTTTGATATGATTCGCTACAAAATTATATATCATTTTAATGTGTACAAACTTATCTAATAAAACATTAGTGTCAAGAAAGTAATTTTTTTTTCTTTGATGTAAAATGTTATTTATGATACTTGAATAGAAAAGTGAACATAATAATAAAAAGACTATTAAGATAAATCATACATTAAAAGATATTATAAAGTTCTTAATGACAGATGTTTAATATTTATTTTGAATATTCTTTGATGTTGTAAAGGATTCAAAAATATTAAAAAAGATATAATTCTTAAATATACACTCGATTATGATTGAAAAACTTTTAAAGATTTTAAAACTTGAGTTTACCTAAGTCTAAAATGACTGATAAAAAGCTTTTTGTGAATTTTTCAAATCAGAGCTTTTTCACTGATATGGAACACATTTAATACAAAGTTATCTAGGCAGACATATGAATTATATTGTAAGAATAAAAGGAAGTTAATAACCTTTGTTTCCTTAATCATTTTATTAAGTGTCTTGCTTTAAAAATAAAATCAAATAGGAAATGACAAGAAGTGATAATCGCATTGAAATTTTAACTTGTATTGATTTTCTTTATCATTTCTACTAGTAGAATTTATTTTAGTGCAATTAAATTTTTAACAGAAGAACGAATATTGTTCATTAACAGATATTAAACAACACAGACTTTAAATATATATGTAAATGCAAGAAAGCAGTCAACATCTATACAATACCAATATTAATAATAATCAACAATCTCAGTCTGTTGTCAAGGCAACCTTCTTTTTACAACAAAGAGGAGAAACCATCTTTATCTATGGAATAATATATTTATACATTAACTATTCCAACATGATTAAAAAGAATGAGATTATTATTTTTTTCATATGTCATAGCATCGGCCGGGAGGCGAACCCACAACCGTCTGCAACCAACTACTTGCTTGCAAGGCGGCTGCGATGACCTCTCGACTAACAACGCTTGAAAAGTGAGATTATTAATTCAAAGTTTAAACAAATCTCATTAAACAGACAAATATAACCTATTCTAAAAGCAGATTAACAAATAGTTAATTATACCTTTTAAACTGTATTGAAACTATGTACTATGTAGATCAGGGGTGTTTAACAAGTCGATCATGATTCACCGGTCGATCGCAAAGCCATTTTTGGTCGATCGCGAGACCAATCTGGCAAGAGCTGTCGGGTAACGAGTGAAACAAATTAAGTCAAGATTTTCAGGTTTTTTTGTTATTTTTATTTTTGTTCTAATTTTTTTTTCAATTCTAGATAGATGAAGTCCACTAAGTCATATCATTATTGAAAATAATATATTAATTCTTCATTTAATGTAGCTAATTTGAATTAATAAATATTGCTAATAACTACTCATGTTGCTTTCATTCCCCGGGACATGAGTTTTTTGACCCATTAAATAATTGTTATTTTTTACTAGGTAGATATATAAAAATAGTATGTATTTCACACTTTCCTTTACTTAGACTCCGCCTATGACAACAAATCGATCACAACTCATTTTAAAAATAAAAAGTAGATCTTATGAACACAAAAGTTGGCCACCCCTGATGTAGATAATAAAGCTAATAATATTCAAGGATATATAGATTTATGATTTGGCAAATACGATCTACTAGAAAATTTAAATCTATTATGCAAAAATATTTTGGAGAAAAGGATTTAAAGAGACAATAGACCGTTTGCAACAACTGTAAATTATAGGTGAAGTAATGATTTGTTATTTGTCAATATTTGATGCAATTGAAATCATCAGGAGTATTACCTTACTTCATTCCTCAGTTTGATATAAATGTTTACCTAATGATAACATGAAGACCATGTAGTCAATTGAACTGGAAATTTTATATTATTAGCATACAATAATGCAAAAAATTGAAAGGCTTTTGGTTTTATCCATGTTTTAGTTGTGTTTGGATTTATGATAACTAATCACTCATGATTTATTGTTGTGGATATTTAAATTGTGTCAACCTATTGTTTACTGATGGCATTTTGTGTGATAATGATGAGTTTGTAACACATACAACTGTTGTCTATTTTTACTTTTTGTAAATGTTTAAAAAATAATTGTGAGAAGTTTGCATTTGATTTAGGTTTAGGGATATTTTCTTGTTGAGCAGAGATGATAATGTTATTTGTCAATATGTAAATGTATTCGTCAGTACATTTGTTCTAATATATTTATCAATAACGTTCATACACATGATATAAATATATGTGATAACATTTTTTCTTGCTCATAAGGATTGGATTAATATCATGAATTTAATTTTTTTTTATCAAATGAATGAGTAAAAAATAACATGAATATTGTCAAGCATTGATGGCTGGGTGGTTAGCACAGCCGCCTTACAAGCAGTTGTCCAGGGTTCGCTTCCCAGCTGACGCTTTGACATATGAAAAAAAAAACCATGAATATATAAATTATTTTAATGCAGATGTAATATAAAAATACATAAATATTATTTACAGAGAGTGAGAAATATTTAATTTAAAAAATTAATTGAACGGTTCATTACTTAGGAGTTCATATTTGAGCATCAAAAGTGCCTGACATCGAATCATCATGCAAGGATTTTGAGCTTTAGAATACAGCATATGTTAATCATATTAAATCAATTATTAATGTTAACTAATAAAAAATGATAGATAAGACAAAAATATATAAAATAATAAAATAGCCTTTTACTTATATCTAATACTGGTATAGGTCATGATACTGAGCACCGTCTTCAGACCAAATGGATATTCTAGAGTTTTAATTTTAGTCATTCTCATTTTTATTAACACTTTACTGTTATAACTTCTGGGTTCTAGTTAGGAAAAATCATAGATTTGGAGAATAAAGATCACTCAAAAACTACTTTTATTTTATTAATCATAGGTAAAAAATATATGGATATACATATATGAGAATCAAAATAGTCTGAGATAAAAAATTATCATATTTATTAAAATAAAATTTATATAATTTCACTATAGTTGTGTATAAAGTGTTTGAATGCTTACATTCATCATATAGATATCTAAGACTTTAGACTTATCGATGCTGTACTTAAATGTTAGTAATAAAAGAAAAAAAATATTACCACAAAGACAAAATTCATTAAATTTTATCTTCGCATACAAAATCCTGATCTATCTTATATTCTCTTCAACATCTTAAAATAAAGAGAAAAACAATATAATTATCAAGTGTTGGTGGTCGAGAGGTCAGCACAGCTGCCTTATAAGCAGTTGTTCCAGGTTAGTGGGTTTGCTTCCAGGCCAATGCTATGATACATGAAAAAACAAGCTATATAATCTATCAATAAATTATAAATTTACAAATTATCTATAAATTCAAATCTATGCTTTCTTTTATAATGAAATCATTTGATTTCTTTCTTTTTTTTTTTTGATTTCTTATCAGTAATACTTAGTGAAATAATCTGTGCTCATGTGATATTATTATTAGATATTAAACATCACATGATCACTATTCTTTATTTCTCTGTGTATTACTAGGTATCTTGTATCATAAATCTTGAAGCAAAAAGTTCTTTATTAGTTTGCATTAGTGTTCTGGTTTGATTCTTCCTAAATTCAATTATCTATCAATATCATATCAGGTTCATTAACTCTATAGTGTTCTTTGGTCTTGATTAGTAAGTACAAACTAGGACATTAACTTTAATTCTGGGCATGTCAAAATACAACAGGCATCTAGGTTATTGCAAGTTAGATAATTCACTTAGACCTTATATGGTGGAAGATAAACAGGCTGGAACATGTGTAGTGCTTTTTAGATTGTTATTTTTGTAGTGTTTGTAAAAATGGCAGACATTTTTGTGCACTCCAGAAAAACTAGAATTTATTCGTAAGGCTGTTTTTAGATCGCACTCTGATAGCTAAGGAATTTAATTAGTGCATTGACGTAATGGCGATCGACAATTCCTAGAAATATTTGCTAATTGCAAATGTTTCTAGATAAGAGATGTTACTTTATTGGTCAGTGCATTGATTGATCATTGCAGTTGTCAGAGAGCAGCTATGTTGGAAGAACATCGGGCAGTGTAACATCGAGAGTAGTAGAGAGTAGTCACACAGTAGCAAGTTGCAGACCATGTGTTTGGAGAGCATCCATTTGCAGACCATTCATTGGAGAGCAGTCGGTGCAGACCATTCCTTGGAGAGCATCCGTGGCTGAGCTTCTTGCAGACCAATTCATTGGACAGCTTCATTGCAGACCAATTCATTTGGAGAGCTTCATGGCAGACTAATGCGTTTGGAGAGCTTCGTTGGAAAAGAACAGCGTGGGAATTGTATAACGTTATTTGCTGACCGCACAGTATGACTTGCAGTTTTAACCTTGGCACAGTCGTAAGTGCGGATATTACAATTTTGTAAAGACTATAAGTATAAAAATGGTTTATCATAATTTTAATGGCAATGCAATTAACAGTATTTCCATTAATAATAGCTGATTTTTTAAATTCTATAGAGATAAGATAAAGTTTTTTTTATTGATATAGTCAAATTTATCAATAGATCCAGAAAATGAATGATATTCAAACAGGCAAAACTCTCCATACAGTAGTGCCACTCAGTGCCAACCAGAGTAATCAATGGATACCAGAAGGCTTTTGCATAAAATCCCTATCTAGTGCCTACTCATCCAATATCTCCAGAATAGTTTCTGGCTTGTGGCCTTCATCAGTAAGGAGCTTTGGATCTGAGAGTTTTGTCTGTTTTAATAACAGAAATGTGCTCGCATAAGAAATAGTGATCATGTGATGTTCAGTGGTTTAACAAATGAATGTTACTGATATCCTTTTTTTTGGGCCATTTTCACTAATCACAGCAGATATGAATTGCTCAAATTCTTACATAGCTGAATTATCTTCTAAATTCCAAAGTTTGAAATCTATAATCTATTATAAATCTTTTTTGAAAATGCCTTGTCTAACTATTATCTATTGTTATTTATTTGCTTATCAAAATTCATGTTTTCCACACTTAGAAGCTAATCTGCCCTTCTTCACTGGGTATACAGAGGAGGTTTTAAAAAAAATCATTGACTTTTCACCGCAGTTTCCAATTTACTTGATGGTTTTTATAAATAATAGATTTATTTTCAACTTGTAGCTTATAATTTTTATTTTTATTTTATACAAATAAACAATTTATAAATTGAACATATTGCTGTATATAATATTCAAATGTAAGTATATTGTCAATATTAAATTTAATTAGAAAGAATATGAACTCAGAATTTCAAACTACCTATAGCTATGCACACCATCTTATACAATAGATACACAAAACTACATAATGCAAAAAACAACAACACACAAATGAACCCTAATATATGTATTACCTGCACTCATTAGTTGGTCCAGATCATCATATCCCACACATATATACAGTCAGTGCTCAGGTTATATTACAAACTTTAATGGGCAAGCTTCAGTCTTCTCCATGCTCCATCTCTTCAGCCATCCATATCATTGAAATTCTGTTGATGGAACACTCAAAGCCCTTGCTGATGCCAATATTACTGTCATACCCATGTTGAGTTTTAAGTCACCCTGACCTCTCACATATAAGACCATAATATGTCCATTTTAATTCATAGAAGAGGGATAGACAGAATATAGGCTGAATATATAATATTCAAATATAAGTATATTGTCTATACTAAACTTAATGTAATTGTCTATACTAAACTTAATGTAATTAGGAGGGACTTGAACTCAGAATTTCAAGCTTCCTAGAGCTTATCACTTCTTCATATACAACTGATACACATGACCACATACCTGTAAAAAAGGATATATAATCTCCAATATATGTAGTTCAAGTTGAACAAGTATTCATCACTTGGTTCAGATCACCATTTGATCTGGACCAACTGATGAGTACTGGTTTGGCACAAAATATAAATATTGGAGATCATTTATCTTTTTGACATGTATGTGGTCATGGGTATCAATTGTATAAGATGGAGTGCATAGCAGTAGAAAACTTGGAAATTCTGAGTTCAAGTCCCTTCTAATTACATTAAGTTTAGTATAGTTAATATACTTATATTTGAATATTACATATTCAGCCTGCTCCCTTCTGTGTATTTAAATTGGCATATTATGATCCTAAATGACAGAGGTCAGGGTGACTTAAATGTCAACATGTGTATGACAATAATATTGGCATCAACAGCTTTGAGTATTTCATCATCAGATTTTCAATGATATGGATTGCTGACGAAATAGAGTGGATAAGATTGAAGCTTGTTCATTAAAGTTTGAAGATTTGGTATCATAATATAAACTGAGCACTGATTGTACATATGTGTGGAAGATAGTGCTCTTGATGAACTGATAAGTGCTGGTTCAGCACAAAATATGTATGTTGGAGGTTATTTGTCTTTTTTGCAAGTATGTGGTCATGTATATTGGTTGTATTAGATGAAGTGCATAGTTGTAAGGAATTTAAATATCTGAGTTCATGTCCCTTTGTTATATGTATAGGTAGAGATAGATATATAAATAGATTTGTAACCTAAGCAAAGCAAAGATAAAATTCATGCCATTCTGTAATAACAGCGGTATCAACAATATTGCACATTGTACAAACTAAAATTGTAAATGCAAAACAATAAATGTAATTTCAGATTTTTCTTCACCATTAACAACTATGTAAGATTTAATATGCTTTAAAACATATATAGTGAAATTAAATTCTTTGTTGTAATAATTATTTCTTAAGGCTAAGCACTTTCAGAGCTTTCATCTCCATATTCATAGCCTTCAACTATAATAATTTATGCAAATCTAGGCAAGCTCATTTATATCATCCATCTCTTTGAAATAGGGAAGCATGTATCCTTTCTGTTTATTGCATTTATATCTCTTGCAATAAACCATGCCTCCTTAATTGTCCTCTTGATGTCACTACTTTCAGTGGAAATTATTGTAGCACTTGCAGGTTCAAATTCATGATTAGCCACTTTTTGCTATAGCTATTCTCAGTGAGTTCAAATAACCTATGTCACAATACCAAGATATACAAAGGAAACATTATAATACAGTGTAATAAAATGCAAAATAACTATTAAGAATCAAGAGGAAGAGAACCTTCAACTCACTCTAGAATTTGTAAAAAAACCTTAGCATTATAAACATATGCCATTAAGATTATATTTAAACTTTTTTCTTTAATATCTAATACAACGAACTTTTTATTATTATTCATCTTAAAAAAATCTTCTAATCCTCTTACAAGCATTTTCTAAGCATCTCATTGCCTTGATCAGATGAAATAATATTTAATTCTTAAAATATTTGAAATGTTTTTTTAAAATTTATGCCATTTAAAATTTATTTTTGGATATAAAATTTCAACATTAAAATAAATCTAATAATTCAGTTCATGCATTATATAAGGTAATCTCAGGGTAATATATTTTATAAATCCTTTTGATTATCTACATTTATTCTATATGAATGAAATCCTAGTTAAAATACAATAAATAAGTAATGCACTTCCCCTAAGTTGATGTCTTATCATAATTATAATAATAATATTACAAACTTAATAAAATACAATATGATCTTTTAAATTTAGAATAAAATAATAAATAAACTAGGATTATACTCAGATATTAAGAATGGGTATGGGAATTGGTAGCCATCCTAAATATCTTAGAATAAATCTATTTAACACCTTCTAAATGTAAATTAATTTATTAATACAATTTGAATTTTATCAAGATAATAACAACTATGATATTCTAATATGAAAATGAATATGTACAGTGATTTTATATAAGCAACATTGGTGTGACAAGAATCTTGGCCTCTGGATGGCCTTTGAGTGTTCCATCATCAGATTTTCAATTGAATGGACAGTTGAAGAGTTGGAATGTGGAGTGAATTGAAGCCTGCCCATTAAAGTATGAAGATTGGCTACCTTAATATATATCTGAGCACTTATTGCATATAGGTGTAGAGATGATAATCTGGACCAACTGATGATTGCTGGTTTAGCATGAAATATGTATATTGGTGATTATTTATCTTTTTGACATATATGTGTTCAAGTGTATCAGTGATATAAGATAGAGTGGTGAATGGTGGGTCATGTGAAAGGTTGTGCTCATATACTCTATATATTAAATAAGCAAATTGAACTAGTTAAAGTGATCCAAATTGATAAAACAAATTGCATTTCTTTATTAAGCAACTACAACTTTTTTAGATGTTCTATTAATATTTAAATAATTTAATAAATAGTGACTCATACATTTAAATGTCATGTATATTCTTATAGCAAAAACACTAAAATAATTGTACAATATTTCTTAAGTATTTAATATTTTGATTAATGTTTAAAATTATTTATATTTGATAATTGGGATGATTTCTGATTAAAAAGTGTAATGATGTGAATAAACAACTGAGAAATTACTTAAATAACAATAACAAAGATTTATTTACAACAAAATAACAAAATTTACAATTAGTCCATCTGTAAGTCCACATAAATCAAAATTGTTTCATAAAGCTGCTTCAGCAAAATTTTATATCAGAAGAAATAAAATTTTTAAATGATATACTGCTTTATTAAAATACACTCTGTTGGATTAGGAAAAAGAATACATCATATAAAAAAAAACACTTGTACTAATAAAATAATGTATTACATTAAAGTAACTTTTTGTACTATTTTATTATCAAAAGTTCTCATTGATAATCTCATTCATACTATAATAATAAGCATCATATAGTAGTCTCTCTTGTACCAATATTTTTCATAATCAATAATATTATTAATAATAATTTATTACCAATCCATTGGTGAAGGAGTTATAAGGTAGATGTAAACTATCTTGTATGCCAAAATAAATTTAAACAATTTTAAAATTTAAAATAAATTTAAACAATTTTTTAATCCTAACAACTAGCAAAGCTTAAAGTCAAGCATTGGTAGCTGAGAGGTCAGCACAGCCGCCTTGCATGCAAGCAGTTGCTTGCAGATGGTTGTCATGGGTTTGCTTCCTGGCCAATGCTTTGACATATGGAAAAAAAACTAGCAAAGCTTAAACCTGAGACTGACATATTTACAATGTATTGTTCACACTTTAAGCTGACAATGAATGTTCTTAGAGGTAAGGTAGAATTACTTGATACCTTGATAACACCACTAAAAATGCCAGATAAAACCATGTAAAATCCTACACATACTTTATTAATATACTAACTCTACAAGCAAAATCAATCTTTAATAATCACAAAGTAAGGCAAAGTAAAAGTATGATGGCATTGCTTATAGGACACACATACTTTTGAGGGCTAGTAAAGGATCTAGACTTCATCACTAGTCAAGAAAATAATGAAAATGAAAATCAGAGACAAAATACTAAATAGGAATTACCTTAGAGTAAAAGAGCCATAGCTACAATTTCTAAAATATAATGCTATAAGCATACAAAAGCTAGCAGGATGACAACTAATGAGAGCCTAAATGTTATCACCTCTTTTGGCAAAATAAGCAAGCAAAATAATGATAGAAATGAACTACTATTCATAAAATATTTTGGCATATAGAGGCACTCCTAAATATAGACAGAATAATTCTACTATCTATAACAAATTACTATAACAGCTAACCAATGTAAAATATGATAAATACAAAGTTAATTAATACCAAATATGGTTCTATTGACATTAGGCAATAATAATAAATAACTCATAGAAATATATATCAGCTTCTTTAGCTTGCAGCAACATAATATACCTTCATAAACAAATTATTCATATATCTAGAAGAAGACACGTACTATTTTAAAAATATGTTCATATGATAAAGTACTATTCTGAGAACTTTAATCTTTAATATTTTAAAATATATAGCACATAACATGATCAATAATATATGCACATTATACCATAATATAAAATCATAATAAAAATATATTTAACCTTTTTTACCATAAATAAATTATATTAAATAATAATGACATTTTCTTTCATTCTTGACCAATTCTCCATTATTTGAATATGAAGAAGACTGTTGGTAGTAGCAACTAGCGGACAGAAAACCTATCCATTATATAAGATAATATATAATATAATGAGAAAATATATAACACATTTCTTCAGATATGCCAAATAAATTCAATTCATTTTATTATCACACATATAATAAGTTAATGACATTCATTCAATATATTCATAAATTTAAAGTCCAATAAATGTTCAAAGTACCGCAGTAAATATATCACAAATCTTTAATTTTGGTTTATTAAATTAAATGAATCCATTGAGTAAAGTATTCTAAATTGATACTAGCAGTATCATAAAAGACAATAAAGCTAATAAATTATTATTTATTAACATCATTAAACATTTGCAGGAGAGAATGTTTGGCATAATTATTATCTTGAATACTTCAGCAGTTTCCATAACATGCGCAGAGGAAAGAAATCATTTATGAGTTTTAAACATTTGTGCAGGTTTAATAAAGTTATTAAGATATAAAAAAGTTATTTTAATTCAATAACAGGAATGTCATTATTGCAGAAAAGTTTGGTATTTTCATTTATAAAGTAAACATTTTAAAATTCACATATTTTATCAATTAAACAGTTCATAGCAAGTTAAATTTCATCACCCCATCTTAAGGGAAATTAGTCCTTTTCTCTTTCAATGGGGAGATCAAACAAAAATCATTATAATACTAAAATAAAATCTTTTTTTTAAACAATTGTAAATAATGTCTTTTAAAGGAATGATAACAGCACAAATAAATTATTACGATTTTAGCAAATAATCCTTTTCAGTCAATTCTTTTTCTTTTGCAGAATTAATTATTATTGAACATATAAAAATATTTGCAATTTCAATTTATAGTTCTTACTTGAATTATTGGTTTAATTCCAAATAGTATTGACTAGTAAATATTGAAAACTTGTTAAGAAATTATTAGCACTTTTGGTAGTTTCTTCCCAATAATAGAATTAGATATTCTTTGGTAATATTAATTATAATATTGATGTTCAGTTTACTTCTAAAATTGACAATTATTTTCCAATGATATTAAACTGAGAGACTGCAAACTTCTCAAGCACTTATGACTATCAACAGCCAATCAGATTGTAAACACTGGGACATAGAAATTCACAAGAAAAGGGTGGTTCCACCTCTTCTTTATTTGTCTTTCTATATATCCAAGCCAGTCCAAAGTACTTAGATCTGAAGGTGTGAATCTTAAATATAGAAAGACAAGTAAAGAAGAGGCTGGAACCACCCTTTTCTTGTGAAATTCTGTCCCAGTGTTTACGATCTGATTGGCTTTTGATAGTCATAAGCGCTTGAGAAGTTTGCAGTCTCTCAGTTTAATTTCAATCCCGTCTGTGCTTTATAAAATAAATATTATTTCCATTGATAGCAATAACAATTTTTAAAATTTTCCATCATAAAAAATTCTAAAAATAATATTCTAAATACTGTAATAACAAATTATATTACCATTCCATTGACACTTATAGAGACTTCAGTTCCTTTGGTGTTTCTTCTCAGACAATTGTGTCAAGATATAAGTTTAGCTAACATAAACATCACATGATCACCAATGAGTGGCAATACTTATACAGAGTGTTGCCTATTTTAGTTTAGCTAACATACTGATTAATATAAAACAAAAGTTTTAAAGAAGATTACACTTTTTTACAAATTTAGTAGAGTTTAAAATTCAACTATTACAAAAGTAAATTGATTGAGAACCTTGAGAAAATGAAGAGAGACTGGTGTAGATTGATGTCAGGTATCTGTCTTACCTTATTTATACCCTTCATCATATGATCATTTTACCAGACTGTTTAAATACCTTTAAAATTACAACCTCTCCTCTGATTAGTTTGAGTTCTTTACCTATCTATCACCAAGGAAGATTGTTAATCAAAAATTATTTAATTAAAATTTTAACTTTGCAATAAACAAATTTTTGTCAAGATACTTAAAATTAATTTAAAACATTTCATAGTTTGAATAAAATAATTATTAAAAATTACAAAGTAATCGGGATAATAATAAAATATTATATAATATAAAATTTACGTTACATCTTTAGCCAATCACATATTACTATATTTATTTATTACACTTTTAAATTTATAAAAATATCTCAGAATAATTTTAAGATTAAAATTATTTTTAAGAATATTTAAACTAAATAACATCAAATAAATATAATATTTATCCATTCATTCATCATTTATTCAACTATTAAAAATCCTAATTTAATTACTAACTTTATTAAAAAAATTTATAGTAAAATTAGTTTAAAAATATTTAAGTAAAATATTCTATTTTACATTCAAAGTTAATTAAATATTATAGCTTTAGTTTTTATCACAAGCAAAACAAAATACAGGGTTTGAAGTTGGTTTTTTAACTGTACAAATTAATATAATCTTTTTTAAAACATGTTTACAGTTAAACTAAAATCAAATGAGCAGTTAAAACTTTAAATTATGCTTTTTATCATTGACATTACTAGCTTTTAAATTTTAAAGATGTTTAACATCTGAAGCTTTTATTTAAATTAAAACTCATTTCTATTTAAGCTGTATCAAAATTATTTTACAGCTAGAGAATAGATAAATACTGATATATCAGGTCCTATAGGAACAATTATAGCATTATAAAGTATTCCCAATAATCTACTTAAAGCAAAAATTAAGCCATATCATTTTTTAGGTGTCTTAGCACAAAATTTAACTGAATATTTAGCTTCTGCCAACGCTAAAGATTATAATATATATTATGGCATTAAACATCACATGATCACCATTTCTTATGCTTGCTCAAGCTGTTAAAATAGGCAAACCTCTCCATACAATAATGCCACTCAGTGCAAGTCAGACTAGTCAATGGATGCAAGAATGTTTGTGCATAAAATCCTTATATACTGCCTACTCATCCAATACTTCCAGCCTAGATTATAGCTTGTGGTTTTCATCAGTGAGCAGCATTGGATCTGAGAGCACTGCACCTAGATCTCAGGATCTAATACAACCCTCCAGAAGTCACCTTTTATCTCTACTTAACTACAAAACTATGAGTCTATAATTGAAATAATCATATTTTCAATCAAAGCTCATTATGTTACATTTAGACTCATAGTTTAAATCTAGGTGCAGTGCTCTCAGATCCAAGAACCTTCACGGATGAAAACCACCAGCTAGAAATTAGTTTGGGGATATTGAATGAGTAGGCACTAGATAGGGATTTTATGCACAAATCTTCTTGCATCCATTGATTACTCTGGCTTACACTGAGTGGCACTACTGTATGTAGAGTTTTGCCTGTTTATATATTATAGCTTGGCAAACTTATTATGTACAATACATTTGGGTTGTAAATTATTATCAACATCAATCAAATGCTTTTAAACATATAGCTCTGGCATTTATATTTTTAAATTGATTAAATTTACTATGACAAGGTAATGAAAGGTAGAATTATTGTTTAAATGATCTTGGTAAAAACACACTACAAAATTTCTATCTATCTATCTATATATATATATATATTGCATACAAAAATATTAAAATTAATTTTAAGATCCAGTCTAGAATAATTCTGAGAATTGCTTATACAACCTTTGTTCAGTTGTTCAGCTAGAGTCGAAATGCTCCAAATAATAAAACACATAAACAATAGTAATGCAATAAATTTGTGCCTAACACATATATACATATTTGGAAATATATATATATCTGATGATATACATGTATATTTATCTATTATATTTACATTTTGCTCAATCTTTTATCACCATGATGCCATAATATTGAAACCTTTAATTTTACATACTTTTCTAATTATTCTTTGTACTACTTTAGTTTTAAATTTATATCATTGTTATGACCTGATTCATGGCTAACATAATTTTTATGCTGAATTATATCTTGGTGTAGCAATATTATCTCCAACTGCTACCAGTGTCAGATAAAACTTGATCCAATCAGATTTAAGATATTTCCTTTCAGGTATCTGGCAGACACCAAATTCTGCTAATTCTTGTTTTAAAATATATTTATTAAACATAGTAACATAGTAATATACAGTTAAACTTTATAAAAATTTACATAGCATTCAGAATGAAATTTGAAAAAGTCAATGTAGAGAAAAGTGTATCTTAATAAGATTAAGAGGAAAATAAAACTTTCACCCAAGTATCATCATGAAGACTCACAGGTGAAAGCAGAGAGTCTCGCTGCTTGACTTGATCAAGAAGCTTAATAAAGACACTTAGAGCCGAATCCTGAGAATGACCAAAGATGAGTCTGCAATGTGTCAACCATAAAGAAAATGTTATAAAGATAGATAATCTTATTGCTGCAAACGATCCCTTCTTAAGAGTGTTAGAAACAGAAAGAGCATCCCTAAGATCCAGAGAGATATTTGCAACAATAAAGTCCCTAATCGACTTAAGAGCAGGACAGATATAGAAAATATGGAGAATTGTCTCATCATATAATCTACACAATTGACACTGAGACGAAATCCTAATGAAGCCTCTGCTGGTCACTAAAAAATAACTTGTTGGGAGCGCATTTAAATTTAATTTAAGTACAAAATCAACATGTCTTGCTTCAATGAAAAGAAGTTTCATTTTACGCAAGAGAACTTTATTTGAAACACCTAATGAAGTCAAAAGAGAGTATAATGTGGAAATTTTAATTTATAAACATCCCAGAATGTCAATTTCCCATCAAGCGCAACTTGAACCGAGGGTATCGACTTAATAACTGACTTCTATAAATCAGCAATCCAATAACTTGAAAATGGAGGTGGCGTATCTGTAGGATCAATAACCAAAGGAAGGGAATTATGGATAGCTATTTATATTCTCACAGTCTTGCAAATGGCAGCTTGATAAGTAATGCTTTCTTCTTCATGATTCTCTATAAGAAATTATTAGAGAGGTCTTAATCATGCAATGGGTTCTTTAAAAGCTATTTCACTTTTATGTATGTGTGTGTGTGTGTATAAATATATTTTAAAAATCATTGACAAATTTTAAATAAATGAATTTTCTTTGAAGTCTGAATTCAGTGTCATAATTTAACTATGGCTTAATCAAGACTTCAATAATAAATAAAAATCTTAATAAATTATTCTCTATTTGTATCTCTTTTATCCAGATTTTTTTTTTTAAAAAAAATCACTGGTTTAAAACTTTTTATTATTGTTAATCATTTAACTTTTATAACCATAAAAAGATTAGCACAATAATATTTGTGTAACAGCTCTAATAATATCATTTCCTAAAATATGGTTCAATTTACATCATGTTATAGATAAAGATGGTCCCACTTATTCTGTTGAAGGAGGTTGCATTGACTAGATGTTGAGATTATTGATAGCTTAAAAGGTGATTGTTAACATCAGCTTATGTAATACAAATATATATCTGACATTTTATTTTCAAATTTTTGAAGAGCATTAACAATAGAGTTTTATGCCAATAAACATCACATGGCCGTAACCTCTTATGCTTGTGTATAACTGTTGTTATACACAATACGTATAGTGAGTTTTGCCTGTTTTAATAAAGTTTTATGTTTATTTAGTTATTATTTTTTTATTGGAATTTTTGCAATAGTCTTTAATAAAATTAATTTTAGAAACACGTAATGAAAGTAGTTAGACAAAATATTAGTATTGTATTTTGTAACACTGAAGTGAAAATATGTTAATTTAATGTAATTATTTATTCCCTTTTACTAACAGAATCCTAAAATGATAATGAGCATTTGATGGGAAATTAACTCCTATTTTATTTGCGTGTAAAAAGAAATAATAGATCTGCATGAGTTTAAGAGTGTGCAAATAATTGTTGCCTGATTAGCAGAGCATTGATTTCCAACACTTTTGGAGAATTTAACGTTTTCAAGAATGATTATAATAATGGTGAATGCATTCATAAATGTGGTAAGATGAATTAATATTTGTTTCTTCACTCATTGAAAATCATTTGAAAACTTTCAAAACTGATAATAAATAAAAGAAAGATTGCTAATCAGACTTACTATTCTAATTTTAAAATATAAATGTAAAATTTTTACAATTGGACAGACATTTCATTAAATTATATTGATCTACTTATTTATTACATTGCAAAGATTAAAAAGTTTCAGACAATTAAACATATAAAAGATCAAATTCAACCCATGTTTCAAATACTGTTTCTAGATATCTTCAAATCCAACAAAATTCATATTCATGATTATATATAAATACAAATATATTGTCTATACCAAACTTAATGTAATTTAGAAGGGATTTGAACTCAGACTTTCAGACTTCCTACCTCCTACAATGATCCATTTTATCTTATGCAATATATATATATTGTAACTAGAATGTCCACCTGGATCGTAACAGGCAGTATTAATGATATAACACAAAGTATTACAGTGTTATCTAGTCATGGTTAAGGTGCATTGTGAAGACCCATCACTGCATTACATGATGGTACATTAAATTACTCCCAAATAAATTGTGTGACTATTTTTATTAATAACGTTTCTCTTAATGATTGCATCTTAAAGCTACACTTCAAAACCCTAATTTACGATTTTTATTTATGTGAGACCTTATGGCCAACCATGGTCATGATGGTATGATCTATAACACTGCTAAAGATTATTCTCCTGGAGTTAAATATGTGATCCATTACATCAATACTAACTATCACACGGGGAACATAGGCCATTTGACAAGACAATAATAGTTATAATCAGCCTCATATCATGATTGACCATAGCTCAGATATACTCAGGATTTTCATGCAGAAATGCCATGTAGAGTATTTGCTTTGCACTAAAAGATAATCACATAAACTTTAGGTTCTTTCATCATTAATTTAAATTTCTAACCAAATCAATAGCAATGGGAATCGTATTGTAATAGGTAAAGCATCAGTTATAATATTAGAAAATACGTTCCATTATAATATTGGCTAGCAAATTTATTTATTAATTTAAATCCTAATATTGCAAACATCAATAGAAGTAACAAATTCTTGGTTATATTCTAGAATTAACAAAGCAAAGCGGAGATGATGGATGGGGTAAATGGGATTATATTATACCCTGTACATCACCCAAAAACAAAAGCATTGAAAATATTCTCTTAGAATTTTAGTAAACCTTGCATGTATTATCAGGGACAATATGTTCTCTAATATATGGTCTGTTGGGTTTTCCAGTTTTATGTATGACAAATAGCAATGGCATAGTCAGGTTAATTAAAAAATTAACATTTATTTATGACTCAATCAATGCTAACTAAATAATTGGTTAATACAATGTTCACAAAATTAATTAAATAAATAAATAAAATAAAAGATCATCACATATACTCATTTCTATACATCGTTAATGTACATTAGTTTCAAAAATATATACAATATAAGATTTTCTTACAAATGGATTTGATTTCAGCACTTATAGGAAAGAAGATGGGTTCAAACACCTAGTCAATAACATCTCTGATATGTCATTACCAGAACCAATGGACCTATACCCCAGATTTATAATAATAATAACAATTGGTATTGATAAACTTGCAAGAGCTGGCCATGATGAGATAATGAGTCAAAGAGGAGATTTGAATCTCAATTCAGCTGGAAGTATCATATAAATTGACCTATAATAAATTATGAAAATAATTTAATCGAATGTTCTTTTATAGGTGATAACTGAATGTGTGAGACCAACCTAAAGATGAAGGAAAACAATGTACATCATAATGTATGGAGACTCTGCTCAAACAGACAGTTATACAACAAAGAGCAATGGTATTCCTATGAATGTATGAATGTATTCATCCACATAAAGAAATAATGAAGCATTAAGTGCCCCCATGGGTTTTCTAACCATCAACAGTGCAACAAGCATAATTACAGAATGTTTCATGGATTGACCACTAGGGCAGAAATGAATATAAAGAATATAAAAAATGGCAAATGATTATTCTGCAGATTAAACCACCAGCACAGAATAATGCCATATAACATTATAAAATAGTGTTAACATTTACTTCCTAAATAAAAGAGACATAAAATTGCCCACATCAATAAATCTGTTTAATTAGGAGGCACATGCAGTCTTACTAGCAGAATTCAGACATAAAATGAAATAAAAACTTTAGTATAAGAAACAGCTGAGATAACAACTGACTCTGCCTAAAACATGGGTGAAATAATAATATGTAGTAAATATAATATGGGTAGATGGGTATAGGACAGAACCCTGGAAAGACATATGGGATTAAGCCATGTGGTGGTGATGCACATTATAGATTCATTAAATAATCATTAAATGTTTACACAAGTGCTATTCCCTTATAATTGATTCTCTGCAATCCCTATATCATATGTACACTCCCATGAATTTAAATTGATAAATAATTGCTTTAGACACAATAGAATATATACTGCGAACTTCACACATGTATAAGATAATATGAAAATAGAAGTCAAAATAAAACTACATACTCATTTAAATAACTACTTTAAATTAAAATACATATTATAAATATATTGACTACTCATCAATAAACTCAATAGCAAATTTTCTTAATGCTTAATGTACAACATGTAAATTAAATAGTTTTCAATTGTATTCCTCTTTGTTTCCACCCATAATGAATATTCCATATTAATTAATTTATGCATAGGCTCTCTGAATATTTGAGATATTTTTTAAAAAATAGGATATGTATAATTTTAATTAGAGCATTCCTCAAAAGTTAATAAACTTCATTACTTATATTTTAGATGTTACTCCAAAGTTAAAATATTTTTATTACCTTAATTTATCTAGTCAGCATCCAAGAGTAGGAATGATTATCCAAACAAACAATTATCCCACATTGCTATGACAGTTATAAAATAATTTTCTGGTTAGCTGTTATTTTTTTTCAACAACTATATTATTATTTTAATAATAAGATAACTCACATAGTGGGAATGTTATCTCTAATATAAGTTCAAAGTGAGATATAGCTAGTTCTTTATCTTTCAGACATCGGCACACACAAAAAATGTTGTTATAGCATTCTACTTTGCACATATATGGTGTAACTATATGTGTTAAAGTCATGAAAATAAAATATATCCAAGTTAATATAGTCTGTAAGCAATAAAAATATTTCCAGATAGACTGACCTTTAAAGACTGCTATTCCTATTGTTGTAGTTGATAATATCAGTACATTTCAATTATAGACATTTTGGAAAATAATCAGCAGTTAGATTCTCAGTTAGCAGACTTGAACAGACCTGTTTAAATTTAGCTACTCATATTATTATTAGCACATAACATCATAAACTTGAATTATATAAAAAAAATTTAATTTAACTTCCCTTCTTTGCCCTTAATTTTAAAAAGTAGCTCTCATATTCATTACATGTTTAACAACAGAAAAACAATTTTGCTCTTTACATACTTGTTGTTTCTATCCTTGTTCAAAAAAAACTCTCTGAACATTCTTTTTTCTTTTCATGCAGTTACATTTCTCCTCATTTACATATTTCTTTTAAAGTGAAGAAGAAAAATGCATTTATCATATTCTCTCAATCAATTCAAGATAAACTAAATAAATTGTTTTAACCAAACTAAAGTTAATCTTTAGGATTAGTTAAAAAGAAAAACAAATAACTATTATTATTATTTGCCTCTTACTAAATTTGATATAATATGCTGTTGGTTTTTGCAGGTTAAACGCAGCTTGTTTAAATCAGTGATTGGAAAAAAGCAAAACTAATATATGAAAAATATATATACAATAAACAAAGCAAAAACAGTGGAATTACATCATCTCATCATTGAGTTAATTTGAATACAAGTATCAAGCATATAGTGCTAATTATGGTAATCAAGCCACGTAAAAGATTACATAAAAAATAACAATCTCAAGCCTTTCTACATTTGACAATATATTCCCAATGCTTTCAATCAGTAAATAAAATACAATTTGGATGTAAAACTAAATGCTATTTTGATATTTCAGTAATGAAAATTTCAGAAATTACTTTTATGGTACAAGTACACAATAAATTGTGATGCCAGATTTAAATCCCTTTTTAATTAGAAATTATTTAAATAGACAATTAAATTGTTTAAGAAAAATAGGTGTTAGGATTTATATAATGATGTTAATTATACTTTAAATAACAAAACTAGCACCAATAATACTCATAATCTATTAAAAATTGCTTTATTTTTTCTTGGTGCAAATAAATAAAATAAATTAATAATCTTACAACTTTCCACACACACTTTATATATATGTGTATATTATTACTTAGAGCTATTATTTCAGTTAATATTAAAGTCTCATACACATGTATATTCTAATATCCAATTCTAGCATGCATAATCTTTCTTTTCTATAAGAAAAATATAAAAATTAATTTCATTATTATTTTTCATTATTCATTTTGTATTATTTTTGCAATAACCCAATATAATCCTAACTACAAATTAAATCACATAATTATTTCTAAGATAGTATACAAGTATATAAAACTTTCTTTCATGTTGTAATGTAATGCCATATCTTTAGGAACTATTCTGAATCCATTAAACTATCAAGAATTTTAATACAGTTAGCTGCTATTATATATATATATTAGTAAAGTCATTATAATTTTTTCATTTGTGTAATTAATGCTGAAATATTATTTGAATATTCAATTAAAGGTTTTCTTTATGTTTTAACTATTTTTTATTTCTAATATAATGTATAGGAAGCTTTCTTGGCATATATTATTCCTTTTATATTGTAAATTGTTATAAAATTATTTATGCATTTTTATTTTAAATGTGACACTACATTTAACTGAGCATATATGATAATTTCTGCAAATATTTTTTTCTAGTATGATGATGTAATTCTTCGAATATTAATTAGTACTACAATAAAATAGTATAATTTAGCAGGATTCAATGAAAATATTTTTAAAGTAAAATATTACTTTAAAGATTTTCTGACCAAAAAGCAAAGTGCATCTCTCTTTCTAAAAATCTTGTTACATTAACCAATCACAATTCTTATTTTTTCAGTTAATTAGATATGTATTATGACTTGATTTTTCTGCTATAGTTTAAAGAGTTGGGGAAAATGATAAAAAATAATGAAGGATTTTTTATAACTGATTTTTATACAATCTATTAATTAGCAAGTAATAATATATTTAATATCATTATTTCATTTTATACAATTATAAAATAATTGGGGATTTACAAATAATTAACCCAAAGTTGTATGTGTATAAATATATAAATCTTTACCCAAATATTCAAAGACATCCATACTATTAAGTTTTTAAATGTTCAAAAACATGAGCTACAGATTAAGAAAGCAAAGAGAATTTTTTTTTATCAATTATTATTTAGTTATTATAAGTTGTTGGTATGACAGTGGATTTAATTTAATAAATATAGATGCTTAATCCTTATCTCTTCTTATAAACATTCTTTTCTTTCTTTTAATAATTTGTAGGCCATAAACTTGACATGGTTGTGTCTGTTACAATATATGTATATTCTTTATTAGATAAATAAATAAGCAACTTATAATTAAACTTGCCTTAAATTTGTTATGATTATGTAATATTACATAAAATATTAATTATATTATGAAGGATTACATAGAGTGTTTTTAATATCACAAGGTTAATATATATTTTGCTTATAATTAATCAATAAACATAAACAATTCTTACCATTAAAACAAAAAGCAATTACAAAATTTAACAGATTCGACCCTAACTGCAAATTAATAATACTGGATTGTGTTAAATGACTGGATGCAAAATTAAATGAACCAAACTTAAATATGATACCACATATCTTTAAAAAAAATCAATTTATAGTGATAACAATAGCATCTATTATATTACTTGCCATTTGTTGAACTGAATGGAGATTATCCTAGAAGAAGATAGAATTTTGTACATGTGTGGATACAGTGTACCAAAAATTATAAATATACATTTGTATCGATGAGGATTCTAAGTTATGTTTGTAATAACAGCTGAAATTTTTCATATAGTAGTGATCACATGATGTTTTGATGGTTTTATATGCTTGTTACAATAAAATATCTAAATTTGCATGCTGAAAATAACAGTGAGTATAATGCATACGTTCTATAAATAAAAGCTTTTCTGATGCTTTTTATATGCATTTTTAGCACAGTGATAGATATATAGAATCCAAAGTATAGAATATCTTAAAAAATCTAAAAATAAATTACAAAAAAATTCAATTTAAATTAAATAGTATCTACTATTTATTTATTTTAATATTTCTCTTGATTATAGTTTTACTTTCTTAGTAGTTTTATATTAAAAATATTTTAAGTAATCTTCAAAATTTATAAATAGGTAAAAAAAGTTAAAGAAAATTAAATAGCTCATTGCAAGCTATGTGTTTTTCCAGCATTTTTTCTCAGAGAAGCAGTAAAAAAAAGTCATTATTAAATAGAACTAATCAATAGTAGATTTACTATCCAAACAACAATTATTGAATAAATAACTGCAGTGTCAATTGTCTGATTATCTGAATAAAATTCTAAGCCTGTTTTCAGTTACCTGAAAAATATTTTGCAAGTTTCACCTAGAATCAAACTTTATATTGTAAATATGCCAAACAATTATACTAATCATTACGTCACTCCTCCCACTATGTAAATAAATAAATGAAGAAACATTTTTTTAAAATAAATTTATTATGATGATATAAATAATTCTACTGTAAAAACAAAATGTTTAAATGCAATATGAAATAATAAATAGATCTTTATTTATAAGGAATATAAAAGAAGAACGAGTTAAATACAAGTACAAATGACATAAAGGAATTGCTCAAGCTACTAAACGATATAATAATTGGTTGAAATTATATAAGTTAGCAAAATTATCGCCAACAAAAGAAGTAAATACATATATATAAACGTGTAATATATATTTGTATATTATGTGTGGGTTTACATAAATATTACATTTTTTTTAGTACCTCAGTAATTACAGAAAAAAAAAATAGTTAAAAATATATATAATCTTTAGGTTAATTGTAGACAACCATTAATAAAATCAAATTGTTTTACTTCCACAATTTAAAATTAAATTTAATTTGCATAATTAATTGAAATTTTTTGCTGTAATTAAATGACTCATTAATAAAATAATTAATTTTAATTTTAATAACTGTGAAAAAAAAAATGTCTGGGAATTGAATTAGTTGCATTAATTTTTTTTTTATTTTTAAAGTAGCACAATTTATTATCTGTAGTAAACTAAATTAAAATATTTTTATAAAATAAATATAATTAGCCATTAAATAAAAAATTATATTAATTAGATGTAAGATTTTTTTTTAATAAAAAAGTGAAAAATAAAATACGGATAAAACAGTGACACAATTTTGATAAATTGATTTGCAATTTAAAAATTGCTTTTCAAATTAAAGGTAGGCGCTGTCACAGGAACCATAAATCTCCGCAAATTTCAAAAAGTGACCACTCAGCATTATAATCCATCATGATGAAATGCCAAGACCCTTAGAATTTGACAAAAGTTTTTTAATAGACTGCAATGAATTACGCTTCAGTACAATAAAGCCATAAATAAAATTCTATCAAAGTCAATCTTTTTTTTTTTTTTACTAATTTTTTTTTAAAGAGTGGCATAAAAGAGTACTTTATAATCTAAATGCAGTGAGAATTAAGAAAAGAAATTCAGTGATCTGAACTATTTGGGGGGAAAAGATAAAAATATGACGAATGAACAAACTTCATTTCAAACAAAAGTCAGTTTTACATTATAAAATCAATTTTGCACATATATTTAGATAATAATTACTCTATTAGCATGCAGGTTTTTTTTTCTATATTCTAAGCCAATAAACATCACATGATCACCACTTGTAAAAGTCATTAAAGCAAAACTGCATTAATAAATCTCTATGACGTTTTACAATCGTTTATTTTTTATTACTATGTTATAAACTATTTTATTAGCCGTTCAATATTAAAAAAAACTACAGTCTAGATCAGGCATGTCAAACTGGTGGCCCCAGGGCCGCATGCGGCCCTCGAAAGGATTTTTCATGGCCCTCGTCTAAGATGCTATGTAATAAAATGAAAACAGAACGATATGTTGCAAACAATAAATTAATTTTTTTTAAAAAGCTCTTATATTTAATTACATGAACTAAAATATATACAGTAATTGTTGTCTACATACATAGCTAATTTATAATTCTCGGTTACACACATAGCTTATGCCTTTATGATGATGAAGCATTTGAGATATGTGAATACCAAAGCTGGCAACTTAATAATGTGCTGCTGTGCTTCCGAGAACATAAATACATTAGTCAGCTATTCGCGCCACCAACGTAGCAATCCTATCTGCAGATATTGTTTTTTTCTTTGAATTGTAACAAAAGGCAGTTGCGCTAGTTTCTTTATCCGGATTGGTGTGTTAAAAATTTCGGGTTGTTTCCTTTTATAACTCATTCAAAAAATATAAGTAAACTGCTATATCCAAGAGTTTATATCTTTCTGAAACTAGTCAGACAGCATAAGAAATAACGAGCATGCATTTTGTTATATAATATTTTAATTATAATCAAACATGAGAAACAATAATATTTTACATATAAGTTAGTAACGATTACATTTCAGTTTGGAAAACACTAAAAGTTCTACAATTTTACCAGTGTATGTTCGGCCTTGGGAAACTTTAGTGGCTTCGACCATTTCTAACCTACGGCCTTATGCACAGCTTTCTTCTTTGTCACATCTCTATCTTAATTGCTCCGTGCTGGGAAGTCAGGACTGAGAGAGAGAGAAAAACGTAATCCGTACCTTTTCTAGCTACCTCCATTTATCGAGCATAATTCCAGGAGCGAGAATCGATAGCAGCGCTCTCTTTACATTTAAATACTAGAGTAGCGTTAAATTTTTACGAGCGTATTTTGCATAAACGTAGTTGCAATTTTTTAAATTTTAAAAATTTAAATCTAAAGCTCTATTTTTATTACAGAAAATGCCACTTCCAACGCTAAATAAAAAACGAAAGATTGATGACGAGGGAAGAAAATTTCAAGAAAGGTGGGAACTGAATTATTTTTGTGTGGAAGTGAACAATAAGATTACGTGCTTAATTTGCAAAGAAACTATTAGTGTTGCTAAAGAATACAATATTAAGCGACATTATAGCACTAATCACGAAAAACAATTTTCGTGTTTTGAAGCTAAAATAAGAGAAGAAAAATTAAAAACAATGAAGAATTCATTAAGTAGCCAGCAAGGAGTGCTTACAAAATTTATAAAAAGTAATGAATCAGTAACAAGAGCTAGTTATGAAATAAGCTATTTATTAGCAAAACATTCAAAAGCATTCACCAATGGTTCTTTAATCAAGGAATGTATAATAAAAGCTGCCGAATTTGTCTGTCCAGAAAAAGTACAAGCGTTTCGAGACATCTCATTATCAAGAAATACGGTGGCAGATAGAATTACTGAAATGGCAGATGACATCACTTCGCAATTACAGAAAATATATACCAAAATCCAGTTCTTTTCAATTGCTATTGATGAAAGTACGGATATAAGAGATGTTGCACAAGTTGCTGTTTTTTTTCGTGGTTGCGATAATAACATGAGGATCACCGAAGAATTGTTGGAATTCATCCCTCTTCATGGAACAACAACTGGTGAAGATATTTTTGATGCCGTATGGAGCATTTTAGAAAAACTTAACTTGCCTGTTGACAAGCTTGTTTCTGTTACAACTGATGGTGCTAAATCGATGACAGGTGAAACTAAAGGTTTTGCGTCACGACTAGCAAGGAAATTACAAGACGAATATCCAGATAAACCGAAAATCAAAGCTTTTCATTGCCTCATTCACCAACAAGTTCTCTGTTTAAAATTATTAAAAATGGATCAAGTACTTAAAACAGTTACAAAGATAGTCAACTTTATTCGATCAAGAGCACTTAACCATCGCCAATTTACTTCGTTCCTTAAAGATTTAGAATCCGAATTCGAAGATCTTCCTTATTACACAGAAGTTCGTTGGTTGTCCTGCCACAATGTCTTAAAGAGCTTCTATCTGATTTTGGAGGAAATAATATTATTTTTTGAAATGAAAGATGAAAACAACGAAAATATATCAATTATAAAAGATCCATTGTGGGTACAAGACCTAGCATTTTTAATAGATATTACAGGCCATCTGAATAATCTTAATATTACATTGCAAGGCAAAGATCAATTGATAACGAATATGTATGATGCAGTTGCAAGCTTTGTACAAAAACTGAATTTGTTTAAAAATCATTTGCAAAAGAACGTTTTGACGTATTTTCCTACATGTGAGCAGTTAAAAGCACAAAATCAAAGTTGCTCGTTTTCACATCACTCTGCAAAAATTGAAAAAATAAAAGACGAATTCGATAAATGTTTTGATGATTTCAAGGAGTTCGAAGAAATTTTTTCTCTTTTCACGGGACCATTTGCCTTTGAAGTCGAAAAAGCTCCGACTTCGATACAACTGGAATTAATTGATTTCCAGAATGATTCGATTTTAAAAACCAAATATCGAGAAGTAGGAACTCCGAAAATTTATTCCTATTTAGGTGAAAGATACCCGGAAATTAAAAAATTTGCTGCACAAATTTTAAGCTTTTTTGGAAGTACATACTTATGTGAGAAATTATTTTCATGCATGAAATTAAATAAAACAGCTTACAGATCAAGATTAACTGATAAACATCTATCTGCCATAATGAAAATTGCTTGTTCTCAGTCTTTGAATCCAGATATTGAAAAACTAGTAAGAGGAAAACGCTGGCAAGTTTCCAGTAAAAACAATAAATTGTAGTTTTATAAATATGTAATCAGATAAAATAAATGTTTAAATAAAAGCAATACTATATCAATTGTATATTATTGAAGTGAATTCACTAAACTACATAATATGCTTTAATTACCCTATCTATATTCCTGCATTTTCACTTTCAAAATACAATTTTAAGAAAATTTGTGTGATGTGGCCCGCGAGAATCTTACCAGTAGCATAAAGTGGCCCATTGTTTGAATGAGTTTGACATGCCTGGTCTAGATCATCACATCCAATGTGTGAAATTCTTTTAAACTCCCAAGCAATTTTAAAAAACCATACAATTTTTAATTATTAATGCAAATACTAACATTTATACTCAGACTGCTTGTAACGTTTTATATAAAAGGTATTAGTATAGAAAAAAAGAGTACCCTTATTACATTAAGCACTAAAAATATAGTTATTAAATTATAAATGAGTAGATAAAAAATAAGAATATACTACAAAGTGAAAATTACAATTCATAGATAAAAAACAAATCAACTAATTCATTTCTTTAAATGTCATGTGATGTTTGGATACACATGTAAGTTGTATGACCACAACAATTCATTTCACGGAGCAATATTTTTATTAGAATTTTATTCATCTGAAAATTGAACTAGCAGGAGTCTGAACTGAGTTTGCCATTACTCCGTATTGCACTAAGCAATAATTACATTCAAATGATAGTGTTTTTAATAACTTTTTGATTAGTTGAGAATCAATTAAAAAGCATTTAGTTTTGGAGTCTACCTCTGTGTAGACCTAAAAATGTGAAATCCAGCAAACAGGGTAATAGAATCATAAAGTAAAAATATTATTTATAAAATGATATAAAGAAAAATCCTATTAATTTTTATATTTCAAAATGGAAACTCCAGACAAAAAAACAACAACATAGAATTAAATATACACATAGTACAGGCATTTATAATTGTTTAATAATTTATATATAAAGATGTCCAAAAAATGTTTGTCAAATTATCTTTCATATTCAATATTTCTGCCTTTAGTTAACTTTTGAAATATATATAAGGATTTATTCTACAAGAAAAAAATGAACAGATACCTTCACTCTATTTATTAAAAAAAAGTAATTGACTTTGCTTAATGACTGGTGTCATGTTCAAATTAACAATGATTGAATGCCTGATTTGAGAACTAAACGTTTCTGGAATGAGAAAATATAAAAACACTCAGTTTGTGTTATGTTTGGTTAGGCTTACATTTCCAAACCAACAGACACAAAAAGAATAACTACTCAGCAATCAATATGTACAATTTATTAGTCCAAAAATATACAAATGTTAGTTAAACAAATGAATAAATACAGTTAATACAATTGAATGGCTGAGATAGTCGAGCCGGGTATGGAACTCACTTTTAGCTAAATTATTAGCCTGCCTCGTGAGCTCTGGTAAGACTCTTCCAGCTATGTATTTAGCTTACCTTGAGTCAGCTCTACTTTAGACATAGCAGTTTCCACTTTATAGGTGGACTTGCTAGTGGACATTGCGATAATGAGAGAGATACTACCCTTGCTGATGGCAGAGGTTAATGGAGAGCATGTTCAGTCATTCAGGTTGACAGAAGTAATTGTTGTCTGCCTTGCCTCCAAAAGACTGACTATTTAATGGCAGATCCCTTACCTTACTGGATACATGTAGATTTGGTGCACAAACCCCAGTGAAAGATTTAATCTTGTTGGGTAGCAACTGGGTGCTAGCCAATCAGGTAAGGAATCTGGAATAGTCCACTTCTGAAGGCAAGGTCAGATATGACCATTTGATCAATTTTATATATGTTTTCTCAACAGTTTTATCAATTTTACAGATGTTTTCTTAACAATATCTTCAAATTTATTAAACTTTTGATTATTTTATTTACTGAAATGAAGATATGCAGTTATCATTTTTTATAAACTAACTTCTAATTTTGCTCTTCTAGAAAATATTCACATCCATAAATTATTATAAGAGAATAATAATAGATAGTATAAATAAAACATATAAATGTTTTGTTCTATTTTTTTATATATATATAAAAAATAGTTTTAGAGCATGGTCAATAACACATTTTATGATTTATAGAAAAATAAAATTATACATAATTAAAAATTGGGTTCCAGTACTTATTCTATGTTTAGCAATAATTCTCTCTCAGCAGACACTTTACTGTTTATTGTGGATATGTCTCTGTGTGTTATTGGTGTAATGGTACTGGCAGAATTTGAAACTCAGTATTCATAGATTCCCAATTGGATTGTGCAGAGTTCTATTACTTTCAGTGCTTAAACTTCTTATAAACATCTTAGCAATAAATCATTCAATTAATATTATTGATGATGTACAAAGCTTTACCAGCAACTATATAAACTATTAATAGTTTAATATTGTACTTTAAACACATTTTAGATGTGTATTAAGATACATTTATTGGCCTTGCTGCTAAGTGAAATATTATGTTTAAACAGAAAAATACTTGTAAATTAATTGCTTAAATAGAAAAAAGTAATATAATCATGGGCTACTCACTAGTTATGATATTTGTATCATATTCCAATCATAACTATTTTTACAATGAGAATATCAATATTCATCTGTCCCTGATTAACCTGAGATCATTGCCTTTTAAGAGACAGAAAACTTTTAGGTGATTTTGTCGATTGACTAACTACTTGAAAAGTCCTAAACTTCTTTGGGAACTGAAAATATTTTAAGGTCTTCAGACATAACAACACTAATCACTAATCACTATTCTATAAAGTCCATCTCAGTTAATAATATAGTATATTAATATCCCTTTGCTTGACTATGCAGTTCTTTTGCATATTTTAGTCTATATGTATAATGAAACAACAACTATTATGAGAGCTATGATTATGGTATTTACCACTAAATGTGCACTCAGCTAGCTATATGATATAAAGAGAAAAAGAAACTACTTTATTACACATGTGGACTAATGTATGCAAAAAAAATAATATAACATATTTATTCCCACATCTTAAATATTTACAAAACAATTAAATTGTGGTAATGTTAAATGAGCCTAGATGAAACTAGAATACTATTTAAAAACTATAATCTTTATACATTTTATCTGTGCACATACTTTATTTATTTCAATTTTTACTCATATGCTAAAATAGTTAATAGTGGTTATTTTATTGGTGGTCAGTTGATTTTCATATTAATTATCTATATTATCCAGATCTTTGATAGATTACTTATTCCATATTACAGGTAATGAATTATTTGCTATAAAGATCAACTATTATAAAAATCCCATAATATTATTTTTATACATAATTGTATAAGTAGTTTAGACTTTATTTATAAGCTTTAAAATTTTATTCAATATCTGGATTTTTAATCTAAATTTACTTTTTAGTCAAGCATTGGTGGTCGAGAGGTCAGCGACAGCTGCTTTACAAGCAGTTGTCCCGGGGCTAGCGGGTTCGCTTCCCGGCTGATGCTATGACACATGAGAAAAAAAAATTCACTTTATATTGTGATAAAAAAAAGAAATGATATATGAGAAGATTGAAGAGCACTAAAATATTCTTCATTTAATCCATTTCATAACATTTTTAATAAATCATATTCCAAATAATTTTTATGCGATTATTTTATTTTAAATGAAGCATTTTGATTGTAATAGTCAATTATCAGCAACAACATATTTACAGAACAAATATATATATATTAGTTTAAAAAAAAATAATGTATTAAATTATCCCTTACGTTAGATTAACTATCATTTACATTTTTAATATGTATTTATGAACAAAATACGAATAATGTTATCGTCTTGCAATAAAAATTAATTGAAAAAGCAAAAACAAAATAAATTACCTAGTATATATATATTTTGATAATAACAAAATTAAATTATTGCTTATTTTAAATTATTTATCTATTATATTTTTAGTGGATTTATAAATAAAAACTTAGTACAGTATTATAACATTAAGAAAATGATTATGCACCCATTTAAAACAAAATTAAAAACTTAAAAAAAACATTAATAAAAAATAATATTTTCTATTTAATATTTATACTTTTTCATATATTTAATAATAAATTTGAATAATTTTTATTTTACTCAGTATATAGTTTTAAATAATATTTATAAATTAATTTTCAATGATAACGTTATATTTTACTTTGCGTCAGATTTCCTATCATGATTTATTTAAACCACAGATTTGTATTGAAATTGTCAGTTTCACCCACCTGTGTGTTAGTAATTGAATTGTTACATTTTCTCTCCACCTACTACTATTATTTACATAATTTCTTTTTAAATGTTTTATTTTTATTATATTCTAAAATTAAAATATATAAAGATATATATATATACACCATTATACACACTTCTTATATGAAAAATCCCTTGATGAAATGATAGAATATTCTTCTGTCATTAGACAAAGTAGGATTTGAATCCATTCACCAGGTGAAATTTAATACTTTTTCAACATTCCAATCAAGTTTAGTAAATTTTTTTTCAGATAGCTGGTTCATAGTCAATTTCGTAAATCATCCAACATTGGTCAGTTTTTGGATATTTTGATATTCTAGCTAGAAAATAAATCAAAAATAGCAAACTCACCACTTGACAATTAGAAAGTCTGGTGATAACCGTTTTCTTGAAGGTTTGTGATGATAGTGTTCTAGTTGTATTTTTATATTCGACTATTTCCATCATCTAATATGTGTATTGAATGTCTTTAGAAAAACTTAACTTTATTTGAATATTCCAAATACATTCAACTATTAGAAATAGCACATCAAACAGGTTAGTATATGCAAAACATTTCAGGAGGTATTATTCTCCCTTCTTCTTCAGGTGTTGCTGATCTGACCAGTGACAGTACTAGCATGGGATTTGAATATGGACCTTTAGATTTTTGAGTATTGAATTTTAAGGTAATGTTCAACCAACTGAGCCATCCTGCCAAAGGCAACAGTCTGTAATAATTTCATATACTTATCTATGATGTTCCTTCTGATTTCTCCACTTTTTCCTAAGAGCAAAGTTGATTAGTGATTTCCATCCATTATGAATAGTCACAGTAGTTTGACTTATGGGATTGTTTGCTATTGTTATGTGAGCAGCTCCTTTAAATTTTCTTCTTTGTACCTTTTCTTCTCTATCCAATATTTTTGTATTTTCCCAATTGAACATAATGAATACAACTGATTATGATAACAAAATACAAGAACTCCTCACAGTCGGCTGATATAGAAAAGTGGCAAAAAATCCAATACCGAATACAGAAACAAATATACAAGCATTACTCAGAAAGCATTGCAAACATTTCCCTGATTTAGAAAAAAATAAAATAACCACCATATTTCAGAAAAATTCCTCATCTTTATGGTTTACCTAAAATTCATAAGGATTATGTTCCATTAAGACCTATTGTTAGTTCTAGAGATTCACCTTGCCAAAATTTGGCAAGATTTCTTTTCAATGTTCTAAATCTTTTGGCATACAAGACTCATTCCTTTGTCAGGGATTCTAGACATTTTGAAAATTAATCAAGAACATGAAAATTGAAAGAACTGACTTACTGGTAAGCTTTTATGGGGAAAGTTTATTCATGAATGTATCATGTGAAGAAGCATTGTCTATTGTAGGGAAAAGATTAAATGGTGATAATAGTTTACAAACCAGAACAGTTCTTCCTGTTGATAGTATAATGGAACTATTAATATTCTGCATAAAAACAACCTACTTTCGATATAACACAGAATTCTTCCAACAAAATCAAGGAATGGATATGGGCTCAGCATTGCCTCCTCTGATTAGCAATATTTACATGGAAAAACTTGAAACATTGCCATAAAAACTACTCCATATCCAACTAAAGTTTGGCTATGCTATGTAGATGATACATTTGTTGTATGGTCACATGATGAAGCTCTGCTACAAACTTTCTGTAAACACATCAACAATATATCCCCTTCAATTAAATTCACAATAGAATCAGAACAAGAACAAAAATTGGCATTCTTAGATGTTCTTATGATAAGACTTCTTCATGGCAAAATCAAAACTACAGTTTACTGAAAACCTACAAATACAGGGAAATATCTAGACTATAGGATACAATCACACCAGAAACACAAAAAATGGAGTTATACTATCACCATAGAACAAAGCAAAAGAAGTTTGTTTAGAAACCAGTGATTTGGGAAAGGAAAAGATCTATATTGAACAAACTCTTATGAAAAATGATTATCCATCAGCATTTATTAAAAAAACATTAAATAGACAACAAAAAGAACCATCAAGTGAAAATACAATTATTGATACTGTAGTGTACCCGTAAGTCCAAAAATAGACAAATTAAGGAAAATCTGCAATCCATATAGCATCAGAACAGCTTTCCAGAGCCATACCACCCTACAAGGAATTCTAACATCTACAAACCCTAGACTTGAATGCTGAAAAGAAAAAAACTGCATCTATGAAATACCATGTGAATGTGGAAGAACATATATTGATGAGACTAGTAGTCCCATTCAAAAATGCTTGCAAGAACCCAAACTGATGATTAGAAGAGAGAAAACAGAAGTGTCTAAATTAGCAGACTATGTATATGTCAATAAAAATATGTTTAATTAGGAAAATACAAAAATATTGGATAGAGAAGAAAAGTCACAAAGAAGAAAATTTAAAGAAGCTGCTCACATGATAATTGCAAAAAAATCCATAAACCAACCTAGTGTGACTATACATATTATATGGAAACCACAAATCAACTTTGCTCTAAGGGAAAAAAGGAGAAATCAGAAGGACCCTTATAAATAAGTATATAAAATTACTACAGATTGTTGCTTTTGGAAGGATGGCTGTTGGTCAGAGTGTTACCTTAAAATTCAATACTTATACATTTTAGGGTCCAGGTTTAAATCTCATGCTAGTATTGTCACTGGTCAGGCCAGCATTACCTTAAGAAGATAGAATAATACCTCTCAAAATGTTATGCATATATTAACCTGTTTGATGTGCTATTATTAACAGTTGAATGTACTTGGAATATTTAAATAAAAGTTATTTTTTTCTAAAGACATTCAATACACATATATTATGGAAATAGTCCAATATAAAAATACTACTGGTGATTATTATCTTTTCCACCATTTTTTAATAGGGCTATTGAAGATCTTTGCTATATAGTGGACACCAGACTATTTTATCTTTTATTAATTATTTAACTTATATGCATGTTTATTAAATTTTATTTACTATTATCTTCTCTCACAATTTATAATATGCGCTATCTTATTAATTTTAATTTAGTAATAAATCTGTTTGAGATATATCTTTAAAATGATTTTACTTTTCTAATTATTAATGCCTTTTATAATGTTTATTGCTTTATTTAATTGATTATTTTAACCCCTGTTTTATATTTAATGCCCAATATTTTTAATGCATTTATAAATTTCTGTTTTTTTAAAATTAAATATGTATTATTTGAATCTAGTTTTTATGAAAAAATTAACATCTCCTATATACATTTGGGCCTTTAAAGCCTCTTTACATTATACTTTATATATATACCATTATTTATTTTTTGTTTTTACCGTTGCCATAGTCATTTTATTTCTAATACATTTATCAAATTTTATTTATTTTTCTATTTGAAATTATTTTAATTTATATGTTATTCTAAGGCATTATGTAATTTAATCTTATCTTTTCATTTTTGCATTGCCTTAATTGTTGAGGTTGAAGGGTGTTATGTAAGCATTGTACAGATTAATTAATTATGTAATTTGCATATACTAAATGTTTTTCATATAGTCTATTCACCCTCCATTCCATCTCAAGCAATCAATACATATGTCCACACACACAAGAAAAAGTTGCATAATCCCCAATATCCGTATTTTGTGCAAAACCAGCACTCATCAGTTGGGCCCAATCATAATCTTCCACACATGTATACAATTAGTGCTTGGTTTATATTAAGATAGCAATTCCTCAAATTTTAATGAACAGACTTCAATCTTCTCACCTTTAAAACTATGTTGCAATTTTACTAAAATTTTGATTTGATTTATAATATTTGTTATTTGTGATACTATTTGTTATTTTGTTAATTTAAAATATTTCTGTCTTTACATTTTAAATTTGACTTTAGTAATACTTTTGTAAATGAATTGTATAAAATAATTGTTAAATTTTTTGTAGTCCTTATATGTTTTTTAGCATAATTTATCTGTTTATTCTATTTTATTGGTTATATTATTTTTATACTTATATTCTGAATTGAAAATCCAATTTGTTATACACTCCATTTTATTTTATCTTTATATATATTTGTTTCAATTATAATTATATTGACTTTTATAATTCTTTTTATAAATTTGGTACTTAGATAATTAATTTATTTTCTTTTTCTGTAGTGGTTTTTATATTATTATCTACTTTTTTTAATTTTCAATAAACAATATATTTGTCTATTTATTGTATTGAATATCATTTTTCAAAATCCTTCATTAATAAGTTGATCTAAATATAAGTAACAGAACTCTCATAAAAAGTCTCTTTTCTAATTAAAGGGCAGCCATTTTTTAGCTAGTCAAGTATGTTATAAAAATTTTTTAATGTTTTATCAATGCCTTTATGCAGTCAGTGCTTTATCAATATCTACATTAATTTTTTTAAAAATAATAGTTTTTATTATGATTTTTGATTATTTCATTAAGTTGAGTCATAAATTTAGATGATAAACAATTTTCATTAATTAGACATATAGATTCTATATAATTATTTGTTTTCATATTATGTCACATGTAAAGAAATATGGTCAATTCACACTGAACAAAGAAAAAACAAGAATATAGTTGTTTTTTTAAGTGTCATAGCATCGGCCGGGATGCGAACCCACAACCCGGGCAAGTGCAAGGCAGTCACACTGACCTCTCGACCATTAAAGTTGAGTTTTGCAATGATTATACAAACCAACATATGAAACACGAGTTTCTTCACAACATGGTTGATCCTTTAGCTTATTTGATATCTTGCAATGCTATCTATCTTAATTTCTTTGACAGAAAATGCTTCTGAGAGAAATATTCATTGTGTCCTTTAAAATACACCAGTTATTCATACATAAACATTTGAAACAGGCAAAACTCTCCATACAGTAGTGCCACTCATGCCAACCAGAGTAATCAATGGATGCCAGAGGTTGGGGTTGGCAGTGAGTAGCACTACTGCATGGAGAGTTTTGCCTGTTTTAATAACAGTAATGTGCTAGCATAAGAAATAGTGATAATGTGATGTTTAGTGGTTTAGCATAAACATTTGCTTTTATATAATGAAGTTCTACTTTATATATTATAAATTCATCAATATCTCTATATTAATTATTATATATTTAAATACATGTTTCATAATAACTTTTCATTATCATCTAAACTTAGACATATTTTCCCAATTAAATTAGTATTACAAATATTTAGAATGAATTTCAAATAATGTTAAGAAAATGTGTTTTTCCATCCCATAATACTGTATAAGTTCAATATAAAATAGTTTTTAGTATACCTGTACCATTAATTTGCTTTGCATGCCCAATAAATTATGCATTACGATAAAAGATTCAGTATAGAACAATTCAGAAATATGAAATTATGTTAATTGTTTTATGATTAAGTCATGTACTTTTAAAAATTTATTGAACAACCTCAGATTAAATTTTTACAAAGTTTTTATATTGTTAAAATAAATAATTCTATTTTTCACATAATCAGTTTAGCAGAATTTACTTATTTCACTATCCTAGATATTACATTTAATATTTCAAATGTAACAGAAGTTTCGATTTTGGATTAACATTTCAGTATCCAATTCCTTCTGTTACTTAATAAGCTACTAAGATATTAAATAAATTTTATCCTGAAGCTAAAAGTGGTTGAACATTTTTCTCCACCATTCTCTGGTAAAACAATTTTTCAAATATTTATACCATAATATTATGATTATACAATGATAAATTAAACAACCATTTTTTTCTTTTAAAATATATATATTCTCCTATATTATAAGTAAATGCATAAATTTTTCTTATTTCTTTCAAAAAACTTTATTTCCATATATTAACTGATGAACATATGTATATATAAATTCACATATTATCCACTTTCCAACATTTCAATTGTTTTTTACATCATTATTACAGTCATTTTCAAGGATCTACATAAAAAAAATACACAACTTTCCATAATACTATAAATACAAAATCTCTTTCTGTCACTCTGATCCATGGGCATAACAACAATATTGGCATCAGCATGGGATTTGGGCATTATATCATCATATTTTCAATGGTATGGATGGCTGAAGAGTTGGAGGTTGAAGTAGATTGAGGCCTGTCCATTAAAGTATAAAGATTTGCTATATTAATATAAACTGAGCACTGATTATATATATATATATATATATATATATGGGAGATGATAATCTGGACCAACTGATGAGTGGTGGTTCAACAGGAAATACATATATTGGTGATTATTTATCTTTTCTACATGTGTGTGGTCATGTGTATCAATAGTATGAGTTAGTGTGGATAGTTGAAGGTTTGCATGAAAGTCTGAGTTCAAATCTCTTATATTTACAATTAAGTTCCAGGTATAAGAATGCCTGTATTTCAAATCTTATTATATTACAATCCTAATTTTTCTTTATTGCATTGCCAAATTTATCCAATATTAATATCAAACATTTTTCTTTATTCCCTTTTTTTGGTGGGGGGAGGGGAATCAAAATCGTCGTATATAACGCATTGTAAAAAAGTGAATAAAAAAAAGTGATTGATAATTTAGTTTAAAATTAGTTAACATGCAATGGAAAATCTGAAGTGTTGTATGAAAGTCTGATCTTGTTTCACTTTTCCTCTCAAAATCTTTTGAAGGCAAAGTCTACATTCTTATTATCTTTATTATTTTCCAATTTATCTTATTGATTGCTGTATTTAATTTTTTTAATTTCTTATTACTGATCTCTGTATTGTGAAGCAGCTGTATAGTGGATCTTTGGTGATGTTAACATTAGATCAACATAAATTCATGGGAGAAAACATCCCCAATACACACCATATTATCTAAGTGCTATTCATATAATTTCCAAAAATTAATTCTCAATATGATACTATGTAATAATAACAACAATATGATTCAAACATTCAAATTTCATTGCCTCCATACGACCCATATTATTTTAATAACAAACAAATTCAGTGATAAATTATTTAATATTTATATTATTTTACTATATGCTAAAAATTATCTTTTATTTAGTTTGTACTATTTCTATCCAGTACAGTTTGTGCATATATTTAATACTTAATGATAAAATGAACATTATAAAAATTATTAACAATAAAAATAATCACTAATTATAAAAAAAAATTTTTTTAGATGCATATGTGAACCAATTGCATATGCTTTTGAGTTTGAATATTAAAAAGGGAACACTGATGAATTATTTTTATTTACTTATATAAATGTGTAAGCACATATACAAGAATATGTCAAAGCCTATTTACACAATTACAGAGTTTATTTAAGTAGAGAGAATTACTATTTTAATGAATGATTAACAAAAGTTGGGTGAATGCAGAAAACTTGAACTTTGCCAATAAACTATAGGAATTTACTATATATATATATATTGAACAAATGATGAAGATATATTTAAGAGATTGTGATTTGGTCTAATTGATGAGTGCTGGTTCAGCAAGAAATGTTCATCTTAGGGAATCATTTACCTTTTTTACATTTTTGATCATATGTTTCAGGATATAATGATAAAATAGACACACACACACACACACACACACACACATATATATATATATATATATGAAGTTAAGTACATCTAAAAAAATAGTGTATATGTAGTTAAAATAAATAAAAAAAATATAATATTGACTATATATGTTTTATTCACTTTAAACAAAAAGAAGTAATCTAGATGTTTTCTTGAAGATTTGTGATGATGGTGTTTTAGCTGTATTTTTATAGTGGACTATTTCCATCATTAATATGAGTATTGAATGTCTTTAGAAAAATTTAACTTTATTTAAATATTCCAAATACATTCAACTGTTAGTAATAGCACATCAAACAGGTTAGCATATACACAATGTTTTGAGAGGTATTATTCTCCCCTCTTCTTGTGTTCTGGCCTGAACAGTGACAGTACTAGCATAAGATTCAAACCTGGATTAACAGATTTTTGAGTATTGAATTTTGAAGTAATGGTCTAACTAACTGAGCCATCTTGCCAAAGGTAACAGTCAGTAGAAATATCATACACTTATCTATGAGGTTCCTCCTGATTTCTTCACTTTTTCCTAAGAGAAAAGTTGATTAGTAGTTTCCATACATTATGTATAGTCACATTATGTTGGCTTATGGGATTTTTTGCCATTGTCATGTGAGCAGCTTCTTTAAATTTTCTTCCTTTTACCTTTTCTTCTCTATCCAATATATTTGTATTTTTTCAATGGATCATATGTTCATTGGCACATACATGGTCTGCTATCTTAGACATATCTGTTTTCTCTCTTCTAATCATCAGTTTGTGTTCTTGCAAGTGCTTTTTAATGGGATGGCAGGTCTCACCAATATATGTTTTTCCACATTCACATGGTATTTCATAGATGCATATATTAACCTGTTTGATGTGCTATTACTAATAGTTGAATGTATTTGGAATATTTAAATAAAGTTAAATTTTTCTAAAGACATTCAATACTCATATTAGATAATGGAAATAGTCCAATATAAAAATACAAGTAACTTAGGTGTTTCAAAAAAATGCATCATGTTTGTGAGAAAGATTGATGTGATTTCTGGGCTGATGGTGGTTGTGATGGAATTGACTTAAGATGAAAGATACATTAAGATAAGTATAACTTACTGTTGGGAATATATATTGGCATATAGTATTTGTGAATATAATAAACTAATATAATAAACTAAGTACACCACTTCATAACTATATCAATACCCAAAATTAAATTACAAATTTACTCTCAATAGCTTTCCTGTGAAGGCAGATTTATCACTTGCAAAATAATACAGTACAAAACAAATATATGTATATTACAAATAAAATATTAATTAAGTAAAAAACTATTGTAATAACAATAAAAATAATAAATATAATGATAATTAAGTATTACAAATAGTCTTTCAATTCATAGAAGTACTTTTGGTTAATTAACTGCCATAATATTAAAAAAACATAATGGAAGAAAACATCATCAATTCAAATCCCATGACTCATAATTGTTAATATTAGCAGCTTGTCTATTAATTATATTCATTTTATTTCTATTTCTTAAAATTTCCTCCTTAATTTCTCTTTTATTGTGGTTTTTCTCTTCATGAAAAATCTTAACACTTTCAATATCAAACTTAAATTTACATTTACATATCCTTTCATGATCCAATCAAACTAAATCAGTCATTAAATCACTATTATTTTTACTTTTCACATGCTTGTATAACAATTCATGCTCCTTTAATCTTTTTTTCAATATTTCACCTCAATTCACATATATATGATAACATATATCCACAAAAAAATTGATAAACAACATTACTTTTCTGCTTGACAGGGATGACATTTTTAGAATTATTCACTAACTTATTCCTATTATTCATAATAAAATGACATATTAAACACATCTTTATATATATATATATATATATATATATATATATATATATATATATATATATATATATATATATCCTTAAAAAAATTCATTTGATCATTTGAAATATATAAGATATCCATGTTTTATTATCAATTTTTGATTCCTTTAAATCATTATAAGTCATTTTAAATTGATATCAAGTATTTATTATTAATTTGTTCAATCTTATAACCACTGTCAAGCAATTTCTTGGAAAATATCTCAATATTTTTGAAATAATTCATGGTGATAGTTATATTGCTGATGAAATTATCAAAAAAAATAATTGTTATAAGAAATGTCATTCCATATGTAAATTCATGGGAACTGGCCATTTTGGAACTTAAATATATGATTTGCTTGAAAGAAGATAAAGGGCTGCAGATGTGTTTAATGACAAAATGTCAATATATTGAGAAAATTAAAGTGCAATTCTTTTTGATTGAAGAATATAATATGAATGTTCAGAGAATAAAATTTTTTAACATTATTTAAAAAAATGCTAAGAATAAAACTTTAATGAATAATGTGTACTATAAGATATATCCATTCTGTGCTATATGCCCTCATGATTCTTTGCAAATTATGATTGATTTTGGTGGTTCATTTATATATTAAACTTCTAAATATATTAGTAAGCTGTTATAAGAGTTTTTAGGGGTTGGGGAAAATACTATTGCTTTATCTTTTGACTTTGTAGATAGAATTAAAAATGTAGTGATTAATGGGAATGTTGTTATTGCATCATTAGATGTGACAGAAATGTATGGTTTTATTGGTAGAGTGGATTCCATAAAAATAATTGAACATGCATTAAAAAGTAATGGTGATTGTAAATATGTGATAACATTTATTATTGATTCTTTAACAATTTTTGAGGATAACTTTGTCACTTCTTTTCAAGGTGGATATTATAAAATGTCTAAAGTTTGGACTATGGGTCTGGCTGTCATTGCACAAGTTTGAAATTTTGTTTTCTCTACATATGAGAGTATTATTTTAGATATGTGCACTTTTAAAAATATTAAAATTTACAAAAGGTATGTGGATGATGTTTTTGTTTATTCAAATAACAATACTATAAATCCACTTGTAAAGGATTTAAATAATTTGAATGGCTTCAAATGGACTATTGAAAAGGAATAGACAAAAATATTAAGTATTTGGATTTAATTATTAGAAGAGATAATAGTATGTTAAGTTATAAATTAATAATCAAACCATTGCAAAAAAGGGGATATATAAGTCGTAAATCAAAAATTTCAATTATGCATTAGATGGCAAGTTTTCGATTTTTTTTTTGTTTTTTAATGAAAAATTATGTCATTACCAGTGTGAAAAATTAAAATATTGAGAAATATAGAATTGCTTGATGTTGGTTATAGCATTGACCACATTAACAATACTTTATGGCAATTTAAAAAGAGTTATAATGATTTAAAGAAGTTGAGGATTGATAATAAAAAATGAATATCCCATATATTTCAAATGCTCAAGTAAAATTTTATAAGGATATATAGAAGGATGTGTTTAAGGTATCATTTTGTGTTATAAATAACATTAATATGTTAGTGGATAATTCTAAAAATGTCTTACTTGTCAAGTAGAAATGTAATGTTGTATATCAAATTTTTTGTTGATGTATGTTATCATATATAAATGAATTGAGGTACGGTATTGAAAAAAGATTAAAGGAACATAAATTGTTATACAAGTGTGTGAAAAGTAAAAATGATAATCATTTAATGAGTGCTTCAGTTTTCTTGGATCATGTAAGGACATGTAAATATAAATTTAAGCTTGATATTGAAAGTGTTAAGATTCTTTATGAAAAGAGAAACCATATTAAAAAAAATTAAGAGGCCACTTTAATAGATAGAAATAAAATGAATGTAATAAATAGACAATATGCTACCATTAGAATTCAGGAGTCATGGGATTTGAGTTGATAACATTCGTTTCTATTATGTTTTTGAATTTAATAGCAATTGAAGAGGATTAAGGAATTAACTGAAAGTACTTCTGCAGATTTAAAGACTAGTTAATTACCATTATATTTATTATTGTTATTATTATTACAATAGTTTTTAATTAATGGACGTTATTTGTATTATATATATTTTTATCTCATATAAATAAAACTTTCAAATAAATAAATTATAAAAAAAACTAACACTAAAATTAAATTTGTAACTATATATTCCACAATGCTAAACTTTAAAAATTTTTTTATAAAAAAATGTTTGACTACTTTTTGATAAAAATAAAAGATTTAAATATAAAATATTTAATAAAAAATAACTAATAAAATAAAAACAGTATTAATTAATTCCTTAATCTTAAATGAAATGATTGTTTATTAATTATCAAAACTGTGTAATTAAAATCAGATGAAAAGTTAGGTAAGAGAATAAAGAGAATTTACTTGACCAATAAACCAAGCCTCACCCGACCCAATGAAAAGATGGATTAGTGATGTTTTGTTGGTGAATCTGTGGATACTATAAAAGAAAACAGTTTCCTGATGTTTTTCCCTTGTTTTGAGGTCACAGACACATATCACACTCTCTCTCTATTTTAAAAATGAACTGACTGTGATACCAAAATGAACCACTAACTACCTCCAAAACATCTGACCGTTTTCAAAATCTCTGTAAATTTACATTAAGACTTGTGATTTTTCTCTGTAACTATTGACATGAACTCTAAAATTTAAAAATAATTAAGAACTTTCAACTTATGAACTTCTATCTGACTTTAAGTTTAAAATCAATTGAAAATGTTTAAATTTATATGTTTTGCATTGATAAACATCATTTCCATTTTATTATTTTTATTTGTATTAACTACTACAAATTATTTAAATCATGAAATTTAAAGTTGGAAGATGTTAAGATTCGTACAATTAATTATGTTGCTGTTTCATAGTCGATTGGAATATAAACATAAATGCCTCTCACATCTTATGATGAATCTAGGGTTTTGTATCCCTATCAATTGACATTATCGATGATTTTGTATTTTGATCGTTGTGTTTATTTTGAGATGTTTTGATCGAATCTGGCCCGATCTAACTCACATTATAAACAAATTGTATAAAATCATCTATCAAACATAATTAAAGTTAAATTTAAGTCAGGTGTGAATGGCTGTATAGATTTGTAAAGTTATATATATATAAGTTTGGGAGGGAATCTTGGTATTCGTTCAGTTGAATGCTTTTACCCCCCACCCCCACCTTTTGTGGGGGGGGCCCATGTTTTTTTTTTTTTTTTTTTTTTTTTTATTTCCATCAACAATACTATTGGACTGTTTTTTTACTATTCTTACTTATTTTACTTATATTTATATATATATATTTTTTTTTTTTTTATTTTTTTAATTATAAAAATACATAAAATAATAAATGGATTTGTTGCTTTTTTCTTTTTTAACTGGATAAAGGAAAAAAAAAGAAAAAGTATATTTTAAAAATATACATATTCATTTCATCCTCACCTCCCCAACTAATAAAAAAATAACTAATTATTAAAATATTATTATAATTCTAAATATAATAATAATTTTTATTGATTAATATAAATTATTATTTTTTTATTTATTTTTTTGGGTTGGTTTTTTTATTTTTTTTATATATAAAATAAAATTATATTTTATTATCTCCCCCCCTACCTGAGGAAGTGAGGGGGGCGAACAAAAAAATTAAAAAAAAAAGAAATTAATATCCGGGCATCGCCTCCTTCATAAATATTTTTTGTAGACAAAAAAGCAGAGAAGACCCCTGGTAGTTGAAAAAATGGTTACATTCGATCTCCACTTCTTTCCGATTGTTACAATATATAATATTGGAGTAGGATTTTTCGACCATCGGCTATGAAGTGAACCAACTTTTTATTTACAAGTCTGCATGTTTTCTAATTATACTTTTACATCTTTTTCATCATAGCATCTTCCTAATGAAAATCAACAAAAATGTCTTGGGATAATCTTTATGAAGTAAAGAATATAAAACAGGAACAGCTCTATAGTCCAATGCAATGATGACACTTCCATAGGGGCAGCAGTGCTATAGCCCCACCCCAGTGTAAAATGATTGATTTTAATTATCATCATTCTTAACTTTGCATATTAATTAAATTCCTATATGTGTCTTACACAAATATACAAATAAAATATGCTGTCTAAGTAAAAAGACAAAAAATTATCAGCAATCTACTTGCAGTAGTTTTTTATCTCATTCAGATATACCCTCTTTTTGTCTGCATTCTCTATCAGATGGACATAATTTACTGCAGCCTAATGATACAACAGCATCTTGTATCTGACTATTTACTTTGAAAAAAGATACAGGTCACTTTTGTTTACATTTTTGATCACTGTTCTGCCACTACAAATTCTCAGGGGCCACCACTGATTCAATGACATATATTGTAAGATTAGCAATCAATGATTATAAGATGATAGTGCATTTAAATATTCATCCACAGATTCATTTGTTTTTTTCTTTATTTGCGAGGATTAGGATTCAAAATTGGATGTTATGCACTTATGCATTTGGCAATGAACATTAACTCTATTTTACTATTAAAGCTAAAAACCTGAAAATTTAATGTACTTTAGGGTCTTAAATCCAGTCCAACTTGTTTGACCAATTATATAATCCTAACTGCAATATTTTCAGATTTTAATCCCAAGCTTCACTGATAAAAGCAAAAGCCAAAAATTGGATCAGGTATGGGATATTTAAGTGTATATCAACTGTTTTTAATTGATTACTCAACCTTATAATAGATAATAATGGAGTAGATATTTGCTTTTGTTTAGCAAGCATTGTCTGAAACAAATAATTAAGTAATTTGCTATTACATCAAAAGATTTTCTCTTCCATACTCAAGTAGATAGTAAAATATTAATAATACTATTTAAGATGTCATTCAGGACATTTTACAAGTCTATTTCTCCTTAGTATCATAAATATGGGTTATATAATATCAAAGCCAATATCATAATATTCAGTAGAACACATTGATTGGATGTACAACTTTACTATATATTATCAGTATATACAATATTCTTTAATAAAATTTATTTCATTGCCTTCATTTTACATAAATCAAAGGTCATGTCTTATTTTTATATAAAAAATTAACCCAGCACTTCTCTTGTTAAATGCTGCAGTAAAACTAAATTTGTGTTGGTATAGAATGTCTAAGCTTACCTTTTAACCTAAAAAGCTATTATAATATTTAAATTGGTTTGTACTCTTAAACTAATGATTATCAATATTCAAAATTTCTAAATATTTTCTCCTATCAAAGTCTGATAAAATCCATGAATATTTTGAATAATAATTACAAAGACTTTACAGGTTGCACTCAAAAGATTGTGAACATTTTGTAAAACATCCTTTTTAAATCGGCAAAAATAACAAAAAAGGCACCTTATTATAAATTTAGAAGTTAAAAAGATGTTTTTATGCATTAAATAAAAATATTTGAATGATTTTATTGATTGGATGTGTCTGGCACTGGAAGTGATTGACCTATATGTGATGTGATTTATAATTCTTAGATTTCAACATCTGGCATTCCATTATTACATCAAATGATTCAGGACAGTTTCTGTATTTAATTGGTTCAAATTAAAAACTCCACTATCAATATTAGCATTTTCATGAAAATTACTTCTAAAGTGTTCCAAAAAAAAAAAAACTATCATAAAAAAATAAAATTGGTACATATATCCCTGTATAATGTTAATTTTCATTGATTTCCAATATTTGTAGAAAAATATATTCTTTTAAACTATCATTTTTATGAATTGTTTCTGGAGAGCAACTTTATATAATCATTTTTATTATCATATATATATATAACAATAAAAATAATAAATACAGTGGTAATTAATTATCATATGCAGTCTTTCAATTCACAGATGTACTTTTAGTTAATTCCTTAACCATCCTCAACTGCCATTAAATTCAAAAAACATAATGGAAGCAAACTACATCAACTTAAAGCCCATGATCAGAGAGGTTAATATATCCTGACAATAATTATATTATTTTTATATTTTATATATAGAGCTTGCATAATAAGCTCTTAACAAGCTTTGAAAATAAGAGCTTTATTAAATTGTCATGTGACATCTGACTTGATTTTTTATTATTTTTATATTTCTTGAAAAAGGTTTTAAATGCCTTTTAATTTTTTAAGATAATTGGTATTACCATCAGAAACAGTTGATGTGGATTACTGTTGTGAATTTTATACTCCTCTTATACTTATAATTAACTAAATATTTTATTAACCATCATCTACAATCATGAATTATATAAAATTGTAACAATTGACTTTCAACATGTCATGCAAATGCTACTACAATTTTTATTAATAATTACTTGAAAATCATTCACCACTGATCATTGCATAATGATTACTAAATGTCTGCCCATCCTTGCATATGTATTAAATGGATTATGTCCTGTACATGTGGGGTTCAGATTGGCTTTAGGTCAACATGGGTGTGACAAAAATCTCGGCCTCAGGGTGGCCTTTGAGCATTCCATCATCAGATTTTCAATTGGATGGATGGTTGAAGAGTTAGAGTGTGGAGTAGATTGAAGCCTGTCCATTAAAGTATGAGGTTTGTCTATCTTAATATATATCTGAGCACTTATAGTGTATATGTGTGGAGATGATAATCTGGACCAACTGATGATTGCTGGATTAGCATGAAATACGTATATTGGTGATTATTTATCTTTTCAACATATATGTGTTTAAGTGTTTCAGTGTTATTAGATAGAGTGGAGAGTGGTTGGTCGTTTGAAAGTCTGTGCTCATATACCCTATATATTAAATGTTTTTTATTGATTTTTGCAATAGCTTTTGCTAATAGATTTTCACAGTCGGCACATACGCCTTAGGTGCATAACTAAGGCAATTATCTAAGCAAAATTTTTTGTGGGTTTTTTCCCCCCTCTCTCCACACTATTTACCACACCTTTATATTTTTCTAAATTAAGTTGAGTCCTAAAATTGCAAAACTTTGCCAATTGATACACTTACCTTCATTTTTGTTTCTTAATTTGTTTACAATGCTTCACAAACTTTCACTTTATATATATAGCACTCACATATAAAACTTTTCTTGTTTTAGAATGAAAAATGACATGTTGCTATGTCTCTATCATTCTTAAAATTGAAGAGTTGTGTAAAATTTATGAGTTCATTTCTCACTTTTGAAGGAGCATCAATCACATGTTCCACAAAACCTTGAGAAAGAAAGACTATGATTGACTAGTTCAATCTCTTCAGTAATAGTCCTTCTTTCAGTGAACACTGCTAGAAATCACTTTCTCATTTCTCTCAATGTAAAAAAAGAGAGAGAGAATTGAGGCAAGAAAAAAAAAGAATTAATGCTTATAAACAGGAGTCAAACTATCTTTTAAACCTGATGTCACATTGGTTCATTACTCTCTTGTGCATAATTGTTATTGTTTCACTGCCAATGAAATCAATCACATCTGACATTTCTGATAAAATGATCAATTGTTTCTCAAGACTAATGACAACACAGAAAAGTCGGATACTTTATCTTTTTTCTCTTTTGCTTTTAAATTTGCAAATGAAATGTCAGATATCGACTGATATTTTTTATCTCAACATTTTGTCTTAGTCTAGTGCAGATGTTATAATACATGCTCCATGATTTTAACACAACTAAACTGACTTACCTGTTATCAATCAAAGCTTTGGATTTATTCAAATGACAATAAAATTAACTGACAGCTAAAAAAAATACATTTACAACAACTGTGAGAGATAAAGAAAGTAAAAAAAATATTATACACAGTATATAACTTATTTCGTAACAAAGAGTGAAACTATAACTTTTAACGTTTATTTTCTTCTACCTATTCAATTAAATTTTTTACTTAAATAAAGAATTAATAATTATATAATTTGTGTGTGTGTATATATATGTGTGTATATGTTTTATTAATATTAAAAGATTTGCTAAAAGCAGATTAAAAGAGCGTTTTAATCAAGCAATAAACACTTTTTAACCAATAGTAATACGTTACTAATTCATTCAACTAAATCGTTAACGAATTATTGTGTAGTTTAGCGCAGCTGTGTAGTAATAGACTTGTGAACTAAAAATTCTTAGATAGCAGCTCAAGCTGTTATTTGTCGTAATTGAACATCATTCAGCAACAGCCTTAATGAACAACTAATCCTTCAATTATTAACAAAAGTTATCGTAGTATTTCATATTCAACATACATTATAAAGTAATAATTACTATTAATGATTTTGGATTCTGCAAAATATATCATCTGCTAGAATAAATTATGTTGCGTTCTTTAATAATAACACCAATCACAAAACACCTTGTTGAATATGTAACATTACTCGCTAGTGCCATCTAGTTTAAGCTTGAGTAATCAGTGAATATGCATTTGCTAATTCTTGATTGATCAAGCTTACATTAATAAAACTAGAATGAAGAGCTACTCCTGCCAGTTATTCCAAATTGTCTGCAGACAAAGAAATTAATATGAACATAGCACCAAACTATTGGTTGCAGCTTCTTTTATGAATCTGCTAAGACCTTGTTAAGATTAAAATGATACCTAATGATAAAGAATTGAAAATATTTTTTTAATGAAACCAATCTTTCATTTTATACATTGCAAATAACAAAAGAAATACACTACTGTCTCTGATTGTAACAATTGCAAATTGTATAATTATACTAAGTATATTGCAAGTAAACAAAACCTTAGGCATATAACAGTCTTTCATAGAGATATTTCAGCTCTTGAGATGCCAATCGAAATATATGTAGCTTATAAGTGAATTCACATAAATTTGTATTGAAATATGATTTTTTTTCCTGCGTACAGGCTCTTTTTTCATATCTGCACTTCTATATGTAATATATAGAGGTTTGAACTCAGACTTTCACACGACCCTCAACTATCGATGCTATCTCATACTGCTGATAAACTTGATTACACACATGTTGAAAAGATAAATAATCACCAATATACATATTTCATGCTAAACCAGCTCTCGTCAGTGGGGCCAGATTATCCATCCTCACACATTACACAATCAATGCTCAGCCTTATATTAAGATAGCCATTTTTCATACTTTAATGGACAGATTTCAAACCACTCCACCTTACAAATCTTCAAACATTCATTTCATTGAAAATCTGATGATGGAACACTCAAACCCCACAGCTTGGCACAAAGATGGGTTTGAGCATTCCATCATCAGATTTTCAATGAAATGGACAATTGAAGAGTTGTAGGATGGATTGAAGCCTGTTCATTAAAGTATGAAGATAGGCTATGTTAATATAAGCTGAACATTGATTGTATATATGTGTGAAGATGATAATCTGGACCAAATAACGAGTGCTGGTTTAGCACAAAATACTATATTGATGATTATTTATCTTTGACATGTGTGTGATCAAGTTTAACAGTAGTATGTGATAGCATGGATAGTTGAGGGTCATGTGAAAGTCTGATTTCAAACCTCCTACATATAAATATGTATTGTTAATTTATATTAAATCAAAATAGCAAAGTAAGCACTTATGTTAAGGTTCAGTACATCATGCTGTTGTGGCAATTTTCAAGTAATTATTTAAAATAGCATATGAAAAGATCTAAAAAATTTAGCAACTTTGTAAATAAATTCCAGCCATTAAATCTGTAACACCAAGAATATAAATGTCTTCATAGAACAATTAAGTTTATATATGTTATTACTATAATTAATTGCTTTATAAGTAAAAAGAAATAAAAATGAATGACTTTAGATGGATATTTTTAAGCTAGTACATTTCATTGACAAAAGCCATTAGCTAGTAATCAGTCTAAGGATGTGGTTGATAATGTCATTATTATTTGATACTCATTCATTATTTATAGTTGCGTATGTAGATCACAGTATGTTCCAGTACAAAGATGATTGGTAAATATTTCTCTTTTCAAACAACATACAAAGTCATCTCTAAAACAATACATCTATAATATATTGACCCTAATTGGTTATACATTAGAAAAAAATTAAAATATTAGCAAGACATGACATGTGACATTGTGTAAAATTCATACATTAAACCATGATGGAACAATATACTAACATTAAATTTTGATTTAAGTTAAAACAAAACTAGTCCTGAAATATATAAAATCATTCAAAATGATTAAAACTGTATATAGCAGTGAACCACAAGTTAAAGATATTATGATGGCATAGAGAACACTAAAGATGATCTATGATAACACCTAGTATCACATTATATGTTGTATCACATTATTCAGATACAAAATATTTATGGTGAATAGCTAAAGTAGATTACTACATTAGGCATAAATTGATTCAGAGATGGAACTACATGCAAATCAGACAGAGAACCAGCCATCTTCTTACTAGAACACATTGTGTGTGTATATATATATATATATATATGTTATTAAATTTATTTTAATTTAATCAGTAATGATTTGAAGATAGTTTTGCCCAAGGTTTATAATTAATGAAATAAAAGTTTTATGACATCTTATATTCTTTTAATATATATCTTCACCAATAGATAATATTAACAATCATTTTAATTAGATAATTTAATTTATAATCTGTTAGTGAGTGAAAGATATATGATTATCTTAGAGTGAAAAGTATATGATTACCTCAACCTCTATAACATTTAGAAAACTTAATATTTGGTCTTTACTTTTAGATTCAGTAAGATTGTTGTATTAATACTAAATCTTATCACTCTCTCTGTCCATGGATATGTGTGTGCATGCATTTAGATAAACATAAAGTCAATATACTATATTAAAAAATGACATGTGTCAAAGCCATGAAATAACCTAATAATCAAATTCTATTGAATAAACTTTATAAATTGTTCACATTATACACTGGTCTGGGTTTTCTTTCATGAAGAAAACTCATATCAATCTAGCTAATCATTTTAATGATATAGTACTAGTCAAATAGATATGTAACCATTCTTAATTCAAGGACATAAATATTGGGTTAATATGAATGTCATCATTTTAATGATATAGTACTAGTCAAATAGATATGTAACCATTCTTAATTCAAGGACATAAATCTTGGGTTAATATGAATGTCAGATAATTGTAAGTGTACCGATTGTAAAATTAAAAAAATATGATTGTATTATGAAGTAGCCTTCAGATAACTTTTTAGAGTAACATATTGAGGCTCACGGTGTGGGTATGAGGCACTTTTGTGCAAGATAAATTTTGGTGCCCTTAGTCTCATGAACAGAGCTGGCTTGAGTGCATTGCAATGGCATACACTGTTGCATTTGTCAAAGTCCCAGGCCGGCTTGATCTATGTCTTTTGTGAAAATTAAAACATTTTATCACATGCTAAATAAAATTATGTTTCCTTTATTTGCCTCTTTAAATTATAATTGTAGATATACTATTATTGCAGTAATGCAGATTTTTCAGTTACGTTATTTACCTAAATGTTTCAAAATGTTTTGGTCATGTTAATGGGAAATCAGCTTTCATTAGTATTTTATGTATTGAATCAGAATTAGGATGATATTATTAATGGAATAACAAGAAAACAGAATATATATGGGCTAATGACCGGAATCAAAATTTAAAAAAAAAAAAAAAAAAATTTTTTTTTTTTTTTACTATTCTCCTACTTTATAAATTTTTCTATCAAATCTAATGCCCTTCAGTTTCCGTTATCCATCTCCGGATCTTAAATCTTTCCCAATCTGGCCGATCTTTAATAAACCACAAATACCCTGAGCAAATTTTGTCAAAATGAAATATTTTTATCTGTTTACATAAAGTCGTATACTTTAAATCTGATAAAAGCACTGCCAGAAAGAAATAGCACATATATTAAAAACCAACGGAAAGATATAAAAATTTTAAAACTAATTTTTGTTACAAAAAAAACAAAAAGCAAATAATAAATATTTTTTTTTTTTTTGATATATATTATCTTAACGTATAGCGCCACAGCCACGTAAGTTTAGATCAAATCTACGATAGTACCTTTGGAATTACTTAGAACCCTATTTATCATTTCAATCAGCATAAATAAGTTTATTTATAATTGCAAATATACAATAAATCCATTATCTTTCAAAAATTTAGTCAATCAACCTTCTTAAATAAATAATTTAAATAACTTGCTTCATCGTATTAAAAATAAAATTATAAAATAAAATAAACACTTTGGGAGGTATAAACGAAACGTCCTTAGGTAGATGTAAACATTTTTCTTTTTCTATATGCCTTTGTAAAATTATTAACCGGATTTTTAAATGTCTCCAACGTACCGTAATTACTAACCCTAAGTAAAATATTTTTTTTGATCATTTTTTTTAAGTAATTACTATATTAACACACATAATTTTTTTTTTTATTTTTATTTATTAAACATGAAAGTAATTTAAAAGTACATTTAAAAATTTTCTTTAAGAATTAAAAATTGAAATTAAATATCATCTTAAACTCATATATTAAATCCACAGATAATGAAAATTATTAAAATAAAAATTTATTAAAGAAAAGTATTTTAAAACTAAATTTTAAAAGATTTGGAGATAAAATTATATCTTTAAATTTATCTTTAAACATATTTTTGATTTGGAAAACAGGTTAATTAATCAGAAATGGAAATGATTTAATTAGTTAAATGTAAACCAGCCTTGGGCATTTAAATGTAAAAACACCGTCAGATAAAAAACAATAGAAACTTTCACAAATGGAATAAATCATTTGAAATCGACTCAACGAAAGACATCTCATTAGAAATTTAAGCAATCCTTCAATACTATAAAAGAAAAATTTTGGAAATTATTAATTAGTGATAGTTATTGATGATTATTACGATAAACTAGGGTAGTGCTGAGATTGAAAAAGCACACTTCAACCCTTCTTTTAAAAAGGAAGAAAAATGAATCGTTTTACATTGAGGACCAACTACACTAAAAATCTCCATGGATAAATAAACCCAACAGGATACCAATCTTCGGACGACGAATTCGTCAAACGCAAGAATATATGAGAGAATATTTAAAAACAAGAACTTTAAAATTTATGAACAGTAAATTAAAAACTTAGATTTAAATAATTAAATTATCTACTACAACATTATTTATTAATTGTATAATTTTATTTAAGTATTTATTTTTAAAAACATTTCCATTTTTTATTTTTTTTCTTTAAGTTTTATTATATTTTTCCTAGTAAATTATATAAATAAACTTAAGCGAATGGTATAGATTGTAAAGTATATTAGGGGAGGGTAATCTTAGGTATTTTTTCTAAATGAATGGATGGTATGGATTGTAGAGTAATATTGAAAAACCATACGACACTTCCTTTATGGAAGGAATATAAGCGGACCCTTTTTTTTTTTTCTAGGAAGAGAATACCATCTCAAGAAATCTTTAACCTTTCATTTTTAATTGAATACATGAAGAGAAGAGTTGATAATTTAGCTAAGGTAAATAGGGATAGAATATTTTTCATGAAACTAGTGTATATCCCTAAATAAAAAATAAATTTATTTTGACTGGATTTATTATTTTTTTATTTGATAAATAAAAAAGAGACTAAAATTTATCGTTTGTAGGAATGAAGATCTAGTTAATAAATTCCTCCATGGAACAATATTTTATATTTTCTATTTGGATGTTTTTAAGTAATCTTGTAACCGATCTATAGCAACTTATTATAACAAGTTTTTATAATCCCACTGTGCAACTTATTAAAATGTAAACTTATAATATAATAGAAATTAAAAGTAAATTAAAATCTAAGGTAAAGTTAAAAATAATGTTAAAATGTAAACTTATACTAAAATAATTTTAAATCTTATATATATGGCATAAATAAATGTTTGTATGTTAATTACGGCGGGCTTATTTTATTCTTTTTATATATACTCTTAGATTATCTTATTAAATCTCTGCTATTCCACTGAGCTAGTGACAGGGCTAACGACCGGAATCAAAATTTAAAAAAAATTTTTTTGACTACGATCTGCCTACTTTATAATTTTTCTAGGTTCAAAGCCTGAGGCGCCCTGTAGTGCAGTTTACGTTAAGTCGCTTTCTCCGGATCGTTACAATATATATATAGTAAAAATAAGAGTCATAGATCCCATGACCCAATTCTCTTAAGCTTGTAAGATATAAACAATGAGGAATTGAAAAATGTATATCTTACAAACTTCAGAGAATTGAGTCATGTGATCTATGACTCTTATTTTGACTATTTATAGTCTCTGCCTTAACTCTTATGTGATGTTATATTGCTAAGACTACTAATATATGGTATGGCTGAATATCTCTCAGCCCCATATAGCTATTTGAGTTAGATAGCTGGGTTTGAAGACATGTAGGTGTCTAAAAATTTCAGATTTTTCACTCAATAGATAACTTAGATAAATGCTGGCTTTGGGTTGGTATTTTTAGATCTAGTGTCTTAAGCTACCCTAGCATCTCTCTGAGGAGTGCCAAAGCATAAAACCATGGTCAGAGGTTAGGAAGGTTTCCTGACAGAGATATTTTAAATGCTTTCTCTGGCTAAGCATTTATCACAAAGCTTGTTGAGCAATTGGCAAATGATTATTGTTTATATCTTACAAGCTTAAGAGAATTGAGTCATGTGATCTATGACTCTTATTTTGACTATTTATAGGCTGTGTTTTAAGTCTTATGCGATGTTATATTGCTAAGACTACTAATATATGGTATGGTAAAAGATCTTTCAGCCCCATATAGCTATTTGAGTTAGGATAGCTTGGTTTGAAGACATACTGGTGTCTGAAATTTTTAGATTTTCTACTCAATAGATAACTTTTAGATAAATGCTGGCTTTGGGTTGGTATTTTTAGATCTAGTGTCTGAAACTACCCTAGCGCCTCTCTGAGAGTACCAAAGCATGAAACCATGGTCAGAGGTTGGGGGAGGGGTTCCTGACAGATATTTTAAATGCTTTCTCTGGCTAAGCATTTATCACAAAGCTTGTTAAGCAATTGGCAAATGCTCATTGTTTAGAATATATATATATATATATGCATTATATGTATTGTATTTTATTTTCTCAAATATCGTTTCAAAAAATGCATAAAATTATATTTATAATAAATTAGTAATTATTTATATATGAGACATACTAATTTGTGCAGTTTTAATGTATCTATATTTGCAAATAAAATTATTTATTTGTTTATACATCTGAATGTTTATCATGTGAAAAAGACTCCCATCTTTCCCTATGAAATAAAATTAGTTAATTAAAACAATATCGTTTCAAAAAATGCATAAAATTATATTTATAATAAATTAGTAATTATTTATATATGAGACATACTAATTTGTGCAGTTTTAATGTATCTATATTTGCAAATAAAATTATTTATTTGTTTATACATCTGAATGTTTATCATGTGAAAAAGACTCCCATCTTTCCCTATGAAATAAAATTAGTTAATTAAAACAATGAATTATATATATTTTTGTTTAACCAAAGACACAATGGAATATTAAAAAATTATAATTGTTTAAATTTTTGCCTTTTTATTTACATATTAAATCTCTTGACTTTGTTGACCACAATAATGATAAATAGCAGTCAATTTTAATTAGTAACCATCTTGTTTCTTTATTTTGTGTCAATCGAAATACCAGTAATAGAATCTTTTTTATACTTGTTATTTCAGTTTAAAACCTTAATCATATGGTATAGTTAGGTATCTGGTGATTTTAAGGATTTACCTTACATTTACTTAAGTGAAGAAATTTTCACACTTATATTGTTTATTCAATAACTTTTTTTATTATTATTAAAAGGAGAAATTTATTCTTAAAAATAAAAATACAATAACATTGTAGTCAGTTAGAAAACATTAGTTCATGATAAATTGAATATTGAGTAGTTTGTTAATGTTTGCACAAGGATGTAGTTAATCTTATGCAATGAGTGTTTTGTAACTAAGGTTAATTCTTGTCTAGGTTCAGAGCCGGCGCTGGGTACTAGGCGCCCGCATGCAAATTTGATTTTGGTGCCCCTGTCAGGGATGATGCCTTCTTTTTCAGATGCTAATCTCTCAGTGATGGCGCCTCCTTCATGCCTAGCATGCGTTGCATGCCCGCTTCCACCGGCCCTGTCTAGGTTTCCTGGAATAAATGGTCTGGAGCAGAAGTTGGTCTCTATTCTTAATTTTAGAGATTAATTCTATGAAAACATGACAGATGTCATGATTGGTTTGGGTAAACATTAGCTTGCATCTGGTAAGCCAAACTGCAAAATGGAGAAAAATGAAAGTCTGATAATGGAGCAGGTGCCATTTTGCTATGGATTTGCTAATGGAAAAAGTATTTGTTATTCCAGGTGACACACTATTAATAACAAAATCGTGAAGCGGAGCTAGAAAGGGGCAGGAATAAAAGAAATACTGGATCAATTCATCATCAGTCTGGCATTATTGACACTGTGGATTAATCTTTGTGAATCCCCTTTGCCAAACCAATAAATGATTGGTGGAAAGTAAGGAGAAATTGAATTTGAGTACAAAGTCAATATACTTGGGTTCAAAGAGCCAGTTATAAGAACACCTGATAATTTGCTTGTTATTTATTCCTAGCTGAGAAAGCAAAGTAGTTTGGTTTGGATTTATAAGCTTATATGTTTCCCAATAAGCATTCTTGTTTTGTAGAGTTTGTTCTGTGATGTTAACTAGGCTGTTAGTGTGTGTGAATAGATCCCTAATCCATTTACTTGTAAATAGTGGAGGCATGTCAGTAGGTTCGAAACGAAAATTTATGTTGGCATCAGATAATTCAAGGTAGATTGAGTAGAGTAATCCTATTGATTTTTGTGTGTAGAACATGGCTATAGAATGTAAACCAACACATCCTAATTCCTTGGGCCTCTAAATTTTAATAAAGTAACAGATTAAATTTATACTCGATTGAAAGGTATTAGTTGTTTGATAATGGGTAGAAAATAATTGATTCTTGGAAAGATTATCATATTTAGAAATGTTGCTTTTCCAGGAAATGATAAAGAGATTGAAGAAAGGGATTTTACTATTTGCTTGGTTTTGTCTAGAATGGACTGCTATATTTGCTTTCTCATTGCAGTGGCCAATAATGCAATGGGAAGGCTGAGAAATTTTTGAGGCTTGGCGATGTAAGTTGAGGGAATGGTTTTGCCATTGCAGATTTTCCAAATAGCCGATTTTGATTGGTTGATGTGTAGATTATATTGTGAGGTGTATTTGTCCAAGATCAATTGTAAGTATGGTAAATATTTGATGGAGGGAAAAATATGGTGATGTCATCAATGTAGGACATGTGGTGCATTTTCTCCCTCAAAAGAGGAATATAAATTCTAGGTAGCTTACTTTCAATTTGTTTAAGGAGGGAGTCTATATAAGTTATAAATCAGAGGATACTAAGTGGAGATCCTCTAGAATCGAGAGATGGGGTCTAAATCCAGGGATCAGGCTACCATCAAGAGAGGTGAAGATGGACCGATTTAGGATGAGGTTACCAATAATCCTTTCATAGACTGGAGGAACTGAGTAGTTACTAAGGGTTTTTAATAATGTGAAAGACACTACAGTGTCAAAAGCAGATGCAAAATCTAATTGCACTGGAATGGGCATAGTTTTCCTGTATAGTCTAATGTATTCTCTGACAATCATAAAATGATGAATACCATGAATTGTGGAGGAGCCTTATGAGCATATTGATGCTTTGGATATATTATAGTAGCTGGTCTTGGATCCTGTCCTTTATGATGGACTCAATGGTCTTGATGAATAGCAGGGTCATAAATATAGGCTGTCTGTTAGAGAGTTGTGAAAGATTGATTTGTTTCTTCATAAAAGGCACTGTTGCGATCGGGTAGAGATTCGGAATGTTTTGAAACTCACCTGCAAGAACATCAATTAACCTGCAAAGTATGGGTGCAGTGAAATAACTTCATTGGAGCAGAACAAAGTGCAGTATTCCATGCAGACCAGGATAGGTGCTTTTAAGGTAGGGTTGTAGTTTCTGAATGATGTGAATTTCTGTTATATTGTGACTGTCAGAGTGCATTATATCATCCCAGGTGTTACAAATGTCAAGAGGACAACTCTGTAATTTGGATTGAAAGTATTCATGTATGAGTGTTAGAATTGTAGGTCCTGTATAGTTGTTCTAATCAATAGTGGTCATGGAGGGTGTAGGTCGTTTGACAGCACCAATTGCCCAGCGAATGTAACTTCATATCCAGTTGTGTTGTGTTGCAAGAAAAATCTTTGTTCTTTTTGTCACCAGATAAGTACCCTCTTCTTGTCACAGTACTGGTTTTTAAGGTTTATTATATCTATCATGGTAACATTTGTAGATGGGAGTTGAGAGATCTGATGTCCAATTAGGTCTAGTTCTTTTAGGAGATGATTGGGACCTTTGGTTTTTTTAGTGAAGGTATTGATCAGAGAGCTTAATATGCCAATGAAGGCTGACCATGTATGTAGTGGGGGTACCATGAGTATTTGAATTTTATGCAAGAGCAAATAAACTTCAGAAAAAAGGCATACTGGAGTATTTGCCTTGTTTAATAGCCTGATGGTATTAGTGTGCTGTGAAGGTGGCAGGGGTGTAGGATCAAGATGTATTGTTAATAGTAAGGCCAGGTGATCTGAAAAAGGAACAAATTGTAGTTTAGCTTCAATGTCATAATGTAGGTCAGCAGAATAGTAAAGGAGATCAATTAAGATTTTCTTGTGTAATGTATAGAAGGATAATGAATTTGGCAGGAAACAGCCTTCTCCACATAGGAGAATTCTATTAAATAGATGCAAATATTTTGTATTGAATTTTATTATTTAATTGAATTAAGGAAGTGATTTGTTTATATTTACATTTTAGGAATTGGAATTTTGTTTTGTGTTTTTTAATATTTTTATCTGTCCTTATCTTGCAGTTTCTATCTCTTTCTAATTCAAGGTAGTGCTTGTCAAGCTTGTCATACAGTGCTAGTAAATATCTTGCTACAAAATTTAGCCAGGAGTTGGCCTTTTTTTCTGTTCTGTGGATAATACAGGAACTCTGTGTATGACAAAACATGGTGAGTGTACTATATAAGTGCAGAAGCAAATTTTTTAATACATGCAAAACACTCCATATAGTAGTGCTACTCAGTGCAAGACAGAATAAACAATGGATGCATAAAGGTTTGGTGCATAAAATCTCTATCTAGTTCCTACTCATCCACTATCCCCTGACTATTTTCTATCTTGTGGCTTTAATCAGTGATGAGCCATGGATCTGAGAGCACTGAACCTAGATTTTAGGATCTAATGCAACCCTCCAACAGTCACCTTTTATCTCAACTACAAAACTATGAGTCTAAAATTTCAAAACATATTTTCAATCAAACATAATACTATTTTCAATCCAAGCTCATAAGCTTATATAGTCATATAGGTCTGCTCAGTTCAGTATTCATACATTTTGGTGTTTTTGGTTCTTTAATAATCATAGCCACCACTATCCTATTAGTCAGGATTGGTATTAAACCACTAAACATCACATGACCAACATTTCTTATACTTGCTCAAGCTGTTAAAACAGGCAAAACTCTCCATGCAGTAATTTTGTAATTTCCACAAAGCGATAAAGACAGAAAACTTTTATCAGCCTAAAAATGCACTTTTATCGGATTAAAAAAATACGCTGATTCACAGCAAGGCCTTCCATGGAGTCTAAATGTAATCACAGAATATCAGGCTTGTAAGTATACAATTTTAATTTTTTGAATAATATATATATATTTTTTAATTATTTGAAAAAATGATTTAATTTTTATTAATTTTCGTTTATAGTGGTGTGTGTCTATATAAATTCTATATTAATTCTATATTTATTTATGCTGATATGAATTCATATGTAAGTAATTTAGTGTTTTCTAATGTAATCCTCTTATTTTATAAAAAATAAACTTATTTTATAAAAATAATGATTCTCTAAAGGTTTAATAATTTATTATTTGAAAAATGATTTATTCGGTTTGTAATTGTGTGTGTGTGTGTATATAAATTCTATATTTATTTATGCTCATAAATTCATATGTACAAAAATTTTGTATGTTCTAATATAACCCACTTATTTGATAAAAATAAACTTATTTTATAAAAATAATGATTCTCAAAATGTTTAATAATTTATTATTTATTATTATGTTTATATGGTGTGTTTGTGTTTACTCTTGTATATTGTATAACAAATAATGATTTACAAAACTCATAATCAAGTGTACAGAAAGATTGCATATGCAAACAAATAATCAAATTCTGATTCTTGTCTATGTCTTGATATTCATCTGTGGAGTCACTAGTTTTGCTATATCCTTCATCACATTATTTTCAAGTCTATAGCTAACAAATGGACTATATACAAATAAATTATATCTATGTGATACAACAAATATAACAAGATAGCATCACTGGTGTGCATAAAAAATATAAACTTCACTGGTGTGCATAAAGAATATATACATCACTGATGTACACAAAAAAATATAAAATGAAGAGATGAAACTAATTTTATCAGTGATATAGACAGTAGCCTACAATTTCTAGTTTTAGATAGGCAAGAAGTCAATTGCTATGATGACAAATGCATATTTATCTTCTGGAAATGATTTGTTTTGTATCTTTTATTAGGATGAATTTTTTTCTTATAGATGCCCTTGAGTTTTAGTAACTTTTGGGGTACAAGATAAAAATGAAGAATTCTTATGCAAATATTTTTGGGGATTCTGAAACTCTGGATTATCTCAGGTAAGACATATTATATATGGTTTGAAAGATAGTTTTGTGAGGAATACAGAGAAATTATCACTGAAGATATAATTTAAACTTAGTTAATGATGAATTAGAAATTGTGAACAAACAATAAAATAATAATTATGTCAGATGCTGAAATTTCTTTTTTTCCTAATTTTTTAAATGGTTATCACTATTTGTCTTAGACTTATTGTTCTCCTTAATTTTTCTAGTTTCTATTAATGTAAATTTTTTTGCTCTAACAAAATTAAAACTGAAGTTATTGAGAAAATTGTGACTCGGGTCAGTTTTTAACAAAATTCAATATGGTGCCTGAAAACTGAAACAGTTAAGCCACAAAATATGTTGTTTACATATATACTCATACTATTATTTGGAATTATAAATTGGACTATTTTCATCACCTATTCTTAATTGGTAAGTATCTTTAGGCAAATTCAAACTTTATTTAAACTTTTCAAATACATTAAACCATTCACAACACACCCATTATGTAATGTGATATTATAAATGGTATTACTCATCTCTCTTTTCCACATTTTGTTAGCTTGATCATAACAGTATTAACATGGGGAGTAAATCCATTTCTGTAGATTCATGAATACTGAATTTGAGAAGATACTCTAACTAATTTGGTTACTTTTTTCAAATTCAGTGTTAAGAAGTCTAAAGACCCCTGATTTAATTCCCATGTTAATACTACCATAGGTCATGCTAGTAACACCTAAAGAAGAAAAGAGAATAGAATACTTTAAAATATTGTGTTACCTACTAACCTATATGCTATATCTGCCAATTGAAGCTATATGAAAAGTTTAAATAAAATTAAAATTAAAGTCCAATATATAATTACAAATACAATAATATACTATCATCACAAACATTCAGACAAACAATTACAATTTCTTGGTATTAGTATTTGTTTTTTATTTTGACTCTGTTATAAATTGTGAAGTTTTATTTACATATAAAAATGTATATAAAAATCAATGCTTTGTTAAATTATTAGATATAGAAATCCAGATAATAAATAATACAATAGTAAAAGTAAAACTTTTAAAGACTATATAAGAACCAGGCATGGAATGTTTTATTTTAAAATTTTATTTCAGAACGTCCTATCATCAGATTTTCAATGAAATGGCTGAAGAGTTGTGGGATGGAGTAGTTTGAAGCCTGTCCAATAAAGTATAAAAATTGGCTATTTTAATATAAAGTTGAGCACTGATTATATATATGTGTGGAGATGGTAATCTGGATCAAATGATGAGTGCTGTTTTAGCATGAAATATGTATATTGGTGATTATTTATCTTTTCAACATGTGTGTGATCAGATGGGTCAGCAATATAAAATGGTATGGATGTGTTGAGGATCATGTGAAAGTCTGAGTTCAAACCCTTATATAAAATAAGTTATGTAAATGTGCACTTAGCTAATGATACAGCTAACACTAAACCATGGATTGACATGCTATACATCCCTAATAAATACTCAAAGATAATACCTATTTTGCACACAGACTTTAACATTGGTTTCAGGTGCCCTCAGTCATTAAATAGACTTATCAATAATTCTAAGGATAGGATTAATAGCAAAGACAAAGCTCAATTGGTTTATGCCCAGGTCTGCAAGTTTTGTTATGGCCAATGCTATGGAGAAACACATGCTAACCTAAATTCTAGAATAGCTCAGCAGATTTATTTATATAATAGTCTCAAGTCCAGCACCACTTATAGCCCAGTATTTATTGATGATAAAAATAACACTGGTAATTCCTTCTAACTTGCTGATGTTCAGATTGTCTGTCTCAAAAATAATAAAAAAAGTCGAAAATAGAATCTAGGCATATTATCATCTCCCAAAACTATAAATGTTAGAGCCAATAGCAGTCCTCTTAGTAAACATTAGTCATTTAATATGACAACATAGCTTGAAGCTTTTTGCATGCAAATATGCAAATTTATAATTATTAGCAACTAGTTTAATTTGCATTTTACACACAGATGAATATAATCTGATAGTTTGCTGATTTTATTTCTTGGTCATGCTTTGACAAAAATACACTATATCGAAAGCCTGGCTTAGCAAATAATAAAATTTCAAATTTAAATTTAGTACCGTATTTGAGTTTCATTTTTCTTATATATGCACACTGCAAATATTAATCTTAGATTATTCTGGCAATAAATAAAATCACCATAATCTATAAAGACTTCAAAACAATATACAAATACAGTATTATTACAAATAGAAAAATTGAATAAAGATTTTAATTAAAAAAATATGAAAAAAATTATTTGTATATGTAGGAGCAAGTCAAAAGAATATGTATATAATTGTTTATATACTATGTCAATGCCTACCCTGTGGATTCATACACTGTGCACAGAACCGAACATGAGGTTACTGTCGCGCATCAGAAAACGGCATCCTAATAAACTTAATATTAAACTAAAACTAATGACTTAAAAGTTAATTAATTGAATATTTAAATGAGAGAGATCAAACCAAAGCTGGTTATATTTCCTGAATGTGTTCCTTACCAAAACTCTATTGCCATGCCTATTGATATCAGGATGATGGCCGTTGCATATCTTTGAAAGGCAGAATTTAAACTATGCCTTTATGTGCCACTTTCAGAAAGAGAAAACTCCTCTCGAAAAGATATACAACTACCAACAAAACATATATAATAAATGAGTAAAGAAAAGATATCAGCATGACAATAGAGTTTTAATAATCCTATAAAAGTAGCATCCCATAGGCTTCACTCAATCATCTCTTTATCTCAGGTAAATAGTGGATTATGCTATGATCAGAAAATTTATATAGTCTTGTTGGAGAGAGAGATAAAAAATAAGATGAAACACTCATATGCACATGATTTAAAATAAAAAGAGTATTTATTTCTCCGAAATAACCCACCACTATTAGTATACATAAATCAAACATATTTTTAGTAAAGGTGTTGTAATCAGGAAAATCTATGAGTAATATTGATTTAATTTACCTATGGAACCCCCCTCCCTATTTCATCTAAATACCCTTGAATAACATGGTCTAAGTTTCTACCCACACCCACACCCACACAGATTAAGCATTATTTTTCTTTCATATAATATCAAAAAATATACATATATGTCTATCTACGCATCCTTCCCACTTCTTTATTAAACATTTCTAAAAGTGTGTGCTTTGTATACCAATCACATGCACATGAAGGCAAAAGCAAATTAAGTTAAATCCATTTGAATTTCTTTCTACCATATACATATCTGTGTTACAAGCAATAACACAAGAAAATACACACATATGTAGACACATTTAAGCTTTTTTAAAATTAATGTGGGAGGATGATTTAACATAGAAAAATTCAATGCTTTGTGGATAAACAACTTGACATACATGTAATGCAACAAATATATATATATATCAAATTCATATTGGCAAAGTACATTAATAATAATATTAATAAAGTACAATATATACAAAAAAAAATTCAGATTTCTGCATCCAGACTTTGGGGCTTCTAGCATGCTACAAAACATGATAACAGGTTGGTGATAACTTCTCTTTATTCCAAAAGAATGTAGGCATTGAGATGTGCCTCATCATCATCATCATCTAGTATTGGTGGATACATGGCAGTTGCATAGAAGGAATCAGGCTGGTGCACTGACATGGGTGTTTACTCCACCTTTATCATACTGGAAACTTTAGGCATCTTCATCTTTCTTCAGGTTTCTACTAATATTTTTTCTTCTTTATTGCAGCCTCAGAAAACTGCTAATTATTTTCAGAACTCCTGAGGAACTTTCATTAGTATTCAAGCTCAGGTTTTTCATTAGTAGCCAAGCTCAGATTTATTTCCCCTCCCCCCTAATTTCATTAATGGTGGATGATCAGTGTCTTTTTCTTAATTCTTTAGATAAATTCTCAAGTATGGCCCTAATAAAATGGCCTTGGCAGCTTATAACTAACAAATATCATCAGTCAGATGACCTTCCTAGACCCTTGTTTGAGTACTCAATACAGGAGCCACAATATTTAATAGTAGATCAAAAACAACCAGAGAAAAAGCAATCTATCTATCCACTTCTAGCACATGTTGAACACTTTATATAACACACTCATTACAATACAAATTTGAGTACCCCCTTTCTCTATTGCATGAGCTATCTCTAAATTTCTTAGATAATTGATGGCAACAATGAGTACAGCTTTAATACATTATTCTTTTTTGTCTCTTATTTTTATGTTAATTTTTCTAGTTACTTTTTATCTTTAATTTCCACCCAGACCATCTTAATTGATCAAGGAGTTCCATTTACATTAAATTTCTAAATTTTGACACAACTGGGAAAGTTTTTTCCCTTTTCCCTTTTATAGAAGATTGAAACAAATAACTCAAAAATAGATTTATTCTAGATTTTTATTGTGTATATGGGCATTAAACTACTTTACATTTTTCTTTTGTTTTTTGTTTTTAAAATAAAATACAAAGTGCAGGATGACTATCGCAATTCATTAGTGGAAATTAACATTTGGCCACACAATAACAACTTGCCTTTGATTTAACACATTACCAGAAGAAATATTTACTAAACATAAAAAAAATAGACACGTAGAACATTTAAAATCATTTTAATTATCATTTTCTATATATATTCTAACTTATAAACAATTTAAATGAAATGCAAATTGAAAAAATTCATGATAATTAAAAATAAAAATATAATTATACACCAAAATTAAAAATCATTACTTTTTTATTTATTAACTACTTTTAATACTTTATTTCTGTGTGGAGATAAAAAATATATACGCACAAACAATTATTATTCATTTAACTATATGTTTATATAATTGTTATTTGATTTATTGTAATAATAGAGATAAGAAATAACTTAAATTAATATAAAATATAAATCTATGTACATGTTAGTGGTTGTAGCTTTAGCTACAGCCACTTTGTGCATGGTCACTCCAAGAGTGCCAAATCATAATTATAAATAGTATTTGCTGCTACACTACCAATCAGTGTATTTTTTACCAGTTTGTAGATAGAAAATCTGAAGTTGGTAGATAATTTTTCTCTATATATTGAAGCAATCACTCTGTAGTCGGAGTGAGCTTCATGTTTTCCTACCTAAAATAAACTAACATGTACAAGGGTTCAAACCCAGAAATATTTAAACACTAACAGTGCCAGCATGTATATGTAATTATATATATATTATAAACTATTATAATGAATATTTTATTTTTGATTCATATTTTCATACTTTTGATTATTTTAAACTTGTGTGTTTTTTTTATTTAAAAAAAATTTTTTTTTATCACATAGAGTTTGCCATTTGTAAAAATTATTTGCATTTAATTTCACATTTGTAAAAATATAAAAGAAAGGAGATATAACCAAGATGGCAGATTCAAATCAGCCCATTGTGAAGTTTTCTTCACTAATTAAATATTTTAATGCTTGATGTTAATTAATCAAAATATCGTCTCATCATAGTTTTACTTTTATGATTTAAAATGGACTAATTTGCTCAGGAATTTAATAATTGCCTCATCTGCCTCTGGGCAAATGAGCCAAAAGCTTTTCTGTAATAGCCTGGGTGGTATAAAGAATATGTATTAGAGATAAGAGTCAGTTTTTAGTCTGAGTCGGACAGGCTAAGTCCTGTTCTTACACTTTGCCTTTACTTTTTGTGCTTTGTTAAAATGACAGTTGAGTAGGGCCCGAATCATCTTTCCCTGTGCCTCTCAAGGCTGCCTCTAGTATAATGCCACAGACTCCTGCCATGGAAGAATGCTGCCACCAATGAAGGATCCATAGTGACCAAGATGGCTGCCCACCAGGCTAATCCCCACAACTGAAGTTCAGAACAGTCCACTAGCTATGTAAAGATGTCGGTACTTACCTCTAAAGACTAACTGTTTTATATTTATATTTAATCTTTACTTGTAAGACCTCTCTATATACATAATATATTTTCTTATAATACTAACTCTGATTTCACTTTATTCTGGCTTTATAAGTCTGTGCATTTTGTTCAATATATTTTTTAAAGATTTCTTTCATAATATGCCAGTCCAGCTCAACCTTGCAAGTTTGAGATATAATTGTTTTTTTTTTTTTAAAGAAACAAAAGCAAAGTAAATTTGTAATGATAAGGATTTTTTTTTTCATTCGCTCACTGTAAGATTGAAAGCATATTATTTTAAAATAGACTCGCGGGGTTGATCGTTAAAAAACTCTCTTGTTTACTTTTTTTTTATATTTTTGTTCATGAAAAATCACAAGAAGTGTTAATTAATATCATCGCCAAATGGGCTAATCAATTAGAAGTTTTAATTTTGTTTGAAGCGTATATGGGAAAGCATAACTGACTAATCAAATAAATAATTAAATGTCTCATTTGATATTTATAACCTGATTCACTATTATCCATATCAGTATGCAGGGGAATTAAACTGTTAAAATTGTTATATTAAACACTATTTTTATTCTCATATAGATATTGTACTGCCAGCATAGCATAAAAATTCTACATTATTTCAAAGCTTGGTCATTCGGGAATCTTCGAGAATCCGAAGTAGTTCCCTCCATTTTGAAATTCATTCGTAATCAGGGACTATACTCCTTGTGGAATGCGAGGCTAAGGTTTTTGGATGCTCCATGGAAGAGATCATACACCATCTCCCATAACACCAAACCAACCTCAAACTTCATACCATTTCACCATACGTGCGAACATAGGTCTTCTTCATGAAAATACGTTCAATGACGAAAATATTTGACCAGCTGGGGCCTTCCTATATATATGATTAACCTTTCTATGTTAGTAGTTACAATATCCATTCATTAAACTGTTTTGCTTGTTTTATCCCATTAAGAAATAAGGGTATAGGAAGTGTGAATCATGTTAGAAGAAGTATTGTATACATTCTTGCAGTGCGCTTGGTTTAAAGCTGCCTACCCTTTTAAAATTAATGAACCATTCCTGTATACGCGTATAATTTTCATTCTTTAATAATAGTCAAAAGAAAATATATGTAAAATATAGAAATAAAATAAAAGTGTTTTATTTTTGCTATAGATAAATGTGGTTTATAACTTTGACCATATGGCTCCTACTAATTTAAATCATTCGCCGATCTTTCATTTCTTGTGTAAAGAGAGTTTATTTTGGCAAGGTGAATTCGCGCACATGACCTAAAGCAACTTATTGTATAACTCCTGTTAACAACAATTAAGAATTATCCAGTGTTAACACAATAAATGTAAACCTATTTAAAGTGAAATCGCTATATATAAATAAAGTGCTATATATAGATATACGTTGTATTCATGCTAGTTTGATATTAAAACACATTAAAAATCCAATCCAGAGTTTGAATCTTTATTTTGGTTAGTTTTTCATATATAAAAAGGTTTATATAATTATGTATAATTCTAGCTCTCTTATCTTATTTGGGGATTTAGCCTTAAAAACCCCAGTTCGAGTCTCATGGCTCAGTACCGCTGTGTGATGTCCGGTATAGTGGATTTTTTCTTCCGGATTATATACACCCATCTGTGGAACCCTGATCAATGCCACGGCCCTGAGAAAATTGATGCTTGTATAGATTAAATATATATATATATATATAAAGAATATGTATAAATTATGTATAAATCATTATCAATTTTGCGTTTCTTTCTTAAAAAAAAAAAAGGGAAGAAAATATTTTTTTTCTCAGATATAGATGTATTGATATTATGTGTTCACGTATGTATATATTAATGTATGTATACATAAATGTAGTGTACTGTATATGTATGACAAATTTAAAGGTAAGAATATTGAAGGTATTTATAGAACGCCATTTTGCGAATATTATTAAATATTACATGTGTGTTTATTGTACTGTTGGCAGGGGCCTTATAAATGTGCCAACAGGAAGTAGTAAAAGTCATGTCATTCAACCAAATTGTATTTGAACCTGGATAATTGGGATATAGAGGGAGTCAATTTTAGTATATTCATGGACCATATCTCTGAGTATCATACATGTATCATACATATGTTTGTCAAGTAATAATCATATTTTGTTCCAGTTTGTTTCAGGTGCGACAGAGCAACCAACAGGGAACTTAAGGACCAAACTGGGTGTAGTGGAATAAAATTAAGCCATGGGCGACAGTGAGTAATAGATTAAAATAAATAGGAGCAGCATAAAGAGGATAGTATAGATAAAGAAATGGAAGTTTGTGGTTGTGTAGGAATGGAGGCAGTTGAAGAGAGGGGGGAGAGATGTTCATTTCCAATATTATAAATAGAGAAAGTTTAATAATCAAAGGAAAATTTATTAAGTCCAAATCAGCAGAAAATTTTGATCCACATTTTATTTTAACCAATAATTTGAATGAAAAAATAAATAAATAAATAAATAAATGAATCAACAGAATGAGAACATGAAAGATGAAAATGATCTAAATCTCAGATCCTCCTCAACAGCAGAGGCCAGAGAAGAACAAAGTAACCTGGTGAATAAGGATCCCAACAACAATATTAATTACAAGAGACCATCACAGATGGCACGGTTTGTGCTTCTGCAAATTTTTAGTGGCAAGCCTCATACAAATCCACAGGAACATCTTGAGAGTCTTCAAGTATTGTTTTGTTTTAGCCAAGCCAATGAAACTGAGTGTGTGGCTATTGCCAGCCACTATTTAAAAGCCACTGTCAAGGATTGGTGGTGGTCACTGCAAAAGTAGCCTGTGACATTTGAAGAATATAAAGCCATTCTATTGCAAAATTTTGGGGGAAGAAGACTGTCAGGAGGATATCCTACATACATTGATGACTGAGAAATACTAGGCTCACCATCCAGAAACTCTCACACATTTTTTTTGCATCAGGTGTCCATGTTTAAAACTCTCACCACATTTCCTTATTCCAATTCTCAAATCATTCATATCATCAGATGAAACATAACTGCTTGGTTGCAGAGGATGACGCTCTTCAGTCAAATTTCTTATATAACAGAAATGACCAAATTTTTAACATCCATTGACAATGGGATATTGAATCCAAGGACTGCAGCACAGGTCAAAGAAACTGACACTATAAGAAATCAAAAGGCAAGAGAAGGATCCAGAGTTTGGTCATCAATACAACAATCAAAGAGGAGAAAAATTAATGTCAGGCAGCATCATCCTGAGAAATATGATTATTCATGAGAAGGATGACCATGAAGAGAGAGAAACGATGAACATATCACCTACAATAGGAGTATGGGTTGGATCCCAAAGTGTGAATGCTTTATTAGATTCTGGAAGTCAGATATCTATAGTATTGCGGATATGGGTAAATACTCTCAAGGAAGACAACATCATCATGCAACTCCTGACTTGCCCTATTACATTAACCCTAGCAAATGGAAAAAAAACTGTAAGCGAGAACTATCAAGTGTGGTTAGAGATTGGTTTTGGAAAAACTTACATAGGCCACACATTCCTGATAATGTCAGAACTAATCTATGACATAGTATTAGGATCTGACTTTCTGCAACAACACCACTGCATCATTGATTATTGCAAAAGGACCTGTCAGATACACAATGAGAATATCCATTTTGAAATCAATAATCAACATGTGGGGGAAAGAAAAAGTTGCTTCATTTACCAGTTGATCCAGCCTTAATCGCAACCAAGTTATGAGAAGCAGACTTTAAAGAACCCAGACACAGACTCCATATGAAGGAAATCTTGGAAAAGTACTCTCATGTACTTTCGAACTCTCCTGGTAAGATCAGAGGATATACTCACTGGATACAGGTCAAAGAAGAGTCTTATGCTCAATCCAAGACATATCCAATTCCCTTCCAGTATAAGAAAGAAGTAGAAATGCAAATTAAACAAATGATAGATTGGGACATCGAGCGTAGCTCATCCCCATACATAACCCCCCTTGTTGTGGTCAAGAAAATGAATGGGAACCTTCGGCTATGTCTTTATGTCCACTGTCTTAATAATAAAACAATCTCTGTGAGAGACACACCTCCACTGATACAGGAAACATTTGTTCAATTAGCTGGAAAAACTGTTTTCCACCTTGGACCTGACAGCCAGCTACTGGCAGATGGTTTTGGACCCATGGGACCGGAAGTATACTGCTTTCAGATACAATGGTCACACCCATGTATTCAAAAGGGTCCCATTTGGACTCATCAATAGTGGGGCAGGATTGATGCGATATCTGAAACAAGTAATATCCGATGACATGCAGCAACACATGGTATGCTACATTGATGATATCATCATTGCCTCGAAGGACATCGAGGAACATTTGAAATATTTGAAACAGTTCTTCAGAGACTGTCAGAGGAAAAATATCTCAATAAACTTGGAAAAGAGTAAATTCACAATTCAAGAGACAACATTTTTAGGTCACGTGATAAACAAGCATGGGGTAAAAGTCCACCCGGAAAAGGTGGATGCTATTGAGAATTTTCCAACTCCTCAGAACTGTAAACAGCTCAGATCCTTTTTAGGATTATGTAATTTTTATCACAGGTTTTATCCATGGTTTGTCTGTGAAACTACAAACCTTGTTAACTTGCTTAAAAGGATCAAAAGTGGAAGTGGACAATGATTCATGATCAAGATGTCAATACCATAAAGTAAAATTTCCTGCATGCTGTTATGCTACACCACCCTGACTTCAGAAGGCCATTTTATGTAAAGACAGACAGTAGCGAAGGGGTCTGGGTGCAGTGTTATTCCATATTGGCAAGGATGGAGAACATTGTGTGCACTATTTTAGCAGCTGGACTTTGAAAGGAGCAAAGTGAATTATACTACCACTGAGCAAAAAACCCTTGCCATTGTTTGGGCCTGCCAAAAATTCTGGCAATTTTTCCTGGGCTCTGAGGTAGTCATTGTCACTGGCCACAAATTCTTGGGGTTCTTAAATAAGAGTTTCCTGACAAATGATAATCTCATCAGGTGGAGCTTAACATTGCAAAAATTAGGTACAGTGTAAGGTATTTCCCTGGCCCAGAAAATGTAGTGGCTGATATCCTGAGCCATCACCCTGTACCAATCCAAGCACAAAACCCCCAATTGATAGACAACACAGTCAGAATCATGGCAATCTCCAAGGGCACACCAATAGAATCTGAATTGAAACACCTCCAATATTGGCAGGAGACAGAACCTCAGTATTGTCAGATTATTCACGAATTACAGAATGTATCTCTAACCTTATAAACCCCTTTAAGAAAAAACACATGCAATATCAACTAAGGGATGGTGTTCTGCAAACATACATCCCGGGAAAGATGACCCATGGAAAATCATGACTCCCCATAAACTAAGAACCCAGCTTATAAATCATGTGCAACAAACATTGGTGAATTTTGGAGCAAGGAAGACTGAAAAGGCCCTAAAGAGGCAGTTTTACTGCCCATGCATGTATAGCCTTATCCTCCTCTTATTAAGAATATGCATTAAATGTGCGCAAAATAAATTTCCTAATAAATCATACACAGGTACTCTTCAACCCATCACAGCATCCAAATCAAATGAATTACTTGCAATTCACCATTATGGCCCCCTTCCTGTATTCCGGAGGTTCCATTATCTCCTAGTCACATATGATGAGTTCTCCAAGTATGTGCAGGCATACCCAGTTAAGGCTGCCAATTCTAAGAACACCATCCATGTTCTCCAAAGTAGGCAATTTTTGGAAGTTGGAAAACCTGACACAATTCTCTCTGACCATGGCTCTGCATTTACATCTAATGAATGGGGAGTTTGGATGTCTAAACAAAATTTAAACCACCATTTAACATCCATCAGAAACCCCCAGTCTAACCCATGTGAAAGAGTTATGAAAGAGATTAATCGACTCTTCCGCACATATACTCCTATGGATCATCGTTGTTGTGTGAATAAAACTGACGAAATCATATCTTACATTAACCATACCATTAAGGAGTCAACTGGTTTTGTTCCAAGAAGACTCCATTTTGGATAATCATGTCCAGAAATTTTTAGGATGCTTCTCCCAAAGGACCACCCACCTATCAATCCCAGCCAAGATCAGAGAGATGCACAGACAGAATTGACCCAGATGGCCCAGTCTCATATAAAAAGGAGACACATCCAACAACACCAACTTCATGTGGGGTATAGTATTTGGTTGAGAGCACTGAAACCTAGCAACATGATGAAAAGAGAATTCAAGAAGTTTTTCCCCTTGTATCATGGACCATACCAGATTCAACAAAAGTATAGGGATAATGCATTCCTGTTAGAAGGGGATGACAGGGTAAAAGGAACTTTCAATGCAAGGCATCTTAAACCATATGTATCTCCAGACCCAGGAAAGTAAAATAAAGAGAAAAGCTGGTCAGTCAAATTGTTGCAGACACCCCGATTAAATAAATAAAAATTTATAAATGAATATAACAATAAAGTCCAACCAATGAAAGGGTATATTAGGTAAGAGTAAATAAGCTATAGAGTTTTATTTAGAATAGCATTACATTGTTATCGGTTGCTCTTCCGGCCACCAACAGATCTGAAGTATAATTTTTTTTCTTTTTTTTTTCCATTTCAAGTCGGGAAGTCTGAAGCAATCACTCTATAGTCAGAGTGAGCTTCATGTTTTTCTACTTAAAATAAACTAACATGTACAAGGGTTCAAACTCAGAAATATTTAAACACTAACTGTGCCAGCATATATATGTAAGTAAATATATTACAAACTATTATAAAGAATATTTTTTTGATTCTGTTATTTTGATATTTTCATACTTTTGATTATTTTAAACTTGTGGGTTTTTTTTATTTAAAATAATTTTTTTTTATCACATAGAGTTTGCCATTTGTAAAAATTATTTGCATTTAATTTCACATTTGTAAAAATATAAAAGAAAGGAGATATAACCAAGATGGCAGATTCAAATCAGCCCATTGTGTCGTTTTCTTCACTAATTAAATATTTTAATGCTTGATGTTCATTAATAAAATATCGTCTCATCATAGTTTTACTTTAATGATTTGAACTCTTTAATTAAAAGTTTTGCGAATGAAAGAGATTTGAATCTTATCTGCTTATATCTTTTTAATTAAAATGGATTAATTTGCTCAGGAATTTAATAATTGCTCATCTGCCTCTGGGCAAATGAGCCAAAAGCTTTTCTGTAATAGCCTGGGTGGTATAAAAAATATGGATTAGAGATAAGAGTCAGGTTTTAGTCTGAGTCGGACAGGATAAGTCCTGTTCTTATACTTTGCTTTTACTTTTTGTGCTTAGTTTTAAAATGACAGTTGAGTAGGGCCCAAATCATCTTTCCCTGTGCCTCTTAAGGCTGCTTCTAGTATGATGCCACAGACTCCAGCCATGGAAGAATGTTGCCACCAATGAAGGATCCATAGTGACCAAGATGGTTGACTACCAGGCTGATCCCTGCAACTGAAGTTCAGAACAGTCCACTAGCTATGTAAAGATGTCGGTACTTACCTCTAAATACTAACTGTTTTATATTTATATTTAATCTTTACTTGTAAGACCTCTCTATATACTATAACCAGACCCCCATACAACCCTTTTATTACATTGGTTGTAACAATTTTCTGATGAGCATGCTGCAGGAAGGAACTATCGATTGGCATTCCCCAATGCAGATGTTAATGCCCCCTACAACAATATTTCCTGCTCATCAGAGGATGTAGTACCATAGAGACTGGAAGCATCTAAACATTTCTATGTTTGGTTTCCAAACAGTGCCATTAGAGTTCTGTCTCACTACAACCTGGCTTGCCTAGGTCTAGTTATGCCAGACATAGCTCAGAAAGCATGAGATTCTCATGAACAAGTGCTATAACTGATGAGTGATGCAATAAAAAAACAGAATTGGACAACTGGATAACCAAACCTAATTTTTAGTAACAATAATTTTATTAAATAACAATTAATTTGCAAGTTCTAATAAAGTTCATTCCTATCCATGTGATGACTCATTTTCATTTCATTTATGAAAAGGTTAGAAGCAGTTTGTTGATCAATAGTTCATTTGCAATTCATTTTAATAAAATTCATCCTTCATTTCAAATGAAGGCTCATTTTGATGTATCTTAGGTAAAGGATTCAAAGGGTCTTTTAACTAGTAGACGTCTACCAATACTGCATGAATATTTTCCACTCTTTATTTCATATCTGTACATCCCTTTTAGGTAGGTAAATAGGTAAGATGGGCTATTCCAAATCTGTAAGGTTTCTATGATTCAGTCAAGTATCAATGTACATTGGTGCTCATAAGTTTCATTATTTTCTTTGTATACAAACGAGATTCATGTAAGCATTTGTAATATTTATAGTACATTATGTAAACAATCCTTGGTTTGGTTTGTGGACTATCCATAGTCCAGTCAGTGTAAATGTGCATCTATGTGCATAAGTTTCATTACTTTCTCCACATAATACCAATATGCAGGCAAGCATTTATAATCCATATAGTCTTTCATTATTTTATTTATATTTATCAAAACAAATAATGTGAACAATTCTGAGTTTGTGGATTATTCATAATCCAGTCAGTGTAAATGTGCATCTATGTGCATAAGTTTCATTACTTTCTTTATGTAATAGTATTAGCGATTAAGCCAATGCACATGTGCTTTAAAGAGTTTATATAAATGAATACTCAATTTTCCAGACATGAGATATAGTATTTTAGAAAGAATGGAATGAATCCACCCATTCCTCATGTCTGGAAAATTGAGTATTCATTTAAATAATCTCTTTAAAGCGCATGTGCATTGGCTTAATTGCTAATACTATTACATAAATAAACATTCGCGCTATATAAAATAATATCTCATTACTTTCTTTACATAATACCGATCTTCAGGCAAGCATTTATAATCCATATAGTCTTTCATTATTTTATTTATAATTATCAAAACAAATAATGTGAACAATTCTGAGTTTGTGGATTATTCATAATCCAGTCAGTGTAAATGTGCATCTATGTGCATAAGTTTCACTTATAATTTTCTATTTTCATGCAGCTACATTATTCATAATTCTCATTTTCTATTTTCATGCAGCTACATTATTCATAATTCTCATTTATAAATTTCCAGTAACAAATGTATTTTTATGCAGTTACTTCATAATTTTAATTTATAATTTATAATCAAGATGTTCAAATATTTTTGTAAAATAATTTTTGTGCAGCTATTTCATAATTTCAATTTATAATTTATAATAAAGACGTTCAAATATTTTTATAAAATAATTACCTTCCAGTTAACCAGTCTGATTTATTCAAAAAGATGGTGGGTTATTTCATCTAAATAACATTATCTTGGAAAATCATGGTTTGGTATGGAGAGTCAAGAAGCTGTTAGTTTACTCTTTTATCATTACAATTCCCTTAATAACACTTTCTTTTTCCATTTTTAAGTGTTTGTAAAAGCTATATTTTAAGGAGACGAAAGTCAGAATTGAGTAATACACTTTAAAAAAAATCCAATCTGATCTATCTCTCTCTGAATTGATAGAACAGCTTGCTCCTCTGCCATGCCTGATTTGCATACTGCCTCATTTTAGCCCAAATGTTTTTTCTTTTCTTTTTAATGATTGAATAATATAATTTTTTTAGTGTGAGAGATAAGAAAGCAAAATGATATAACACTTTATTCAAAACCATATAATCTTTTTAACAAATCACAGCTTTTATTTACCTCTTAATTTTGAAACTATAAACTTTTTGCTTTATTTCATTCCCAATTTGATCAAATCATGCTAGTCATTTTTAAATGGGGGGATCTTTTGAATATATATATATATACGAGGAACAGTATATCTGTTTCATTACCCCCCACCAAATTTTGGGATGAAATCGCCTGGAAGTACGATTTTATTCCATATACTATACACATCATTTCTCATTACTGCATTTCTATTGGTTTTAGGTTTGCTGATGAAATGGGTAAGATGAGCTGGAAAAGTGAATACATGAACTATAGCCTCCAATGCCAGGATAAGTAGATGGCCAAGCGCAAACTACCAGTATGCACTGCCCCATGATGTCATGAGAAAATATCTCATTTTTAAGCACTACCTCTCTTGTACCTAGAAGGATCATCCAACCAAGAGTAGGAGCAAGAAAAAAAAACAATTTGGCTCTCAGCCAACCTGCTCAACTTCTGTGAGTCTTAAGGGCTTATTCATTTGGTCTATTCATGAGACCAAGGCCTATACATGAGGCCTATTTATACGCACTGCTGGAGTACTTTTAAAGCACAACATCCAGGTCTGGATAGTGCCGAGCATATACTTCAGAGCATCATAACACAATGCATCCAAGCAGCTCTGCTCAATCATCCACCCATCCCAACATGAAAAACACAAGTCCATGCATCACTACATCACACTCACAAACTTTTTCCATCAGCTATCTCTATTTTATTGTTCTGTATTGTAACTGCAACCTGGTTTGGGAGACTGATAATCGTGATCATTTCTCCTATCACATCTTTCTTTGTTTTGAGGTGATACACTTCTGTTTTGTGCTATTTTTGGGCATTTATCAGGCCATACATCATCATGATGGCTTGCACTTCTAGCCACACTTTTTTGCAGGTTATGATCACTATTTGATCTTCTTATAACTCAGGTTTGGTAAGGGCTCTGCACATTGCCTGTTGAATATCTTCTTTGCCTTTCCCATGGTGGTGTCCCATTTCTTTGGTGCTGATACCATGGTGGTGGGTCGTAGTTGCTATATTGCCGAGGAGGCTTTTTCCTTTTGTATCTGATGGCTCCTATTCTAGGCCCATCATCTCTTCTATAGGGAGGTTTATTTTGTGGTTGCTTTGCTCCTCCTTCCTTGGTTGCTGATGTACCACAGCTATCATAGGCTGTTAATAGTTCAGCAACCTGCTCAATAGATAGATGCTCAGTCCCAATTAGCATTCTTTCTATGTAACTTGGGAAGCTGTGCCTTATCAATCTAATAATCTGGAGTTCATATAGAGGGTCAGATGTCAAGGCTCTCAACCTGGCCACCTGTCTTCTAAAAAAGGATGTATAAGGCTCTCCAGGTGTACATTTCTCCTGGGACACCTTATATTTAATCCCCTCCTGATGATCATCGCTCCAGTAACAGTTCATTAGTGCTCCTTTAAACTCATCAAAATTTGTAGGTTGGGTAAACAGTGAATCCCACCATGCTTGTGCCACACCTTGTAGATGACTACATGCGATTGCCAGTTTTGCCTCTTCTGTCAATACATTAATACTAAAGTATCTCTCCAAACTTTTTACATATTCTATGGGTGCTTCATTGCAGCTCCCAGAAAAAGTTCTAATTTTTAAGAATTGCTTTACAATTTCAGACATCTGGTTGGTTGTAGGGACTTCATGACTAACTTGGCAATTTTCTTTTTGACTTTCTTTTGGGACTGTTTCTGCTTCTTTTTGTCTAGGCAATATATTGCTATTTTTTATTTCTATCTCTTTCATCTGGGTGGTCAATATATCCACCTTCTCCTGCATGGATTCTTGAATTCTTATTATTTTTGTATCCATGGTCTCACATATTTGGATCATTTTAACTTCTTGCTCTATTAATGAGCCTTTAACTTCATCCATGACATCTTCCTTTATTTTTAATATTTGATCATTTATCTGCTTAATTATTTGCTTAAACTTTTCATTCTGATTTTCCACTGCTTCTATAATTTGTTTTTCTATTCTTTGGTTTGCTTCTATTGCTTGCTTGTTATCTTCTTCTCGTTGTTTGATATCATCTTCTCTTTGTTTATCTATTTTTTTGTTATCATCTTCTCTTTGTTCATCTCTTTTCTTTTGGTCTGCTTTTATAATTTCCATTAACTGGGCTAACATGGATGTCTCCCCTGTTTTCTCTGATTCCGCATCTGCTTTGGCTTCTTGTTTATCTTCTTTCTCAGGAAGATCCTCTATGCTTTCTGTATTCATTTTTTTTGATTTTGATCTGTTTTTCATCAATATTTTATTCTACAGTTTATTTGTATTTTTTTATTTCAACTTTGATAAGCTTCTCTCTCCATCCACACCATGATTTAACTCCATCTTCTTCAAAATGCCTGTTTTATTCTCTATGCCATTCATTTTTGTGTTGTTTTTCTTTTAAACTTTTATTTTTCCACCCTTCTTGAACAAATCACATCACTGCATCATATGCACTGTTCATATCACAGAATTGTGATCTGCTTATGCCTATGGGTAGGCTAGTTAGATAAGGCCTCACAGTAGGGTGGCAAATGTAACCGGACCCCGATACAACCTTTTATTACATCAGTTGTAACAATTTTTTGATGAGCATGCTGCAGGAAGGAACTATCGATTGGCATTCCCCAATGCAGATGTTAACGCCCCCTACAACAATATTTCCTGCTCATCAGAGGATGTAGTACCATAGAGACTGGAAGCATCTAAACATTTCTATGTTTGGTTTTCCAAACAGCACCATTAGAGTTCCGTCTCACTACAACCTGACTTGCCTAGGTCTAGTTATGCCAGACATAGCTCAGAAGGCATGAGATTCTCATGAACAAGTGCTATAACTGATGAGTGATGCAATAAAAAAAACAGAATTGGACAACTGGATAACCAAACCTAATTTTTAGTAACAATAATTTTATTAAATAACAATTAATTTGCAAGTTCTAATAAAGTTCACTCCTATCCATGTGATGACTCATTTTCATTTCATTTATGAAAAAGTTAGAAGCAGTTTGTTGATCAATAGTTCATTTGCAATTCATTTTAATAAAGTTCATCCTTCATTTCAAATGAAGGCTCATTTTGATGTATCTTAGGTAAAGGATTCAAAGGGTCTTTTAACTAGTAAACATCTACCAATACTGCGTGAATATTTTCCACTCTTTATTTCATATCTGTACATCCCTTTTAGGTAGGTAAATAGGTAAGATGGGCTATTCCAGATCTGTAAGGTTTCTATAATTCAGTCAAGTATCAATGTACATTGGTGCTCATAAGTTTCATTATTTTCTTTAAATACAAATGAGATTCATGTAAGCATTTGTAATTTTTATAGTACATTATGTAAACAATCCTTGGTTTGTGGACTATCCACAGTCCAGTCAGTGTAAATGTGCATCTATGTGCATAAGTTTCATTACTTTCTCCACATAATACCAATATGCAGGCAAGCATTTATAATCCATATAGTCTTTCATTATTTTATTTATATTTATCAAAACAAATAATGTGAACAATTCTGAGTTTGTGGATTATTCATAATCCAGTCAGTGTAAATGTGCATCTATGTGCATAAGTTTCATTTATAATTTTCTATTTTCATGCAGCTACATTATTCATAATTCTCATTTATAAATTTCCAGTAACAAACATATTTTTATGCAGTTACTTCATAATTTCAATTTATAATTTATAATAAAGATGTTCAAATATTTTTATAAAATAATTTTTGTGCGGCTATTTCATAATTTCAATTTATAATTTATAATAAAGACGTTCAAATATTTTTATAAAATAATTACCTTCCAGTTGACCAGTCTGATTTATTCAAAAAGAGGGTGGGTTATTTCATCTAAATAACATTATCTTGGAAAATCATGGCTTGGTATGGAGAGTCAAGAAGCTGTTAGTTTACTCTTTTATCATTACAATTCCCTTAATAATGCTTTCTTTTTCCATTTTTAAGTGTATGTAAAAGCTATATTTTAAGGAGACGAAAGTCAGAATTGAGTAATACACTTTAAAAAAAATCCAATCTGATCTACCTCTCTCTGAATTGACAGAACAGCTTTCTTTTCTGCCGTGTCTGATTTGCATACTGCCTCATTTTAGCCCAAATGTTTTTTCTTTTTTTCTTAATGATTGGATAATCTAATTTTTTTAGTGTGAGAGATAAGAAAGCAAATTGATATAACACTTTATTCAAAACCATCGATCAAAAAATTAAAAATATAATTTTTTAACAAATCACAGCTTTTATTTACCTCTTAATTTTGAAACTATAAACTTTTTGCTTTATTTCATTCCCAATTTGATCACATCATGCTAGTCATTTTTAAATGGGGGGGGGGATCTTTTGAATATATATATGAGGAACAGTATATCTGTTTCAATACGTAATATATTTTCTTATAATACTAACTCCGATTTCACTTTATTCTGGCTTTATAAGTCTGTGCATTCTGTTCAATATATTTTTTAAAGATTTCTTTCATAATATGCAAGTCCAGCTCAACCTCGCAAGTTTGAGATATAATTATTTTTCTTTTTTAAAAAAAGAAAAGAAACAAAAGCAAAGTAAATTTGTAATGATAAGAATTTTTTTTTTCATTCGCTCACTGTAAGATTGAAAGCATATTATTTTAAAATAGACTCGCAGGGTTGATTGTTCTAAAACTCTCGTTTACTTATTTTTTTATTTTTGTTCAGGAAAGATTGCAAGAAGTGTTAATTAATATCATCGCCAAATGGGCTAATCAATTAGAAGTTTTAATTTTGTTTGAAGCGTACATGGGAAAGCATAACTGACTAATCAAATAAATAATTAATTAAATGTCTCCTTTGATATTTATAACCTGATTCACTATTATCCATATCAGTATGCAGGGGAATTAAACTGTTAAAGTAATTATATTAAACACTATTTTTATTTTCATATGGATATTGTACTGCTGGCATAGCGTAAAAATTCTTCAGTATTTCAAATGCTTGGTCATTCGGGAATCTTTGAGAATCCGAAGTATTTCCCTCCATTTTGAAATTGTTTATAACCAGGGATTATACTCCTTGTGAAACGCGAGGCTAAGGTTTTTGGATGCTCTATGAAAGAGATTGTACACCAGCTCCCATAACACCAAACCTACCTCAACCTTCATACCATTTTGCCATACGTGCGAATGTATGTCTTATTCATGAAAATACGTTCAATGGCGAAAGTATTTGACCATCTGAGGCCTTTCTACATATATGATTAACATTTCTATGTTAGTAGTTATAATATCCATTCATTAAATTGTTTTTCTTGTTTTATCCCATTAAGAAATAAGAGTATAGGAAGTGTGAATCATGTTAGAAGAAGTATTGTATACATTCTTGCAGTGCGTTTGGTTTAAAGCTGTCTACCCTTTTAAAATTAATGAACCATTCCTGTATAATTTTCATTCTTTAATAATAGTCAAAAGAAAATATATGTAAAATATAGAAATAAAATAAATGTTTTTTTATTTTTGCTATAAATAAATGTGGTTTATAACTTTGACCATATGGCCTCCTACTAATTTAAATCATTCGTCGATATTTCATTTCTTGTGTAAAGAGAGTTTATTTTGGCAAGGTGAATTCGCACACATGACCTAAAGCAACTTATTGTATAACTTCTGTTAACAACAATTAAGAATTATCCAGTGTTAACACAATAAATGTAAACCTATCTAAAGTGAAATCGCTATATATAGATAAAGCGCTATATATAGATATATGTTGTATTCATGCTAGTTTGATATTAAACACATTAAAAATCCAATCCAGAGTTTGAATCTTTATTTTGGTTAGTTTTTCAAATATAAAAAGGTTTATATAATTATGTATAATTCTAGCTCTCTTATCTTATTTGGGGATTCAGCCTTAAAAACCCCAGTTCGTGTCTCATGTCTCTGTACCGCTGTGTGAAGTCCAGTACAATATATATATATATAATAATTTAAACTTGGTGACACTATCTACATAAATATTTTGTTAGCTTATTCCTGTTATTTTAATTCTAGAGTTATATAAATTATTTTAAAAATAATTAGAATAATTTATGTTTTTATTAAATGGTTTTAAGTATGGCCTTACATATTTTTTTAACAAATGATATATCAAAATATTATTTTTATTTTATCTTGCAGTAAAATTTAAAGATTAATATTTTTCTTTATTCTTAAGATGGTGTACTAAAATTAATGATGTATATGTATTATGTTAGATATATATTAATAAAAAATATATATAGTTTTAAATGACAGCAATAATAAAATAAAGTGTGTATTAATAAATTCATTTGTTGACATATTATTTACTGCATACACTTCAAAAGATAATAGGATATTAAATTATCAGTAATTATGTGCATACATGTATGTGTATTTATATATTCGTATGATTAAACAGTATTAAATTATATATTTTTTTCAAAACACTGGTTTAAAATATCTAAGCTATTTAAATGTGTAAAATATTGATTAAAATATATAAAATAGATGAATAAAGTGATCTATTTTATCTAAAATATGATTTTTAATGTATTTTATGTTTTGATTTATAAAATTATACATATTTTTATTATTTTTAAAACATATTGTAATATTTATTTTTATAATTTTTTTTAAAATAATTTGTATTAAGTGAATATATAGATAAATTTGACTATTAATAGAAAAGTCCTTGGTAACACATTAAAATAAAGTTGTCAAAATTAAACACTGTAGAAATAATCTAGGATAATGACATAAATATGATATCTTGAGGAGAAAACTATTTAAGATCCTGATCTTAGATTAGACTCTCATATTTTGTCTTAAAGAATAAACAGCACTGAATTAATACATGTATATAAATAAGTTTATTTAAAAATTTAAAAATGAATAATATAGGGTAAAATATTATAAGCATCTGTTCAAAAGACTTTCTAGTCTTTTGAGAACCTATGAATATAATAACATTAGCTTTGCAGATTTTAACTGTAAATGGCTGAATACAAACACCTCAAACACATGATAAAGTCTTTGGGAAAAGATAGAATGGCCAATCTTTTCCCAAAGACTTTATCATGTGTTTGAGGTGTTTATATTCAGTCATTTACAGGTAAAATCTGCAAAGCGAATGTGCAACAGCTTAATGCTGTTTAGCTATTACAGTTTATAAAACTTCGTGCTATATAAAATAATTGATTTATTTACATAATAACATTAGTAAAATAAAGAGCGTGCTAATAGCTCTAAACAAGCTTTTTTTTTTTATTTATGATAAATGCTACTACAAGAGAAGACATTCAAATCATTTTTGTCTTGGATTGTCCCCATCCCCAGACCGGTTTCGACCTATGGGTCTCTTCAGTGAGGATTATCCAAGACAAAAATGATTTGAATGTCCTCTCTTGTAGTAGCATTTATCATAAATAAAAAAAAAAACCTTGTTTAGAGCTATTAGCATGCTCTTAATTTTACATATTTGTAAGTGCAAGCTATATATAAGTCATGTGACATTTGACTTGTTATTATTACTATAATAACATTAGATAAAAATCATATAATTGTGATAGTTAAGTGCTGCAATATATTTCATCAGGATATTTTGAAGAAATTGACAACTACTATTGCTATTACATAAGCAAAGCACTATTATAAGCTGTAAAGTTTTAATTATGGAATACTTCATTAAAAATAAAAACATTATCAAAATAGATAATTTTAAAGAAATGCTAATAAGTTTATTTACATACATTTAATTTCAAATAAGAATGACATATCGTAAATTCTAGTAAATTTTGCCAGCGTCATTCATTCAAGCATATAAAAAGTAATTTAAAGTGATTATTTAATATCTTTATGCTCTCACTTTCAAATACTTAAGATTTGCCCATACATAAGCATTTGGATTTGAAAAGATAGATGATTATCTTTTCCAAAGACTTATTTTGTGTTTGATGTGGGATTATTCATTTATTGTTAAAAATCTACAAAGCACATGTGCAATAACTTAATGCTGATTAATAATATTATTTTTATTAATATAAATTAATCAACTTATGGTTTTTATGATAAGAAAAATAGTAAACAAATTAAACATATTAATTATTATTTGGAAATTATATTTTTATGTATTTATTTAGCTATTTATGCTAACATATAACCTATTTTTTTGTTTTTCTTAGTGTATTGTTCACAAAATATGATTGATACATTTATAAAATAATAAGTATAATAAATTTTAAAATATCACCAACACAGTTTTCTTTTTAAAATAATTCATAAAATTCAATACATATAATTTAATACACCATCTTCTTTTTATATGATTATTATAAATATACACCAATGTTTCGACTATTTAATATTATAGTCTTTATCAAGAAAACTGAAAAATAAAAATATATAACAATAAATATAAATGTCAAATACACCTGGGTCTCTTTTTACACGGACTTATTTAACATGATTTTGAAGTTACGTGATTCGTGTTTCACTGGAAGTCAAACTCCGATATTGCGCTATTACTTTAAATAAATTTTGTGCACTTACGTTATATTGAAAGTAATAGCACATTATTGGAATTTGACTTTCAACTTAGTAATTTCTATATTTTCAGTGCTTTATAATAGTAAGATTTTATGCAATAATGAAATTAAAATCATGATTTCCACATTTTATGTATATTTTACAAGATTATAATGTAAATTTGTTCAAACATTGTGCATGTTAATTTTGCATTTTAAATCACATTCTGTTTTTGCTTTTTAAAAAAGAACGTAATCAATTATTAATCATTTAGTGTCCACAAGTTTATTTTTAAAAGGTGAGTAATAGCAGTGGGCACAATTAAATTTGACAATTAAAAATTAAAATCTGATTTTTAATTGTAATTAACAATTTAAAAATTACTTATGGCAACTTGAAATAATGTGATGTGAAATTTGATTTTTAAACAGAATTGAAAATTAAAGACAAAAATAAGAATTTAATTTTTAGTTGTTAGTTTCATAAACAATTAATAAAATCATCATCTCAAAGATTAATTACGTTGTCACCAGAAAACCATTGACACAACATGAGTGTGAAATTGGCACTAGTTGTTTGCAAACGAATGTGTTTTTTGGAAAATAGCTGTAATTAAAACATGTATAAAAAATGTAAATTACTGTACTGTAAATTATGCATAAAAATATATTATTTTGAATAAAATTAAATATTATACTTAAAAAAAGTTTGTCTTGTATCAATTTTTTTCAAATTTGAAATTTTTTATTAGTCATATTTTATTTCTTTATTATTTTTTTTTTTTGCGCGAATTTTAAAGTAATTTTACGTTGGTGCTTTGCTTTTACTTGAATTTTGAAAAATCACAGACCACATCCCCCCTTTTTCAATGTAAGTTACATATATTTTTGCGCGATTTCGTTTGCGCGTGTTTTCTGAGGAACCTATCTATTGCGTAAAATGAGACCCAGGTGTATTCCAAAAATCCCAATATATATAATAATCTTTATCTCAAACTTTTTATTACAACAATCTCAAAACGTAATCACATTTTTTATATACTTTATCTAAAAATACCCTAAAAACCCATTTAATAAAAAAAAATCTATAATCTTATTTTTTCTTTTTTTCTTTTCTATAAACATTCTATTCAATTCAGTAATGTAAATTTCTTCCTTTATTATTCTTTCATAGTATGATTTTATACATTCCAAAGGCTTTACTTCTAAATCTTTATGTTTAAACTAAGTCATATGATCAAAAACAGCAGAATTTTTATCATTTAAATGCTGTTTTAATCTAATTGATAATTTATTTTTTGTAGTCCCAACATATGATATCTCTTTCTTATTTTTAAAACAATTCAAATATTTTATTGTACAGACATGGTACAGATTTCTGCAAACAACTAATTTCCAAATTATTATGATCCCTCTTATCATTAATTAATAAACATTAATTGTTTTTCTGTTTATAAACAGAACAAATAAAAACATTACATTTCTTATTAATTTTATTAAATAATTTCCTAATTTTAATAAACACTATTGAAAACAATATAAATTATCTGTCTACTATTATTATTCCTATTTAATTTTCTTCTATTCTTTATTTTATCAATACTTTTATTAGAAAACAAACCTTTAATAATCTCATTAGGATAATCTTTTACATAAATTCATGGTTTATCATATTAATTAAAACAGCATTTAAATGATAAAAATTCTGCTGTTTTTGATCATATGATTAAGTTTAAACATAAAGATTTTTAAATAAAATCTTTGAAATGTATAAAATTATACTATTAAAGAACAATAAAGGAACGAATTTACATTCGTGAAATAAAACCTGAATTAAACAGAATGTTGATAAAAAGAAAGGTAAAAAAAAGATAACAGATTTTTTTAATTAAATGTTTTTGTTAGGGGTATTTTTCATTTCAACAAAAAATTTTATTAGTAATAAATAGTGATTACATTTTGATAATGGATAAGTTAATGAATAAATTGTACAATAATATTATAAAAAGTTCTGATTAACATATGGCTAGAATATGTTAGTTAGTAGTTGTTATACACTTATGTGGTTAGGTATAATGAAGGGTTTGTGTAGAATATGAGAAACTGAGAACTTGATGAATGTTATTAGCTTTTTTTTTTTTTTTTTTTTTTTAATAACACGACTATTTTCTTTTTAATATTGTCTATTCTAGAATTCTGGGTAGGTGGGAGTTGACAATCAGGAAAAGGATAGAGCGGTTAGAGACCAGGTGTCGTCAAAGACTTTACTGGAGGCAAGGAGCTGATCACGTTTCTTGATTTTTTTGAGAGTCTGGTAAAACAATGGTATGATTTGTGGGGGGTAATTCCATGAGAGTTTTGCATCTCACTATCCATATGGAATAAAGGACAAAGATAGAGAGCCTTATTATTGAAAAAGTTCCACTATTAATGGCATTTTCAAGTGAGAAAATCATTTCAGATCTTATGTAAGAATTGATTATGATTATATCTTTCAGTATTTTAAGTCTTGGACAGTGGTGTATAATATGGTCTGTGGTTTTATCTTCACGAGCACATAAAGGAACTGGAAAAGGGCGGGGGACGATCAGTTGGGGTATTTTTAGATAAAGTATATAAGTATAAATGTGATAATGTTTTGTGATTGTTGTAATAGAGAAAATTTGAGGTAAAGAGTATTATGTATATTGGGATTATTTATAATATCTAATATTTATTGTTATATATTTGTATTTTTCAGTTTCCTTAATAAAAACTATAATATTAAATAGTTGAAACGTTAATGTATATTTATATATTTTTATAATAATCATATAAAACCAAGAATTAAAAAGATTTTGGTATATTGAATTATATATAATAAGAATAATAGGTAAAATGGTAATCAATTCAAGAGTAAACTATTCGACAAGAAATATTTTATTTGCTTCTTAATTTTATATATTTATTATCATTATTGTTTATATTAATAAATTTTCATTTTGTTAATTAAACTGATTTTCCATGATCATTAGTAATTAAATTATTACCCCCCCCCCACATTAATCTAAACCTTGAGAGTCTATATATATTCGTGTATTAATATTTTAGCTAGCCTGAACATTAGGTAAGTGGTACACATGTTTCATTCGTTTTTAATACCATCACATTTGGAAATCCCGAGTAAGAACTTTTAGCTGTGGGAAATACTATTACATATGACATCCTTAAACATGAGATTGATCATTTATTTTTTTATACTATTACAATATATATATTCATTTCTATACATACACATTATATATATCATTTGTAAGTAAACTTTTGACATCAAATCTAATATCATTATAGTAATACAATCAAATTTCCTGCTTTTGGATATCAGGATATAAAACACTGATTAATTGTGATTTAATTCCTCTGTGGTCCACGTATTTAAAAATGATTACGCATTCGAATAGAACTAATGACTTTTTTTGGCAGGACAGATCCACCAAAGTAACTGATAAATTGAACCCTTCCTTGTGTAGTGAAAGATGTATAGCTTGTATCTAATTCTTGCATAAATTCATATGTTAATCAAAAAAGGGGGAATGGGGAAAAATGACTTTTTTTTTTATCACTCCAGCACATTACTTCATGGTCGACGTTTTTTTATTGTGATTTTGATGCTTTTTAAATTATGGCATTTGAAATGACATTTTACATAATAAATTGATAATTTAGCTTTCAAAATTACATTCTGACATTTTATTTTTTTTATAAATTCATAATCAAGTTAAATGTCCATAACTTAAACCCAGTCAAGTCTCCTTAATCATGTCATTTATCCTGATAAAAAGCTCTCTACTAATTCTTTTATTCTGGCATCCATCACAGAGGACTAACAACTTTACACAGTCTATTTTTCATTCAACTGACACCTTAAAGAGCATAAAATACAATCTTCTCTGCTCTTGCTAATGTCTATCAAGTAACAGACTATCATAATTTGTTTAAATATGCATATACATTTTAAATGGAAACATCTTTTAGGAAAAAATTAATATCTACAGCATTAAAAGTGTTATATATAAAATATCATAAAGTATGGCATAACAATAATTATAAAGGAATAAATTAATTTTAATTGATTTATTATTCAAATTATAACAATAGCATGATAAGAGATAGTAATAAGAGATAATAATAAATCCATAATTAATATACAATTTGATACTCTCGTAAAATAAAATAATAGATTATTTTTTTAAAAAAAAACTTTATTCCAATCATAAAAAATATTATATGTAAATCAATACAGACTTACACGCACACACATATATAATATTCATTATATTACTAATTACTCAAGAGCTTATTTGAAGTTCAATTATGAAATTATACGTGGACACGACAGTTTCATTTAAGTCATAAGTTTTGAGTTCTTTTTCCACTTTATTTATGTAAGAGTCAATCCACAAATCCTTAGCCTACTACTCGGAATTGCAATACACTGTATAGAACCTCGTATGATTTTTTAGATTTATACTCTCACATATATAAATATCTACTATACAAATTTACATTGCAAATGCTGTATTTTTGTCAAACATTTATTTAGAATAACTATTCTTTAGTGAACTCAACACATTTTATTAGGTGAGAAATTATTATTATTTTTTAAAAGTTTAGATATAGATTTTAGATTTATAGAAAAAAGCGAATATATCTAATTCTTAATAAACTATTCATGAAAACTCTCGTCTTTATTATAATCCCCTTCTTTCTAATGAAGTGTGCAATAGAAGATATCTGATTGGATAGAAATGCATATTAAAAACCATTAATATTTTTTTTTCAATAGTTATAATTGTATGTTTGATATGTAAAAACAAAATTTTAAAGCATTTACATAAAATTATAATTATACCACAGACAATAAAATGTACAACAATCATTTTCTTATTTATGAAATATAACTTTAATAACTATAAATGTTATAAATTATTCCATTTACTTTTAAAAATTAAATTTGATTTACTTTTTAATTATGACAATGTAATTTATGGTCAGCATAAATATTACAATCAATGGAGAAAGTACTTCAATGGAGAAAGTACTTCAGTGGAGAAAGTACTTCAGTGGAGAAAGTACTTCAGTGGAGAAAGTACTTCAGTGGAGAAAGTACTTCAGTTGATAGCATGTTTTCTTAAAATTGATCATATCATATCAAGCATAACATACTATCTAAAAGTAATAAGATTTTAAAATAATATAATAAAAATATATGTATTAGGATAATAAGTTAGAGAAGATGGTAATTTATTGTCAATATTGATTATAGCAGTTTGTGAAATGAAGAGAATGGGCTGTGAAAATAATACAGAAGATATGAGAACATAAACTTCCTCATGACTAAAATATTGGTAGAATTTTGAATAGATGAATTTGTGATATATTCAATCAACTTTTTTTCTGACAAATAATGTGGACTTTAAAAACATTTAATATATATTAGATGAGGAAAATAGTCCAATATATAAACACAACTAAAATACCATTTGTCAAGCGTTGATGGTCGAGTGGTCAGCACATCTGCCTTACAAGCAGTTGTCTCGGGTTCGTGGGTTCGCTTCCTGGCAATGCTTTGACACATGAAAAAAAAACTAAAATACCATTATCACAAACCTTCAGGGAAACAGTATCTTGAATAATGTTTTAAAACAAATTATTTAGAATTGAAATAAAATATCTGTACTAAGTGAATTATTTAGTTATAATTCTGACAAATTTAATAGCTAATTTAGTTGTTTATTATTTTTTAAAAAAATGCTATTTTAGAGAAAGGAATATAAGTATTGTTTTTTAAATAAATACTTAGACAATGCTCAATACATGTATTATAAAAGATTAATTGCAGAAATTGGGAATTAGGTGATGATAACTCCTGTATCAAAAAAGGATTCCATATAATATATATAATGCAAGAAAATCATTATTGTTTCACATTAAACTTAATAATCACTTGTTTTGTTTTGTGCATTTGTAAAATAACTGTTTACATTAAAATATCTTATATCCTACAAAGATTGATGCATGATAAAGGTACTCAAGGTTCACACATTGGCCGACATCTGTTACATTTGATATCAAACGTTTTATGAACTTCCAAACAATAAATAATTTGATTATTTATTACATATTTTTGTTTGAAACAAAAAAAAATCTCACAATCCTTTCTTTTGTGAGATGTATCTGTCTGGACAAGTCATACAATTATTTTAAAAATACCAAGACTTAATTGAGTTTGAGAGCTCATATTAATAATTTGTTGTAAAAAAATTCTATGACAATCAAGTTCACTGCAGTCCAAATGATGAATACTGACAATACTTATATGGTGACTAACTAACCCTCCATATGCTGATAAAATCCAGTGCACCAATAATTTCTACTTCCTTGAAGTTTATACCATGTAGATAGTTTATATAGATTATGAGGTTATTCATTGTGTGCCCACTATTAACACATTTATCAGGATTGTGAATTTATGAAGCATTACTATATATATATATATACATGCACTAAAAAATTACTGCTGCCAGTAGTCTAGAGATAAACCATTATATATATATATAATATATAAAACACAACTGTTTTTAAATGCTGTTACAATAAATAATACAATATTGATCTTCTTTGTATATAAAATAATAAATATAATTGGTTTGATTAAATTTTATGCTCTAAGAGGACCAATAGAAACCAGATTTCATTTTCCTATTACAGTATTGTCATGTACTGAGGTGGTAGCATGTATTATTTAGGTTTGCAGCATTTAAGAGAAATTGTGTTTAACATTACATATATTCACATTGTGAATTATTTTATTATATTCCTTTGTTATATATATATATATATATATATATATATATATATTCTCAAATTGCACAAAGTATTACTTAAATAATAAGTGTACTAATGCTGAAGGTTAAATGGGCTTTAAGGAATCATTAAAGGCCAGTCAACACTTAGGCAATTCCAATATCAATCAACAATTTCAATTTGTTTTCAAGGCAACCTCCTTTTAACAATAAAGATGGAATCCCCAATGCAGACTAATAAATAGTCAATTATATATATATATATATATATATATATATAAAACAAAAAAAATATATAATGGTAATAAACTATTATATACAGTTTTTCAATCCGCAGAAGTACTTTTAGTTAATATAAAAAGTCTTTCAATCTGCAGAAGTACTTTCGATTAATTCCTTAACCAAAAGTACTTCTGTGGACTGAAAGATTGCATATAATAGTTTATTACCATTATATTTATTATTTTTATTGTTATTTCAATAGTTTTTTAATTAATTGATATTTTGTAGATATATATATATATATATATATATATATATATATATATATATATATATATATATATATATATATATATATATATATACTAAAGTGTAAGAAAAAAATAATGTAGGAAATATATAAATAATATGCTGTAAATATACCTAGCTATAAGATGATATGTCATTTGTGATAAAATATAAAAAAGACTAAATGATAATCCAAAAGAGAAGAATACATAATATGCCCCATTATATGATCAGTGTTCTCATATTGGTAAATCACTGTATCTGAATGTAAAAGAACCCAAGCATACAAATACTCTATAATCATTACAATGTTTAGTTGATTGCAGAGTTATCTGATACCAAGTGTGTACTAACTATAAGTAAAATAATCATATACCATATAAACAAAGTGTATGCTCTTTAAAAGTGACTCTTAATATTATAGAGAGTTATTATTATATAACTCTTAATTCTCTCTGCACCATCACATAATTTTAAATAGAATTATATAAAATCCCCACATGCAAAAAATTCTGTTATTAACTACTGCTAGCTACTTGAATAAATAAAACTGTTGAATAAGTATAGAAGAGGAACATAAACCAAATACTTAATGTAATCTTTAAATAAATTTATTGTAATAAAAATGATTAATAATTTTATTACTAAATTAATCATAATATTAATAAAAATAGTCTTCAATTAAAGAAATAGATTATTATATCCTTTTCTGACTTGTTTACAATTATCACATAAATATTAATTATTAAATAAGTTGAAAATAAAACAATGTAATAATAATGCTTAAATTGTGTTTTAAAATATGTAAATGAAAAGTGGACCTAAATAAACAATTTATATTTATACATGCAAACACATGAGGTCAATAACTCAAAGATATTTCAATTATTATTTTTAACTTGTCTTCAAATTGTAAGTTAAATTATTTTTATATATAAAAAGTAAATGGATTTCTAAAGAACACTCATATATGGGCACATTACATATATTTAAAAGCATACAAATATTTCAATTATTTAATTATTATTTGTGAATTGTAGCTAATTGTTTTAAGATATATGATAAATGAATGGAAAATTATATAATATACATTTATAAAAGGTCTTTTTATGTCTTAAAAATATTAATATGGTTTTAATAGGTTATAGTTAATTTTATATAAAATTGATAGATGTCACTATGTGTGCAATATACATTGTAATTGTAAATTATATGATGCACATTGAAAAGGGCAAAAATTAATATTTGCCATGAAGAGCTTTTATGTGTAAGATTATTATTATATATTTTATTGCTGTTATATAAAGTATATTATATTATATCATATGATTTATTTAAATAAAAATATGATATAGTTATATTAATTCAGATGTCAAATTTCAATGTATCATTTAAATGTTTGTTATATATTCTATTCAGTTATACATTTTTAAATATAAATTAATTCATAATGAAAAAAAATGAAAATTTGCACAATTCAATTTTAAAAAAAACTATTTTATCATATTTAAATTCTCTTTATTCCTCCTATGACATTAAACTGAACTACTTCTCATTATGTGAATGTTCTGGTGACATTTTATACATTGCTTTTACCCAAGTTTTAAAAAAATGTTTGCAATGTATTTTTATAAGACAGCTGTTAATATTAATATATTCAAAGTTATTTGAAAATCCTTTTAAAATACATAAATCAATTTTCTTCTTGCTTTAACACTAAAATGAATATTTTAAATAATTCTACAATATATATATATGGTTTTCAACAATATATTTTTTAAATTTATGCTATAGTTAACATATTGTTTATTACTGGATTTTTTTATCAGTAGTAAATTTCTTTTATCTGTTTTATAAGATTGCTATAACAAATAGTCAAAGTAAATACTACTGATTTCTAATTCATGTTTACTTTTTATACATTGAACTTCTTATGCAGCAAGTTGTTATGGTACATGCATGGAACTATTATGATGACAAAGAATATTGATTACAAACTTCTATAGGAAATCCTAAATCTCAATCTGCATCGAGTCATGCTAGCAATATATTTTTTGAATCTGAAAGTTTCTAAATTATATGTTAGCACATATCCACATTGATAAGCACCAGATTAAAGTTAAGTATTTTTATTTCTTACTTAATAAAGTTATAACTGTATGACAACAGTCATTCTTGTTTATCTTATATATATCAAAACAATGTGCGTTGATGTCCTTTTGATTAAGAAGAAGAAATAATTTCTCAACTATCTGTTTTCTTAATCATTCAATCATTTGAGTAACAAGTCTCAGCAATATATATTCTTCACATTTACATATTTCATAGATGCAGTTTTTGCTTTTTAATATTTCAAGTTTAGATTTTATAGACATTAGGATATTTTGAAGTGTGGTATGGCTTTGGAAAGCTGTTCTGATGCTATATTGATTGCAGATTTTCTTTAATTAGTCTCTATTCCTGATATGTATGTTCTTTTGGTGTTTCAGTTATCATTTTAATGTTTTTTTAATGTCAGCTGATGAATAATCATTCTTCATGAGAGTATGTTCTATGTACATTTTTTCTTTTTCCAAATCACTGGTTTTTAAACAAACTTTTTAGTCATAGTATAACTCCATGTTTTGTATTTCTAGTGCGACTGAATGTATATGCTAAATATTTTTCAGAAAAGTTCTTTTTTTTGCATGTCAAACCAATATCAATTATATAGGTGAATTTTCTGTATTCTGTTTCTGGAAGATTACTGTTGAATGTATTAAATAAAATAGATAAGGTAACAAAATGCTGAAGCAGATCTTTCTGCAAAATTTATATATACTGTGATTATCATCTAATTTCATTTACATTTTTTTATTGGTGAGCAATTTGACAAATGAAAATTCTAGAAAGTTTTAGAACAAAATAATTTTCCTGAATGAAATCAAAAGCTGAGATTTTATCAATAAAAATAGCAGCAATTTTTAATTTATTTTGAAACCCTTTTTCTGTGTGAATGTTTAAAATAAAATTTGTTCACAGCAGATTTTTGCTGTCCTAAAATCATTATCATCTCTTAATTATTGGCAAAATCCTTATTAATAAAATTATTTCAAAAAGGTTGTAGGGAATAAATAATAATGATATTGGGTGATGATTTTTTGAGGTCACTGATGGGTTTATTTGAGAGTTTGTTGGATTATTTGAATTCATTGAAAACTATCTTAAACCATCAAACATCACATGATCCCCATCTCTATACTAGCACATAATTTGTTGTAAACAAAGGCAAAACTCCCCATACAGTAGTGCCACCCTGTGCCAAACAGAGTAATCAATGGCACTAGATAGGGATTTTATGCACAAGCCTTCTGGCATCCATTGATTACTCTGTTTGGCACAGGGTGGCACTACTGTATGGGGAGTTTTGCCTTTGTTGAAAACTATCTTCTTGGTTTTAAGATTTTTAATATAATTTTAAACATAATATTCTTGTCAATTCAAAAAGATAATTTACATCATGTTCTAAATATTTTGAATACCAATTATAATCAAAATTTTAGTAATTAAGGATAAAAAACTAAACTTTTACTCCAACCAACAATGCAAATATAATTTCATAAACATTTAGCTAGGATCTTTAACTGAAAGTTTGTGTTGAAGGTGTTTTAGTTGTATTTATAAATTGGTCTATTTCCACCATCTAATGTGAGTATTGAATGTCTTTAGGAAAAATTAATTTTATTTAAATATTTCATATACATTCAACTGTTAGTAATAGAGCACAGGTTAGTATATGCACAATGTTTTGAGAGGTATTATTCTCCCTTCTGCTTCAAGTGTTGCTGGCCTGACCAATGATCAGTTGGTTAGAGTGTTATCTTAAAATTCATTACTCATTAATCTAAGGATCAAGGTTCGATTCCCATGCTAGTACTGTCACTGGTCAGGCCAGCAACACTTGAAGCAGAGGGAAGTATAATACCTCTCAAAACATTGTGCATATACTAATCTGTCACTATTACTAACAGGTGAATGTATTGGGAATATTTAAATAAGGTTAAATTTTTCTAAAGACATTCAATACTCATATTAGATTATGGAAATAGTCCAACCTATAAATACAAATTTAGTTTGGATAGTTCTTAACACTTTTAATAGATATACTTGGATATAAAATAAAACAAAGACTTCAATATATTATTGCCTATTTAATAAATTATATAATATCAATAATTATGCACTTTAAATGCTCGTTAAGAAAGTTATATATATATATTTTAATAATTTATTTAAAGCTTAGCGCTTTCAAAGCTCCATGGCTTCATACTCATAGCTGTGTGCCGTTGATAGTGATGAGAGGGAGTATTCAAATAAATTATAATATAGGAAATTTATTATAGTAATATAATCTAAGTTAGTTAATAAAATAGAAAATCATATAATATTAAAATACTAGCTAAATAAACAAATTTACACTAAAATGTCCTTACAACCATGATTTAATTTCTTAAGAAATAGACCTTCTCAGGTAAAATTCAATTGAATGCAAATGACATATATATACAGTACACAAATAATATTCACATAAATCTTTTTTTAAAAAATACCCATTTTTAATTTCAAAGTATGTCTTTATTTGACAACCACTGTTTCCTATTGCATTGCCCAATGTATATCATATAATATTCAATTGACCAAACATTTTACTACTTTTACAATGCTTTATTATCCACCCTTTAACAGAAGATATAGAATTCTGAAGAAGATTAGGAGATATGGCATTCTGAAGAAGATTGCTGGGCAGTCGAAACTGTTAGCTGCAGGAAAGAGTGAATAATAAAGCATTGTAAAAGTAGTAAAGTGTTTGGTCAATTGAATATTATATAATGTCTTTATTTGTTTGATGGTCTCATATTCAAGAAGATTTATTATCAGAGTTTTTTTTATTTTTCTTTTTTTATAAAAAAGATAACCTCTGCATTGTCAAATAACATTTTATGACCTGCATGTAATGCATAAATATACAAAGCTGAGTTATATCTATTTTTAACTCTACTCTTTTTGAACTTTGCTTTTGACCTATATAAATTTTATCACAACTACAAGGAATCTTATAAATTATACCAAGAATATACTTATTATCAATGAACTACTCTATTCTTATTATTTATCAGATTTTTTGCAATTGTCATAAAATGTATATAGGTCAAAGTAAATTAAGTTTTAATGAAAGAGTTAAAGTTAATAAAAGTATAGTTAAAAATAGATATCATAACTCAGGTTTGTATATTTATGACAGAATTATAGATCAAATAATATTATTTGATAATGCATATGTTATTTTTTATTAAAGAAAAAAAATAAATTAAAAATAAAAGTAAAACAAAACTCTAATGATAATTTTTTTTTAATCTGAGGTCACCAATCTCATAAAGATATTCTTTCCATATTAAAGGTTGGTGCTTTTTAAAAAGATTTAGTGAAGGCTATTTTTGTCTTGTATATATATATGTTGTTTGTATCTATTGGAATTTCACTTAAGAAAGTCTATCTATTAGTAGATAAAACCATAGTTGTGAGAGAATTGCATTAGTCACTATTTAATTTTCTAAGTTACTTTTATATATAATTATTATTTTTGCCCAAATTGTTGTAAAAAATTAATATAGAAAACCATCTATCAGTGTCACATAAAAGCTTCAGAGAAATTTATTTTTAAAAATATATTTAGATAAATGATCAAACAGCCTGTTCTCAAAATGATGGATGAAATGCTATAGAATCTACTATTATAAAAGGGACAATTCATTTAATGAGGTGTGGAAACACAATATAATAATAGATTTTCTGAAAAAATACATTGTCGTAAATTTGAATATGGTTTCATGAAAAAATGGATGTCATATAAGATTACCTTAAAATTATTGTAAAGATATATAACACAAATTGCTTCATAAAGAAAATATGGCTGGAGATAGATTAAAATGGTGATCTATATTTATGATGGATGTTAAAATACATCAAAAAGCAAAATTTTATCCAGAAGAAATAAATTCAACCTCACAAAGATGGTTGATAACTTGCCATTTTGTTTCATAGATGGCTACTTGCCTGTCTATTTCTTATCTTTTTTCTTTTGGAATTAGAATAGCAATATTCAGTTACAAGTGATATTTAATAATAGTGAAAATGGTTGATAAAGGAGATTTTTAAAAAAAATGTATTATTAGCATCAGCATGGGATTTGGGCTTTCCACCATCAGATTTTCAATGGATGGCTGAAAAGTTTAAGGTTGGAGAAGATTGAAGCTTGTTCATTAAAGTGTAAAGATTTGCTATCTTAATATAAACTGAGCACTGATTATATATATATGTGTGGGAGATGATAATCTGGACCAACTGATGAGTGCTGGTTTAGCATGAAATATGTCTATTGGCGATTATTTATCTTTTCTACTTGTGTGTTGTCATGTGTATCAGTTGTATGAGATAGTGTGAATAGTTGGTGGGTGCTTGAAAGTCTGAGTTCAAATCCCCTATATTTATTATTAAACATTACAAATTAATATATGCAGATTAACCAACATGGATTTCCAAACATTAAGCTGACAACTTCTTTGCGGTATGTCTTTCGCTCAGTTTTAAATATTTATAACTACTTCCTTCTATCAAATTCATCTTTTGTTTTATAATTTTCTTAACAAAATATTATTAAAATGGAAAAGTGTAAATACATTATTGATACATATATGCATTCATTAGTTTTTCAACAGTGTAAGAATTGGCAAAGTAAAGGTTTATTCTGTTTAATTTGTTAGTAGAAGCTTAGCAAGCTTTTGGTCAGTTAAAACAGATTCATAGAGTCCAAACGTGTGCTCAGTTACTACTAACAAATTAAACAAAACAAACCTTTATTTCACTTACATTTACAACATTAATAAACTAATAAGAAAAGGAAAATAACAGAAATATATAATAATTAATGACTTAGGAAATCATGTTATGTTTGAGCACCAAAGTAACATTTTGAGCACTAGTTCTGTCCAATTGATCAAAGTGAGCCATTTTTTTTTACTTTTAAAGTATTTTTAGTAACGGAGACCTCATTCTATCATTATGCAAACTATTTAAAGATATAATATAAAACTATTTATATCTCAAAATATTAACATTTTTCTTACTACACATTATTCAGTGCTCTTTTAGTACACGATCTCTGCCATTTTGAATTTTAAAAATGACCAAAAACATCATCTGACACATCTAAGTAATAAAAAAGTATGCGAAAATGCAAAAAATTTAGAAGTCGGGTCACGTAACCTGGGAAAAAAATGTCTAAACATGAAAAATTTAGAACCCTGGTCATGTGACTATAATATCAATTAAAAGCAACACATATAAATCTGAAAACTTTACAAAATAGATATAAGATTGCATAATAATAAAAAAAACCAAATAGGTCATTTTTGAAATTCAAAATGGTGGAGATCGCGTATTAAAAGAGCACCCATTATTTTATCATCCCAATAAATTTTAGGAATTAATAGCTCTTAATTAGATCAAATTTTTAAATAAATAAATAAATACATTTCTAAAGGTTGAATAACTTAACAAATTGTATGCAATAATACATGCTTGGTCAGTTCAACTTTAAAATAACCCTGAAAAACAATTGGTATGGCAGAAGCTATATTACTGCTAAAGATAAATATTACTATTATAAAATATAAAAAATGTAATCTAAGCTAGAATAATGCCATACTTTCCTGACCTGGTAGCTTATATTAATACTATATTCTACTTCTTCAATATATAGATTTTGCAGAAAATTTCTTTAGGATATTATGTGTAATATTCAAAATTCTCTCTTTTCAAACATGTTCTAAACTTTTTTACCTTTGCAAATATTTATGATGTCACGAATACATTTTTTGTCAAGAATATATTACGGTTATACTATATAAATTTCTGATTAATAAAAAGCACCTCAAAGTTTGTCTTTATTTATATTCAATTAATTATAGATACAGTTTGCTTAAATTTTTTAAAAGTCATGTCAGTATGTACTGATTAAAATATTTGTCTATCTTCGGGTAAAAATGTCAATATCATCAACAAACACAAATTACCAATTCCATTGACCTTTTTTTGATATAGGCTATGAAACATTAGTTTAAAAGATAATTTTCAAAGATTGGACTTGTCTTTGGTGTTTTAAGACATTAATCAGTAGACTTAATCAGCAAAAGTTGTTCTTTTTATCAAAAGAAAGAAAACATCGGGTCATCTATTGTACATTCTTTTTAATTTTAACGGTAAAACTAATGTAGGTTAGTTACTTTGTATATAAATATACAGTGTTTTTTATTCCAAATTATTTTTATGAAAACATATATACTTATCAATATATATATATACCTACCTTGAAACATGGGCTTCGATATTAATGATTTTTATTAATCATTTATTAGATTAGATATTATCCAATTTTTTGGACAGCATTTTTCACTTCATCACTCTCACGCAAGGTAGGGACTGGTTTTTATCCGCTTTTAACACCTAGTAGAGGGATGTAATTTAATCATAAACATATAATGAAAGACATGTGGAAAAGATCTATGATCTCCAAGATGCTTATTTTGTACTGCACCAGCACTCATCAATTGACCCAGATCACAATCCCCCACGCATATTTTTATTATTGTTCCATATATATATATATGGGTATTGATATCGAATTACTATAGTTTAATTGTAATATATAGGGTATATAAGCACAGACTTTCACACGACCTACTACTCACCACTCTATCTCATATCACTGATATACTTGAAAAAATATATATATATATATACCGATACACTTGAACACATATATGTGTTCAAGTATATCAGTGATATGAGATAGAGTGGTGAGTGGGGGGTCATGTGAAAGTCTGTGCTCATACACTCTTTATATTATATATATATATATATTGATATATGTATATAATAAGCCTGAATTTCAGTTATTATATAGTTTAATTGATAAGTATCAAATGTGCTGCCCTCACAACTTTGGCTCAAATCATTTAATGGAAGTCTATTAATAATAATTTTATTAACCCTTTATTAAAATAGAAATTATCCATCAGAAATATTATTCATTATAGGCTTCAATGCTTTATAATGCTACAAATCTTAATTAATGTAAAATGTGTTTTGTGGACTAAAGGAGTTTTTTTTTTCTAAAATAAAATGTATTTTGGAAAATACACTCAGACATAGAAATAAATATTGTTACATCTGGTAACTCATTAAAAAATGTTATGAATCATTTTCATCTATAGAAATTAAGAAAAAAACAAATAGAAGACTAGCATGATGATGTAATAAGATAAGAAGAGCAACTTGCATTAATAATTAGAGATATGATGGAAGTTTGCTTGATCTTAACTATTGTCAGAAAAAAAGAAACAAATATCATGGAAAATCTGTCAGGGAACAATCATTATGGTCTTAAAATAAATACCTTAAATTCCAAAGCTATGATTGAATAGCATAGTAATAACAATTCAAACATTTGGATTCCATCATAGTCAATAATAACCAATGTGATTATAAAATACACATCAGAATTATAAAAGAAAAAATAGCAATGATAAAACAGTTAACATATAAAAAGAGTGCAACATTTCAAAAGCTACCAAATTAAAATTAATCAACAGTTTTATTTTTACAATATTTATTTATAATGCAGAAACATGAATACCCATAAAAATCATATAAAAAATGCATTCAAATAGAAATATATTAAAGAATACTTCAAATTTTCTATGTTTTCATGGAATTAATGCATTTATTTTAAAAGAATTTGAAATCAACGAGAGAATTTTTAGTGCTAATGAGATAGATAGTATTTTATTTCAGGTGCATTGTGAGGTAAATCAATACAATGAATATATTAGTCATTAAAAAAGAAACTTACCATTCTTGTTCACATCACTAGGTTCTTTTGAAAGTTACATATTGAGATGATATTAAAAGGAAGTTACATATTGAGATGATATCTTGATTATATTTCTAATTATTAGGTGAAATTGCAAACAACTTCTGATATGGGGTTTATACATCTTTTTGAAGTCATTAAATCTATTTATAGATTTATGTATTAAGACATAAAAATAGTAAAATATCCTTAGAATATTAAATAAGCTTTGCATCTTGAATAAAAATGCCTGCTTGTTAAAGCAGTTTTAGATGGCTAAAATAAATAATTTTTCATTCAGAAATATATTCAGGTAATGTATATTGTTAAATAAATTGTTTTTTTTTCTTCACCAATAAAATTGTAATTATAATTGTGCGATTTTTTCACATATGTTAGTGAAGTTATAATTATAATTTAAGATTTAATATACTAGCTTAGCACTTTTGGGATTAAGTATTCAAATCCTATACTCATAGCTTTGAGAATGAAGATTCTGTTGTGAATTGTTATACATATATGCAAATGAGCTTGAATTTTTAATTAATTATTCCATTGTTTGGAGAGAGCAAAGCATGCCTCTCTTCTATTAATGGCACTGAGGTCATTTGCTATGTAATAATCATGAAAGCGCTAAGCTACTATATTAAATCTTAAATTATAATTATAGCTTCACTAACGTATGCGAAAAAATCGCACAATTATAATTGTTAAATAAATAAAATTATCTATCCCATATTAGTAATTTAAATTTAAAAAAAACAAATAACATTTTAAAGCCAAGCATTAAAACAGGCAAAAACTCACTATATATATTGCCACACACAACAAGCTAGAATAATAAATGGCAATATATATAGTGAGTTTTGCCTGTTTTAACAACAGTTATACACAAGCATAAGAGGAGGTAGTCATGTGATGTTTATTGGCTTAAAGCCAAGCATTGTTTTAAAGATTTATTTTTATACTTTGTATATATAAACATTAAATTTATATAGCTCAATATATAATTAATAGAATAAACTATTCTTCCAATCATACTATGAATAAATAACATTGTGTATGACAAAGGGTTTGAGAACAGAGTGGAACCATCTATTCTTTAAGTTTTTAATATTTATTAGCTTATCCTTACCAACACTAATAAAAATGTGGAATAAACTCAACATATCAGCCAAATAAATACATGATATTAATAATTAGTAATTTAATAGTCAATTACACAAGAATGAAGACTGTCTCTCACTTTTAATAATCATGTTTTAAAAAATAAATTTTGTATATTTTTTTAAATTAATTATTAGCATAATGAGTTCCAGCTATAAAATAATTTATAGTAAATAATTTAAATTAAGAGCAGATGTTACATAGATTGATTAACTTACAGCCCCTCTGGAAAGTATTGACTCAAATAATATTTGACAGTTAAAATTTTTAATAACAAAACAAAAAAATATCATTTCCAGAAGGTAAAATTTCAATAAAGATGGCAAATGAATAGTTTATAGCTTGTAAAAATGATAAGGCAAAACATTCACACACATCCATACAAAAAACCCCACTCATTTCAGATTGGACAAAGTTGCAGGTAGATAATCTGGAAAATATTTTTTTGATGTAGAAACATCCCTTTTAGAAATAAGACAAGAATCACTCAAACCATTATATTTCCTTTGAATTTCTATGATATTAAACTCTGGGCACTGAAAAAAAATGTAATAAAAAGTATTAATAAACAATGAGGATTGCCAATTCCTCTACAAGCTTTGTGATAAATGCTTAGCCAGAGCCAGCACTTAAAATATCCCTGTCAGGAACCCCTCTCTAAACCCCTGACCATGGTTTCATGCTTTGGCACTTCTCAGAGAGGTGTCAGGGTAGGTTCAGACACTAAGATCTAAAAATACCAACCCAAAGCCAAGCACTTATCTAAAAGTTATCTATTGAGTGGAAAATCTGAAAATTTTTAGACATCTACATGTCTTCAAACCCAGCTATCCAACTCAAATAGCGATATGGGGCTTATAGATCTTCAGCCATACCATATATTAGTAGTCTTATCAATATAAAAAATTGCATAAGACTTATGGCAGAGACTCTGTTCAGACCTGAACTCTCACTTGAAGCTTAAATGACAAGTTACATTTTCTTTTCTATTTTGATTATACTATGAGGCATCTATAGAAAGATACGAATGAAATAATTTGATGAATATATATAAGTTTATTGGTGTAATTTGAGAAAAAAGACTAATGATCAGAGAAACTGCATTAAATGTGTAAAAACAATCCTGTAGTGGATTGATATGATTAATAAAGTTGGTGGCTGAGTGGTTAGCACAGCTGCCTTACAAGCAGTTGTCCTGGGGTTCGCCTCCCGGCTGACGCTTTGACACATAAAAAAAAAAATAAAATAAAGTAATAGTAATGAGAAAATTGTATAAAGTTTTAAAGTTTGTACTAAAAGAATAGCAGAGTGATTAGCAATGAAATAGATTGAGTTTGCAATCAGAATAATAAGTGTCCTTAAATAGATAATACCTTCCAACAATATACTGTTTATATTATCATCAGTATCAATAAGCATTTGATGATAGTTATAATAATAATATTAGAAAATAAAAATTGAACTTTAATTATTTCAAGTTAAAAAAAAATTATTTTTTTGATGCAAACTACCAAAATAGTAAAAGAAAATGTCCTTAATTTTCAATTAAAAATATAAATTCTGAAACTAAATTTGCCAATATAAATTTCAGAACAAAATGTAACTCCATAAGCAAGAATGTCTTTATATCAAACCCAAATTCTTTCATCAGTGCAATAATAGAAATATAATATTAATAATATTTACTAAGGCTGTAACCTCAAGAATATGTGCTTAAAAATGCAAAGGTAGGGACCTCTACAGGTCTTAACCACAAGCTTATGCTAAGGAAGAAAAGAGGGGAACCCTTCTTTACTTCAACCTACTTTTATATATAAATAGGTGAAGCTGGATATAATAATGTGCATTTAAATAAATTTATAATTACAACTTTAATATTAATAATACTAGGGGTAAGTCCACAGTACTTTTAATTGTTGTAGGCTTAAAAATAGCTGTTTATTTTATCCACATTCCAAAAATTTAATTACTTAATATTTATTAGAGTCAAAAATGTTTTAAATTTAATTTAAAGTTATAAAAAATTAACAACATGATAAAAAATTGGAACAGATAAAAAAAAAAAAAAAGATAAATAATGGTACCATCAAACTGTATTCTTATTCTTTAGTATTTATCAATGCAATTAACAGTTCCATTTTTTTTTAATTAAGTAAATAAAGTTTTGAATTAAGGCACACTGCAATCTACTTCAAATTATCTTCATGATCTATACCTTGTTTAGTCCATTTCTATATCTTTTAACATAGAAAGCAATAACCACTTATAAAATTCAAAGCATGTTTCTTCTTGAATTTTTTTTCAGTTTGAAAGATCTTTATATTTATTTCAGAATGCATGCCTAGAATTGATATTTCAAAGCTCATGTCAAGAAGTAAGTAATATTGGCGAAACATAATGAAAATAGAATGCAGTTTGGGTCAAGTGCTATTTAACTATTAACCAAGAATAAGAACAAGTTCAAAAGTTAAATAATCTTGGATTGTTTCCCAATTGTGGAAAGTAACAAACTGAATAAAATTGTTGATCCTTTGATTTTTGAACATTACTTGACTTCTTGAATAAGTAACAATATTAAACAAGCTTTTCTTAGTATATGTGTTATATGAATTACTTACATTGAATTAACATAGGATTATTTATTACTTTAAAAATTGTTCTAAATAATTATAATTATAAGGACTCTTATACAAATCTTAATTGTTAGTTAAATTTTTTTTATAAAAATATTGCATTTCCAATACAGTTGTAATTTCATTTATAGCAAAAAAACAAAGATTTTGTAAATTATTTCAAGGAAATTTAAAATTGTGGAAGGTGCTCTAAAGAAAATTGTTGAACCAAAACTGTGAGATATTTTTGAAAGTGTGGGATAATAATGTAACATATTGGCATTGTTTAATATGCATAGAAGAATGTATTGTTGTTATGTATTTATCATAAAAGGAACATGATAATAAAGTAATTTATTGTTCAGGAGTGCATAAAAAGTGTGTGGATAGGAAGAGAAGAGAAGGAATTGTGATTCATAAATCTCTGACTTAAAGACCCCATTTTTAACTGAACTAAACCATCCAGAACATTAAATACCAATCTGCAGAAGATAAAATACCAGAAATTTAAATAAATAACAATATCTCTAATTTATTTCTTATTGGCAGATTTCTATATACCATTCTGATTACTTCCGAAAATATGATAAAATATCTTTAAACAATAAAATTAAAACTAGTAGAAAAGGAGATTCCAAAAACACTTCTCATTAAACACTCAAAGAATGAATTTTTACTAATTGTTACCAATTTCACTAATTTTTTTTCTACTTATAGCTTGCCCTTTGTTGTTAAACATTTTATAAAATAACTTTACACTTTTTTTTATTCTTATAATTTCCTTTTATTCAATTATGTTGTTTGTTTATTTATTTTTTGATTTTTTTTTTTTCATATGTCAAATGCGTTGACAGGGAAGCCAACCTGGGCCAGCTGCTTGGAAGGCAGCCATCCTAACCACTAGGCCACCAATGCTTAACTTGTTTTAATTATGTCAAACATTCTCCACATACAATAAATAATCATATGATCAGTTATTGCAGAAGTAAATTGGCATTAAATTATTTATGTCTCTGGTTTGTTTCAAATTTATTTAGATTAATTATTATTATTATATATATATACTGCATTTCAGTCTGATTAAGCAAAAAAAAATGTTTTTTTTTTACTTTCTTCGACTTTGATTAAGTAAAAATATATATGTATATTTTTTTTTCACTAAACCAGAAAATTTTATCTCTTAATTCTAATCATAATTCTAGGAAAAGAAGATGTTATTTCATCACAGTCTATGTTATAATAAAAACAGTACAATTATGTTTATTTTAACTTATTTTTTAATATCATAGACAATAATGATAATATAGAATTAAAGAGTATTTTTTTCTCTGAACTTCCAGTAAATCCCTGATGATTTAGAAAAAGTTGTAATATCTCTAATCTGATGAGTACTTGTAATAAAAATAGCAATAATGCCAAACACCACAGTTAGTGCACCATAAACAAATACTCATAATTGAATTACTTAACATTTGCCTAAAATAATTACACAACTCCTGTAACCATATTAACAGTGTAGTACAATTTATCATATAAAATATAAATCAAAAATTGTCAAAACAAAATGTCTAACAAATAGATACATTTTTACTAACAGGCATCGGTGGAATTCACCACTCAAAATTCTTTTAAATTATTGTTGGAATTTAAATAATTTTTAATATTCTTAGTAATACTTTATTGGTTTAGTGCTCATGAATTCATAAAACAATTCATGCTATAGAAATGTCTAGGTTGGGTGGTGATGCATAAACTTTGACCTTTGGAGTTGATCACTCTACCATTGTCAACATTTTCAAATTCCAGTGGAAACTGGAAACTAAAAATAAATACAATTTCTCACCTTCACTTATATGAATGGTTGTAAACATTATTTATATAATCAATCATTGTCTGTCATTAGGCTCAATGATAGAATGGCAGATTTTGTAGCTCAATGTCCATGGATCACAACCTACTTCTGTCACTTCTGGTCCTCAAACATTTTATGAACACCACAGCAATAACACATTTGATTAACTATTTTATCATCACTCCTAATAAATATTAAATCAGGATGTGGTTAATGCTGACTATTTCCATCATCTATCATTAAATGTATATCTAGAAAACTTTAAACTTTATTTAAACTTTTTCAAATACAAGCAATTGTTAGTAATAACATACAAGTTAGTAGATAACACAGGTTAGTAGATTATACAATGCCTCAAATGTTGTTATTTTCATTCTTCTTCAGGTTTTGCTATTGGCAGAATAGCTCAGTTAATTAGAGCATTATTTTAAAATTTGATATTTCAAGAATCTAAAGATATAAGATTGATACCTAAACTAGAATTGTCATTGGTCAGGCCAGAAACAACCAAAGAAGAGCAGAAATAAGTTGTGTGATATTACTAATAGTTGTTTATATTTGCAAAAGTTTAAATAAGGTTTAACATTTTCTAGACATTCAACATTTACGTTCCCAGGTTTGTGAAGAGTGCCTGGTTTTCAAATATTTACATATCAAGCTTGAATCCTGTCCATCCCTCTTATATGTATTTAATGGATACTGTCCTATACATGAGGGGTCAGAGTGACTTTAGGTCAACATGGGCATGGCAATAATATTAGCAGCAGCATGGGATTTGAGTTTTCATCATCAGATTTTTAATGCTATGGATGGCTGAAAAGTTGGAGGTTGCAGTGGATTGAAGCCTGTCCATTAAAGTATGAAGATTTGCTATCTTAATATAAACTGAGCATTGATTATATATGTGTATGAGAGATGATAATCTGGACCAACTGATGAGTGCTGGTTTAGCATGAAATAAGTATATTGGTGATTATAAATCTTTTCTACATGTGTGTGGTCATGTGTTTCAGTTGTATGAGATAGTGTGGATAGTTGAAGGGTGCTTGAAAATCTGAGTCCAAATCCTCTATACTTTTATAATATATATATATATATATATATATATATATATATATATATATATATATATATATATATATATATATGCAAGATAATCAAGTCATATATCATGTGATTTAATTTAATAAGATTGTATTACAAATCTTATATAATGAGTGTTCCAATAGTTCTTAACAAGCTTTTCATAACATCCCTATCTCCAAATTGTTTTCTAGCTCTGGCTTTCATCAGTGAGGTGCTAGGATATTCAAGCATAAGCTTGCAATACAAGCTTATTAAATGAAGTCGCATAATATATGACTTGGATTTTTTTACAATTATTGTTATTGTTCTTAAGGCTTTGGCAATTTTATATTGCTAAAGCAATTAATATATGGTCAGTCCCATATGGCTATTTAAGTTAGATAGCTGGATTTAAAGACATGGATTTTTGAAAATTTCAGATTTTCTATTTAATAGTGTAAAGGGCAGCTTACAATGCACACATTCCTAAAAAGATCAAGCCTAGTTATTGAACCCAATCCATTTAAAATTTATATTAATAATGGGAAGATTATTTGTTTATTATTTATTACATATTGAAACTGTAAGATTCGTATTCGAATCTTAAGTTTCACCTTTTTCTGTCGTCTCTCACTGACCGGTCTATCCCGCCCAAATTTAAACTTTTTGATATCGAATTGTGTGTGTAACAATATTAAAAATGTATAAATATATGTAGAATTCAGCATAAACATGCACACATTTCGATCTCAAATTAAAGGCAATAAATAGGGATAAAATAATATAATTTAGATTTCTTTTAGTTATATAAAAATGTATAATTTTAATCATTTATTTTGCATTATAAAGTTCGTATTTATTGCTTTGTTTAAATTTCGTTTAATAATAATTCTAAAAATATCTGATGTAATATTTAATTAAAAGTTAAAATAATCTTATGTTCCCTTTTTGTTTTTGAAATTTAAAAGCATCGGTCAGTGATAGATAATAAATTAATTAAAGAAAAATTCCCCAAAATTAATTAGTAAATGTAAAATGTAAACAATAGAATGGCAGCTTTCTTTAATTAAAAACCAACAAAATGCATTGATTATCCTCAGGGCAGATTAAGTAGAACCTAAAAATATCTTAACAAAATGTGAAAGATCAAGATAAGAAAAGAGACCATCTTAGACTTGCTGGAGACATTCACTTAAACTTTAGCTTTGCTCTCGATCACTGAGAGTCTCCAAAAATATAAAAATAATTTGTTCCTGCCAAGGTATGACCGAGTAAAGCACCTAGATTATTCTCCATCAGGATATGGCCTATCGGATGCTGAACCTTCCATTGCCCATCATAAATTCACCATGAAGATCTGCTGCATGAAATGAATGAGAATGCTGCTGCTGCCATGAAATTAAATGAATATCTAAATACATGAAAGAATTGCCACCCGTGAACTTTTTGTTGCTAAACTAATGGAATCAGAAAACTTCTTATAAAACAGGTACCTGTCTGTGTTCAAACTCTAGAGTATTCTAATAATATGCTATAGCTTTTCTTCATACTACTTATCTAAATTATAAAATGTAAAACTACCATATGTATAACTAAAACTGAATAATTAACTTAATGTGTAAATTTCTCTAATAATCTAGCTTACCTCATTCTAGATTTCTTGGGTGCGTATGTCTATAATCTACATTTTTATCTATAGTTATTATTTAATTATTGCATGCTCATAATTGTCTCAAATTTCAAAGTTTAAATCTATGATCGCTTAAAACAATGAATGCATGTCCAATTTTCATTAATATTTACTTTCCTAAATAATTTTACTTTCATATAAATTGACACGCATTCAATGGCATCATTTATTGTAATGCAGGGGTCTACTACTTCGCAAATGGCTGACATATTAGTTACAATAATTCCCAATTTATATCTGTTTTGTATTTATTAAATCGTCATGAATAATTCCAGAAAATTACATTTCTTTGAGAGTCACCAACGTTCTTTAGTAAATGTTGATAATGTAGGGCAGAATTAGAAATCTATTTAAATCTCATCCTAATCGTTTGTACATTATACATGTGTTACGTTTTAGAGACGCGATGACCCATTCTGCCGTGAAATTTCCAGATTCTTCAGGGTTGAAATTAACCCCAGTCGTCCTTCACAAGTGGGCATAATGGTTGCTCCCGTAGGACTTGACAATGTCATTCAGCCAGCCGGCAAAACTGCGACACAGACCGCTTGTCCCTGGTTATGCTTATGTGACACCTTATTTCGTCGGGCCGATGGCAGAGACCAGCCCGATACTCTTATAAACCCATTTGCGGCATTGCAGTTTCAATATACTGCCACTCCATATCGCCTTTCTAAAGCGTACCACGTGTTCCTTTACTTAGTTTTATTATTCTAAACATATCACTCCGCCTCTGCATTATCTTCATAATTCACTCTCAAATAAATGTTTGCCCTTAGTTATAGATAAATATTTTAATTAAATAAATATATGTCTGCCATTACTCTTATAACCCATACTTTGGACTCTTGCATTGCAAAGGTATAAATCCCTCCAGGCATGCATTAGAAATACTCACTCGAGAATTTTAGGTAGCTAGATTACGCCTTCAAATAAATGTATTTCTTTTGTAAACATTTCAGTATCGGAAATACCGCTGCTGAAATCCTCAATATAAAATAATGTCTAAATAAAAAAATGTATTCTTTAAAATATAATCATGTCGCAAATTCCGCTACTGAAGCTTTGAATCCCTAAATATTATTAATAAAGGTTTTATGAAAATGTATTAATAAGTAATTTTAAACTATATGTCTGCAGTTACGTTTCATTTATTCGATACCCATTCTATATAATATTTCCTCGATTATGTAGATATGAATGTTTAATTAATATTAGTTTGATTATTGGCTAACTTGAAAATAAAATCATGAGTCTCTTGCATATCCCTGACCACCGTGCCTAAGGAAATATTTACTAATGTCGCATCAGATGCGTTGTTTCATGGATTGTATTGTGGAACCGATAAATTATGTTCGAACTCAGTACCACGGGTGGCTTCACTACTCGATGGTGCTGCTGTTCTGTATGGTGGTCGAATTCTGCACTATGTTTACGAGTCACACGTTTTCTGACCGTTACAATATTTACATATAATGCACAATAGATTATTTTATTATAAAATAAAATACGATCAATATTTTACAAAGTAATACTGTATATATATAAAACTATTTGATTAAATAAACTGTAAAGTTATATATGGTGTGCAACATGGTAGGCATGAAGATATTACTGTTGATAGAGGTATCCAAGTATATTTACTAATAGTTATATCTGACGCAACATGTTAGGCATAAAGATATTACAGTTGATAGATGTATCCAAATATATATCCAGTATGTTAGGTATGAATATACTCTAATTGTAAAGGAAGTCCAGCCATTGGGCTGGCATTTAAATTTTTTTTTTTTTTTAAATGTTAAAAGCACATTTCATTTTATATTTTTCTATCAACATAAACCCGAATGAACTTATACACTTGGCAAACAACTAAGCACTTTCATCTAAAATAATAGTAATAGTGATAATAGATCACATGAATCAATTTTCAATAAGAGATCTAAAGTATTGAGTGTAAATAGGAAATATAAAGGATTGGACAATAAGCAGAGACCGATGATAAATAGTTCAGTGATTAATAAATGACAATAAAATAGTAGAGTTAGGCATGTAAAAGGACATAGGATAAAAGTAGATCTATTAAAAAAAAAGAGGTAAAGATAAATGCAATGGTTGGGCGTGGCATGATGCTCTGTGGTATGTGATTATTTATAGTTTCATAAATAAATATTTTTCAAATAGTTTGCAAATAAATAAATATTTAATGATAACCAGAAGTGGTAAGCAATTAAGTAATATGGAATCAAAACATTTGGAGATAGGGAAAGATAGTAGTGACAGTGAGATGGTAGATGATACTACCAGTAATAAGGTAGAATCTGTGATGATTCAGATACCTGGGGGGTCTATTCTGGAAGTTGAACAATCCCCACAAGTTCAAGAAGGGAGTCAAACAGTTTCTCAAATTCAGATGATTCCTCCCAGTGAGATTATTCAAGTGCCTGAAGCAGGAGTAACTCAGGCTATTCAAGACTCTACAACATTAGCACAATTAATCCAAGTAATCATGGAGATGAAGAGTGATATGAATAATATGAAAAATGATATAAATAGCAATATGGAGAATATGAAAAGTGATATAAATAGCAATATGGAGAATATGAAGAGTGATATAAATAATAAGTTGGAGAAAATAGCAACCAAATTTAATATAAATAAAATAAAAGAAGAAATTTTTAAGGAAGAAGTATGTGAAAATCAATGGAGGCACCAAGATGAAGTTCAGATGGAAATACAAATTATCAATACAGAGTTAGAGCAAGATTTTACCAAACAAAATACGGAGATAGAAACCTTGGGACAAGAACTAAAATGCTTAGATAAAACCATTATCCAGAGGTTTGGAATCACTGAATCCCAACTGAGTAAGGGTACATTAGTTGTTGAAATACAACAAACCCAGAATAATTCAAGTATTCAATATACTGAATTTAAGTTGAGAGAAAAACAAATGAATGATACTCTCAATAGTGAAGTGATACAAAGATCACAAGCTTTCAAGATTGATTCCAAGTTAAATGATGAAGCAATAGGAGTCGATGACACATCATACTCTGAAGATGTCATGATAGAGTATATGAAAGAAAGTTCAATGATAAATGATTTGGACTCATATTTGAGATTATTGAGGCACATTCGTGTTTACCATTGAAACAAGAATAAAATGCTTTTCAGACATGACATTTGGAAGCATAATAGCATTAACAAGGATGGTTTGTTACAAGTTCAAACAGCTTTCTTAGGAGAAAACTGTCACACTACAAATGCCATTTTTGAAGGCATTAAAGAAATTGGTGAATGTGATTGTCTTAGCTGTGCGTTATGGAAATTAGAGTCTTTCCATAATCGACAAGATGATCAAAACATAGAAAATTATATGATGAGAATAGAGATAACCATGTTGCAGTCCATCAAACAGAAAGGTTTTCAGTTCCACAAGTTATGTAACACCTATGCAGGACCTTTCACATTTATGAGGCATATAAATGACAGTACTTAAAAGTACATAATAAGGGAAGGACTTCAAATGATGTAACTTTGGACATGTAAAATGGACTTTTTTTACCATGATGAATTCTCAAGAGATGTATATATTTTTTTTTAAGAAAGGAAAAATAAATGAATAAATAAATCAAATGGTGTATGTATGTATATATATATATATATATATTGAACCATTTTCGAATATGTGTATTCGAAACACCGGCCTCTTAGGCAGAGAAGGACATACTCGGAGAATATGTATGCCCAAATGATAGCTATAAAGTATATAACTAACGTTACATTTCCAGGACATAACTTCTTCTCGACTGTTGAGTTCAACACCAAGTTCAAAGCACTTTTTTTTGTTTGTGTATAAACACGGGCACCAGCTGCTTATTCTAAAAGAATAGACAATGCACTTTGAATAGTGGCAACTAACCCAACGCCTAAATCCACGACTAGCTCAGTTGTTTGTAATCACTAATAGATTATACTTCATTAGTGGTTAAAAGACTTGATAAAGGAATTAATAAAAAGAATTTATAAAAAGGAATTGATAAAAAGAATTGACCAACAAATAAAGTTTAATTTTAAAGATAATTTATTAACTAACATTTATTTACTAAATTTAAACATTTCTAAATAGTCTAAATATTCCTATAGATTCAATAACAGAACACTCTCATTTCATTAATAAATATTGGTAGAATGATCACGCACATATTAACTCATGCACACACATAATAATATTAAAGTATTACATAGCATTTGAAATTTAATCACACACATCAATAGTTCATTTATGTATGATATCGATTTCATATAATTAGACTCTTGGAGGATTCGCACGAATTAATGAAATGCAATGGCTATTACAGTATAAACGAAAATAAGCAAATGTTTTACCTAGGATTTTGAACGTAGATTTAACACTCTGTTTTCTTCCAGTATGAATGCTTCCAGTATGAATGCTTCCAGCCGGCTGGGATGTTTCCTTGCTGAGTTTCCTGATTTTCACGATTATTACTATCGAAGACAATTAGATACGGACGGAGATTTTCTACGATGTTAAGCTGACATTATTTCACGGGCAGATCTGCTGTTTTCATCGGACATCTGGGCTGGAGGTGAACGTGTGTTCCAAAATTTTCTCAGCACTGCATTTTTTTTCTTAGCTGACTCAATTAATTTCCGAACTGCACTCTCTCAATAACTTTGTGAACTGATTCACTGTCCGATAAAAAAGTCTATTTATACCTGCGCCTTGTTGTCTTTCTAATATCTCCGGCAAAGATCTGTTATCAAATTCCAATGATAATCATTTGATAAACGTGTTTTGAAAGATTGCTTAATTAGTAATAGCCATGCAAAAATGTATTGTTTTATATTAATTAATATCTAATAGCCATTGCCGTGTTTTTCAATGATAATCTTCCCTAACTTTCACATACATTTTATATATTTACAAATGTACATATATACGCACATATATTTTTAATACAATTTACTATTTAGTTTTAACATTATTTTTTCTTTAATTAAAATTGAATGAAAAGAGATTTGTATATTTATATTTTTACGAATACTAATAAAACTATTTAATTCCTATCTTTTTCTAAAACAAACTGAATAAACTCTTCAACATTTAATTTTATGTTTTTCTTTTACGAAAGATTACTTTAATAATAATTTTAGATAAAAATTATATGTGCCTATATTAATATAGGCACAATATAATTTTTATCTATATATATATATAATATATATGATATAGTATCATATATATATATATATATATATATATATAATACAACTTATGATAGTATAGGAAAATGATATGGTAAGACAGATAGACCAGATAGTTAATTATATCAACTGGAGTGTGAATGAATCCACTGGATTTACACCCATTGAACTACATTTTAATCAATCAATTTCCATGTTGTTCACTAAATATCAACCTATGACTAGAAATAAACAGAATAGTATGGAGGAAAATGTGCAGAAAGCATATCTTCGATTGGTAAGTAAGGCCAATAAAAGGAACAAAAATAAGACTGGAACTCCGTATACTTTCAAAGTAGGAGATCAAGTTTTAATAAAAAAAAACCCTCATGTTAGTAAGCAAATTGAAAATAAGTACAGTAAGTTTTACCATCTATATGAAGGACCTTACACAATAGTTAAATAATCGAGTCCTAATGCATTTTGGTTGGATATGGAAGGACAAGTTAGGGACACATATAATACCCGAATTATGAAACCATACTATGGACAATCTTAGTAATTGTAGAATTGTCATAAGTAATTATAGAATTGTCATACTCAACTGATGTGTGGAAAGAAAAAGAATGAATGTTGATAAGTAAAAAAAAAATAGATATTATGAAGTTAGGTTAAAAATTATGATGAGAGTATTTCCTAATGGATGCCAAAGCAAATATTAGGATACTTTAGAGCCACTTTATTTAAAAGAGTTAAACCACACTAAGTGATGGTTGCTCTAATCTTCTGTTAGTCCTCAAAAGAAATCCAATAAGACTCAATAGGAGCAGGATAGAGGATAACAAGAAAAAAGTATATGCTATCTGAAACAGAAACACATTTTTGTTAGTGTGCTCAAAACATAACCATCATTAGTTTAAAAAAGAAAACCTATGTTTGAACCCCACCTTGCAAAGTATTTCATGAGAGTGAGTAAAGAAAAATAGAAAGCAATTTGTGTAGTTGAGTGTAGAAAACAATAAAATAAGGTTTCACTACCCTTCTTATATTTGGGTAAAAAAAAAAACCATCAAACTTCTAATGCAAACTTTGTGTAAGTGTTAAAATTTTCATGACAGATTAAAATTCTAACTCTGTAAGGAGAGGGGGTTGTAAAGGGTAGCTTACAATGCACACATTCCTAAAAAGATCAAACCTAGTTATTGAACCCAATCCATTTGGAATTTATATTAATAATGGGAAGATTATTTGTTTATTATTTATTACATATATACATATGATACACAATAGATTATTTTATTATAAAATAAAATACGATCAATATTTTACAAAGTAATATTGTATATATATATAAAACTATTTGATTAAATAAACTGTAATGTATTTTTTTAAATTTAAAATTGAATATTAATTTATAGTTAAATGAATTTGGGATGGCCTGAAGTTAAGTTGGGGTGGGCATGTGTGTGAAAATAAAACTGATATTATTATTTTATTTGTAATAAATGAAAGGTATTTAAACAATACATATAAAAATCTAAATGAATTTAAACAATAGGCAGTTTAAAATCTTAGCGTTCCTGGAAATCTACGTGCATGAAATGTATAAAAACAAAAAACAGTTTACAAATCCTTCTTTTTATTGTTATAGTACCTGTAACAAAAGACAGCAATTAAAACTAAAATTTAGAACACTAAAATGGAGTTTTTCTTTTTCTTTTAGTTAAATTATAAACATTTTAAAAGTCAAATGATGTAACTAAAAGTTCACCAAATTCAGAGGAAGAAAATGAAATAAGAAGTAAAAATAATTGATAAATTCTTAAATAATTAAATCGTGTTTTAAAAGTTGTTGGAGTAAATTTGAATATTTTAAATCTTTTCAAAAAGAATAATGAAAATTAAGTCTGCTGAAAATTGGAAAAGGAAAAAAAAATGAAATAATTTTCTTAATATATATGTAAAGTGCTTCCATATTATTCAATACAAATATATGATTATAAATAATTATTAAATTGTACTTTAATATGATTATGGGCTAGAGAAAAACATACTATTGTGTGTCATGGTATTTCCTACCAGCTGCATTAAACCTCTATATATGTATATATATTTTTCTACTTTATTGTAAACACACAAAAAGATGCCTGCAGTCCAAAGTAAACAAGGATTGGAATACTTAATGATGAATCAAATGAGGATCAAGGTGTTTACCGTTAAACACAACTGCAGGAGACACCATTGCACCTATCTATCCTTGCTAAGGAAAATGATTTACTAAGTAAAACTGCTTTGAAGAACAAACAACTTGCCTAACTATAAACTACTACTACTTCTATTAGGATGATTTTTATGAACTTTGTTCCAATTACAATTTTTAATCAAAAAATCAATATTGTAAATTTTTGTTTATTTATTTTTGTTTAAGTCTTGTTATCTGTTGTATTTTCACACTCTGATGCTGAAGTCTCATTTTTTTAGAATTAGCAAAGAAGAAAAGGGGGGATTATTCATTGTAAATAAATTTTAGGTTAACCCACCTACTTCACATCAGGTTATCCACATAAATATTAAGGTAAGATTCTCTAAATTTATTTTCATAGGTTAAATTACAACACTTATACAGAATACATATTATATGTTTTATTTCGTGATTAACCTTGTACATATATTTTCCAATATGTTTGACTAATCAACTAGTATCTGTCTCTATCATATATATAAATTGGGGGAACTTGTTAAATAGGTTGTTAACATCTGCAAATATATAATTTAGCTAGCCAGCATCTTAATTATATTAAATAACTAAAGTTTATTTTTCTATATAATTATGATTTGAAGAGAATGAATGAGATAGGTGGATTTCTACCATGGGGTATAAGGGTTGGATGTGGAGGATAATTAATTAGTAAAATGGTAGAGGTTCTCATGTGACACATGCACATATGATGTTTTTTTTTATCATTACTATTGTTGTTATACTTGATATCTATTATTGTTAATAAATGTTTAAGAGTTTGTGTTATTTCGGTCTCTGGTTTATTGAGTTGTCCTGACATTTCATAATTTATAAACAATTATGCATGCACACACATCTATTTTTCTTATCATATAAAAGCTTGAAAATAAAACAAATATAATAAATGCTAGTTGTAACCTATATATATATAGGTGCAGGTGTTGCTGTGTGTATCTGTTCATACCTGCTCATGGAGTCAAAGGCAATATTCTCTCTGGGTTTGAATATTAGGGCATAACGGAATTTAAAAGGGGGAAAGTGGATGAACTAACCTAAATTGCATTTAATATTATTAAATAGGGATAGAGTTAGTCAATTAAAGAGTATGCAATCATTGGTTAAGCATTTCATTGGGTTCATATTAGCACTCTATCAGATGACCCACAGTCTGAACCTAGTTGGATGCAACTTTTTTCCCTTCTAAGCCTGGTAGGTCTCTGCAGATTGTTTCCTTAGGGGCAATAAATTAAAGCATATTAATTTATCCCCTCACCATATTGCTACATCTGCATAGTAGTACAGTCTGCAAGTTAATTGACCATCCATTACATCTGATGCACCATCATTGGGCTTGGTTAGTTGATGACTGTTGATGAAGAGTACTACCCATTATACTGGTGTTAGCAATGTTTGGGATTATTGGTCATCGTTCAGTCCATTATAATAGTTAAACCTGGGCTTGACTGGGTATTTTAAATCTAATCCTTGAATATCCTCATTGATGAAAGTCAGAGCTAGAAACTGTCTGGGGATAGGGATCTTGTGAAAAGCTTGTTAAGATCTACCGGCACACTCATTATATAACATATAAACATCAATGATGTTTTATTACTTAGATATATATATATATACTACTTCTATATCTGTAACCACAAATTTGGAACCTGTTTAATAATTTAATTCTCTGAAGCTGCATAATTAGGATTATTATTTAAAAACTTATTTGCTTATCTGTGTTGATGAATATCACAAAATTCTGTACTGACCGTTTTTTTTCTTTTGTTTATCATGATTGTATATTTAACGGGTGTCCCAAGCCAACTCTTTTTTCCTAAAGTATCCAGAGATGGAAAAATTCTGGGCTCCCTGTATTAAATAAATAACCTTAAAAGTATTAAATTAATAACATTTGCATATAAATAACACAAATAAAAACAAACTCGGATGGTAAAATCATGATTCTGAAACATTGCAACAACAATACAAATAACTTTATCTAACAGAAAATTCTTTTAAATAAAAAATTCTGAGTTTGCTAAATAAATCTTCCTTAATCATTTGTAACAGTAATTAACTCAAATAGTAGCGTCTTTTTGGAAAGCATAGAGATAATTTAAAATATCAACACTTTAAATGTGTTATTTCATTAAATTGTAATCTTAATTTCAAAAAGTCTTCTAATTTCAAAAATAATACTTATGATTTTGAATTACTGAAATACAAAAGACTTTAAATGTGAATCATTAAAAATATATATTTTAAAAAATACAATTTTTTTATTTCAAAAAGAAATTGAAAGTTCAAATACAAATGGCATCCAAAATCCAATTTTCTTCCCTATGCTGCAGAACATAGATAAGAGATATTTTTAAATAAGTGGGAATTTTCTATATAATTCTAAAGTTTTTAAAAATAGTTATCTAGAACATAGAAATTCAATTGGTCAAAATGTTTAACTAATTATTTTTAGTATCAAAGTGAAAATATCACATGATCACATCTCCAATACTAGCACATAATTGTTTATAAACAAAGCAAAGCAAAACTCCATATAGTAATGCCACCTGTGCTAAGCAGAGTAATCAATGGATGCCAGAAGGCTTGTGCATAAAATCCCTATGTAATGCCTACTCATCCAATATCCCCAGACTAGTTTCTGGTTTGTGGCCTTCATCAGTGAGGAGCTTTGGATCTGGGAGCACTGCATCTAGATCTTAGGATCTAATGCAACCCTCTAGCAACCACCTTTTATCTCTACTTAATTACAAAACTATGAGCATGAAATTGAAAACACAAAAAATATTTTCAATCTAAGCTCAATAGCTTATATAGTCATATGGGTCTGAACTCAGTTCAGCACCCATACATTTTGGTGTCTTTCGCTCTTTAACAACCATAGTCACCAAAGAGGGTTGCATTAGATCCTAGGATCTAGATGCAGTGCTCTCAGATCCAAAGCTCCTCACTGATGAAGGCCACAAGCCAGAAACTAGTCTGGGGATATTGGATGAGTAGGCATTAGATAGGGATTTTATGCACAAGCCTTCTGGCATCCATTGATTACTCTGTTTAGCACAGGTGGCACTACTATATGGAGTTTTGCTTTGCTTTGTTTATAAAGTGAAAATATGTTAGTTTGAATTAATCAGATGAATCTAGATATTCAGTAATTATAAAAAACAGTAGGATCACTGTTAATAAAATGGAAAGTATTTATAGATACTGAGTACATGGTTTATACAATATAAGACATAAATTAAAATATACATAAAGTACAAAACATGATGAAGCTAAATGAAACAATTCAGGCAGAATGACTTTTAAAAATACAATGTCTCCTCCCATTAATTATATATTTTTAATGCCTTGATGTCAATAATTTAAAGCTGCATCTGTTTATTTTACATATAGCACTATATAAAATAATATCTCATTATATATGTTTAATTTCAACCAAAGAACGATGTGTCGTAAATTGTAAAGATTTCACAAGTGTCATTCATTTAAACGTAACAAATGTAATTTAAAGTGATCGTTTAACACCTTCAGTTCTCATTTCCACACATTTAAGATTTGCCCATACATAAACGTTTGGGTCGAAAGAATGAGTGGATTCATTTCATTCTTTCTAAAATACTATATCTCATGTCTGGAAAAATTGAGAGTATTCATTTATAATTTATTTTTAAAGCGCATGTGCATTGGCTTAATAGCTAATATTACTATAACATTATTATATATTGACAACAGTAGGTGTGAAAATGCTTCTAATATTAATATGCAACTTTTTTTGTGAGCATTCATTTTACATTGCTTTTTTTTCTCTATATATGAAAGTTCTGAAGTTAGTATTCAATTATTTATTTCTCAATGCAATTTTATCTGTTTCAAAATAAAAGTTAAAAATGGTTACAGTCAGATGACAGAATCCTTACAATAAATTTTTAGATTTGTGGATTTGATTTATATTTATTTTTGGTTCTTACAAAACGTTGTACAAACTTCAACTAAGTATGATTTAAAAAGACAGACATATATTCAGAAAAAAAACAGACAGATAGATAAGTAGATGGATAGATGAATAGATAGACGGATTGATAGATCAATAAATAGATAGATAAATAGCACATTTATTGTCAAATAAAAATGTAAATGTTTTAGCAAAATAGCTGATTTTCCACTAAGTCAAATATATAAAAAATTAAAAAAGCAACAACAAACAAATAATAAATAATACATTAAACAAATATATATAATTTTTAGTAAATAAATAAAAAATAGATAAATAGATAGACAGATAGACAGACAGACAGACAGACAGACAGACAGACAGACAGATAGATAGATAGATAGATAGATAGATAGATAGATAGATAGATAGATAGATATATAGATAGATAGATAGATAGATGGATGGATAGATAGATAGATAGATAGATAGATAGATAGATAGATAGATAGATAGATAGATAGATAGATAGATAGATAGATAGATAGATAGATAGATAGATAGATAGATAGACAAACAAACAGACAGACAGATAGATAGATAGATAGATAGATAGATAGATAGATAGATAGATAGATAGATAGATAGATAGATGAACACTTTTATTGCCAAATAAAAAAGTTCATGATTCATCAAGTCGCTAATCTTTCACCAAACCAAATATATATATAAAATTTAGAACACGCACACGCACAGACAGTAAATACAAAAAGAAAGAAAATGTATAATACTAGTAAAAAAATTGCAATTATAATAAATAATAATATATTAATTATATTTTCTTGTTTTTGAAAGCAAATCCTTCAACAATTAATAATTATTGTTTTTTTTTTTTAAATTAAATCCAATCTATTCTAATTCTAACATAGGAAGAAAGTTTATTTTTTATTTTAAGTATTTATCTTTATTTTTAAAAGACATTCATCATCATCATCATCATCATCATCAACCATTATCAATCCACTGCAGGATGAAGGTCTCTCCAAATTTAATCCATCTTCTCTGATCTTTAGCTTCTCTTCTCCGCAACACCCCTGCACATTTTCTTATTTCATCCATCCATCTCACATGTGGTCTCTTTCTGGGTCTTTTACAATCTCTTGGAATCCAGTTTAAAATTTCAATTGTCCATCTATTATCATCTCTTCTAGCAATATGTCCAGCCCAACTCCATTTCAATCTTTTAATTTTTTCAATAAGGTCAGTAACACCTGTTTGTTGTCTTACCCATACATTGCGTTTTCGATCTCTTCTTGTTACTCCCAACATACATCTCTCCATACTCCTTTGAGTGGTATGAAGTCTCTGTATTGCTCTTCTATTAAGTGTTCAAGTCTCAGATCCATAAGTAAGAACTGGTAAAACACATTTGTTAAAAACCATCCTTTTCAAACACATAGGCATATTTCCTTTTAGTATCAAGTTATTTCTACCAAAAGCACTCCAACCAAGTTTAATTCTATGATTAATTTCCTCCATTATGTTTCCATCTGTATTAATAATCTGACCAAGGTATTTGTAACTGTTAACTTCTTCTAATTCTTCATAATCAATCTTTATTTTCATATTTTGAGCAAATCGATTAAACATTACTTTAGTCTTTTTAACATTTATCTTTAGTCTTACTTTTCTACTTTCATCTGCTAACTCCTGCAACATTTCCTGTAGCTCTGAAGCATTATTTGCAAAAACAATTACATCATCTGCAAAATCTAAATGACTTAAATACTCTCCATTTACTTTCACTCCTTTAGTTTCCCATTTTAATCCACAAACTACTTCTTGCAGCACTGCTGTAAAGAGTTTTGAAGATATGGAGTCACATTGTCTTACACCTTTCTCAATGTTGATTTTTCCAGCATCATTATGTAATCTAATTGTTGCTGTTGCATTTTTATAAATATTCTTTAAAATATGACAATATCCTGGATCTATACCTTGATGATCCAATGCTTTAATCACTGAAGAAATGTGTATAGAATCGAATGCCTTTTCATAATCTACAAATCCAAAACATAATGACAACTCATATTCATTTGTCCTTTCTATGACTTCTCTCAATACATGGATATGATCTATTGTACTAAAACCACTTTTAAATCCAGCTTGTTCTCTTGGTTGGTGGAAATCCAAAGTTCTCTGTAGACGAGTTGTAATTATCTTAGTAAAAATTTTATATAAAACTGATAAAAGGCTGATAGGTCTGTAATTTCTAATTTCTTCTTTATCACCTTTTTAAAATATTAATATTATTACTGCATTCTTCCAATCTTCCGGTACATCTTTATCATTTAGACATTTGGTATATAACTTTGCTAAAATTGTTTCTATTTCTTCACCTGCTTCTTTTAATATATCAATTATAATTCCATCATTTCCTGGAGCCTTTCCTTTCTTCATACACTTAATTGCATGTCTCACTTCTTCATTTAAAATTCTGGGCAATTCGGAAGATGTAATAGATATAGGAGGTACTTGTTCTTTATTACTATATAATTCTTGATAAAAATATTCTACCAATTTCATGATGTCATCTCTCTTTTTAGTAATAATTCCATCTTTTATTCTTATTGCAGATATAAATTTCCTACCAATACCAAAATGTTGTTTAACATTTTTGAGACTTTTATTTTCTTCTACAGCTTTCCTTGCTATTTCACAGTTATACTTTCTTATATCATTTTCAACTCTTTTCCGTACCATTTTACAAAATTCGAGATATTCAATTCTTTTTAATATATAATTTTTGTATATCTTCATATTCCTTCTTTTCTTCATAAATTCTCTAGTCTCAGTAGAAATTTTATTAGTCAATTGCTGCTTTTTTCTACCAGCTATGTTTGTTGCAGTTTTTAAAAGTGTATGAGTTATTTTCATATTAATTTCATTCAAATCTGAATCATGTTCAAGATCTCCTAACACTTGAAACCTATTTGTAAGTTCCAATTTAAATTCATTAGAATGTTTCTGAAGATTAGGAATATCAACTGTAAATATTGTTTTTCTTAATAATTTTTGTCTCTCTAGTTTTACATTAACACGCAACTTACACCTTACTAATCGATGATCACTTCCTGTGTTAAATTTATTAAGAACATTACAATCTTGAAATATGTATTTTCTGTTAGTCAAAATATAATCCAATTCTGCTGTACCTTCATTTGGATGCTTCCATGTCCATTTCTTTTAACATTTTTCTCAAAAAATGAATTCATAATATAAAGTTTTTCTTTTTCTGCAAACTCCACAAGTCTATGTCCTCTCTCATTTCTATTACCATAACCAAAATTACCTACAGCAATTTCATCTTTCATTTGTCTACCAATTCTAGCATTAAAGTCTCCCATAACAATTTTAAAATGTTGTTTACTCTGATCAAAAGCCTTTTGTACATCCATATAAAAGTCTTCTACTACTTCATCACTATGAGAACTTGTTGGGGCATAAACCTGAATTATCTGCATTTGGTATCTGCTATTAAGTTGTATAACTAATCTTGCCACTCTGTCCGATACACCATCAATCTCCACAATATTGTTCTTCCACTTTTTATTTATAATGAATCCTACTCCACTTGTATTTCCAATATGTGTGCCTTTATAATAGAGTATATGTCCACTTTTTAAATCAATTGTTTCTTCTCCTTTTCTTCTAACTTCACAAAGTCCAATAATGTCCCATTTAATATAAGACAGTTCTTCTTCTAATTCTTGCAATCTTTCTTCACTTGAAAGTGATCTGCAGTTGTAAGTACCTAAATAAAAAGTCGTCATCAAATGGCAGCCTGGGTCCGCAATCAGGGGATTCTTAGCACCCTCTGCCTTCGCCACCAACTGCTGCCTTGGTTGGTGACTTTACAGCCTCCTGGGAATAAGGGCCATGCTTTATTTTTGTCTGTCATAATTGTATATATGTATTGGAAAAATATTTATCATTTACACAAACATTTATTCTGCCTTATCAGGCACTGAGAAGAAAGACCATGGTGTTTCTTGATCTTAAACTCAGAGGTAAAAAGCCAATAAACTCACCATGCTGGCTAATGCATGTTGGTGAGCAGCCCATCCATGTTCGTATACTATATGAATAATCACATAGTAATAACAGCTGCAACGACAAGAACGTATGGAGTGGACATTAGGAATTTGCCCTGCTCAGTTTCTTTAAGGCCTCCAAGAGGAATCAAAGGGTCTCCTTTCTGTTAATAGCAAACTTCTTTCTGCAGTCAAAAGACATTATATATACATATTTATAAAGTTTTGTTGTTTTCCAATTTTTTATACATTACTTTAATAAATTATGTTCTTATATTAAGCTTAATAAGTGGGAAGTTTTGCTTCATTATAATTAAGTCTTAGTAAAGATGCAATTTTTAAAACCCACAAGATCCAAATTACATTTAAAACAAATATTGTAATTATTAAAATAATATCTCTATATAATTTAGAACAATATACGCCATAACATGTTATGAATGGATTCTATAACTAACAATTTAAGTGCAATTTTCACCCCTATTTTAACAATGGGTTATGCGAGTGAATTGACATAAACCATAACAATATCTCAAACATACATTTTAAGCTTTTTGAATAACCAAGCAGTCAGAAATGCTTAAGAATAGACCATAGACAAAGTCACAATAAATACACAGACAAAACGAAAACATTTTGCGATAATCGTTTAATATGCCTAAAAATAACTTTAAATGTATATAGCTTCCGCAAATGGGCATAATGTTATTTTTAAAATCCATTTCAGAATCCAAATTCTTAGAACTATAAAAGATTAAAATACAACTGTTCAACTTTATGTCAAACTCTACTAAAGCCAATTCTAAAAACATATAAAATAATTATAGTTTTGAATACACTCAAATTTAGACAATGTTTTTAAATCCTTTTATTATATAAACTCATATAAAATAATGTGATCATGTGATAAAATAATCACGTTGTCAATTTCTTGAAAGATCATTTGATGTTCAAATACTTTATTTAATCAGTCAAACTATTTTTTTTTTTACTTTTCTTAGCTAAAGATTATTTTTGTGCATATTATTTTACCACTGCAGTAAATCTACAAAAGAAATTAGCTCTCATTCATTATAATGTCCCATAAAATATAATTCCAAGTAATATGCAATTTTATTCTGTCATTTAACTTTTTATGCTTTTTAAATGTGCAGATTTATTATTAAAATAACATTTTCGATTGTTTAAATCTGACTATTCAAATCAAATATGTGTAATTTACTCATAAATCAGTGTAAATAATTATAAGTTAAAAACTGTCCATGACGAAATCACATTTGTTCTTTATTTATTCTGGTTTTGTTCCATATTGCAATTTTCCTCTAGAATAGCTATCGAACACAAAATATTATTTTATCAATAAAATCTGCACACATGCAGAGCTCAAAAATATTGAACAACAGCTGAATGTTAGAAAAAGGCCACAAAATCACATTTCATTTGGAATTATATAATTCATTAAAGATTTATGACATTGTTATGGAATTTGAGCTATTAATTTAAGTTTTAAAATTATTAATAATGAGACAGTTTTAATTTATTTTATTAATAAAAATACACCACTACTACTTTAATTGTAAATTTCCTTCCCAACTAAAAACATATAAGTGATCCACCTTTTTTTTTAAAAATAACTATTACTCAACATAGTAATATGAATCACACGTACTATCTTCATCTATCGGAAATAAAAGTAGAATTACAAAGACAGAATAAGTTTATAAACTCTTTATATACTATAATAAAATGGGGAATTAAATTCTTAATTATTTTTTTAATTAAAAAACAAACACATTATTCGTTAACTATGCATTTTTATTGCTTAATTAAAGTGACTTTAATCTAAAAATATATTAGAGTCTTCCAAGTTTTTTCCCCACTAAAACAGACATATATATATGAGTGAGAGCGCACGCGCGTTTAAAAAAACCTAACACTTTTTTAAAAAAAATTCCTCATCTTTTCTTTCCACTTGAATAAACGTCTGAAAGCTGATCTTTCTCACTAGGTTTTAGTAAAATCTAGACCTGATAAATCGTTTTCTATAATCAATATAAAAAATAAAATATCTGGCAGAGGGGGTAAAAAATGTTCTTTTAGTAAAAGAGAGAGAGAAAAAAATGTTGAGGCAAATCTTGCAAAAACTCCATCTTAGGAGCGCAGCCTGTGAATATAGCCTATTTGATCTGCTTAGACTTGTTAATGTAAGAATCATGCTGTCTTTAAGGGGCTGACCAGCATGCCAAACACCACTCCAGGAATCCAACTCCTGCACAAAATCACTGATAGTATTTTATGTCTGCTGTTAATGGTTCTACAAGCAGCGAGGCAGATCAAGAATACTATTTTATGTTCAAGTAATATCTCTTGCCTGACATTTGTAGACTATAAATTTTGTGTATTACAGGTTGTAAATCCTACTCTATCAAAATAACCTTTGTTGAAACACTGTTGGTAAAATATGACTATAAGTCTAAGCGGCAAAGCGTATCATTATATTCTTTAATTAGAGAGAGAAAAAACCAGATTCTTCCTCGGAGTTAATATATCTATTCTGATTAATGATAGAAAAATGTCATTATTTCTAATAATAGTATTTCTTTTATTGTCTAGATAAAAAAAAATAAGCACAAATGTTTGAATGCTTTTTAAAAATTTGGTTTCGCATTTTTAAATACGAAGTACATTTAATTCCTTTTAATAAAAGTAGTGATTTTTAAAAATATTTTCATTAATTTAAAGTAATAAACTTCATTATTTCAAACTTATTTTTAAAATTATGACGAAGTAAATATGCACCCCCTAAATTATCATTTAAAACTCCATGATTAATTATACTTATTAAATAAATATTGGCAACTAATATATATAATTTATTGACGTTGTGTATTCTATCATAAAAATAATGGAAATGTTGTATTGTTTGGGAGTTCATAAAAAGTTAGAGAGCCGGAAGTGATAAAAATGAAATAGATAAGAGGACATTATGCTCCACTAACCAGGAAAATGGATTGCATTCATAAATATCTTACGTATTGTCACTCTAGCCTAAATAATCACAAATCTTTTAAAATAATTAAAAAGCTGTTTCATATTAATACTAAGTAGCATAACCCAGTGCTATAAGAAAATTAATTCAAACGCATCTAATACTTTTCTTAATAGATTCCTTAGTCAGTTTAAATTTTCTAAATTTGTCTTGGATATAAACCAATATTATTGGATACCTTTGAGTTGACACTTACGTGTAGTCATCATATGAATGATGTTTTTCTAATATTACATACCTGTTTGATGTTTTTACTCTTTAATGTATTTTTTATATCGTTGATTGCATTTATCCATCTAATTGCTGATTATTATCTTTTTATCATCAACTCTTCTAAATACGATATACTGTACTTTTCTAAAAATTGAATTAATTCAAACTATTTTTGTATATTAACAATATAGATCTTTTGATGAGCATCGACTACAATTGTACTGAATACACCAAGCATGAAGAATGATGTGACTTGGCCTTGGAATTTCTCTAGTATGAGTTGTTAGTAATTCATGTATATGTTTTTGGCTACTTTTGAAATTCAAAATGGCGTAGATTGCGTACTAAATTTGCACCATCTTTATACTTTTAAAAAGGTTCAGCTGTAGTCTGATCAAGTATTAAATGATATTTACATATTTTATATGAATACAGAATGGCATTTACACTCAATTGATTATTCAAAGGTTTTTATATTTTTCTCTATTGGAAAATCTATTTAGGAATAATACGTTTTATAACTGATTTCTCCAACTATGCTAAACCAATAGATAACATTTTAATTGTGATGCTAGAAAAGCTTGTGTGAATACTGTGGATAACATTGAAAAAGAAAATGAATTACAGAACTTATCATATACAAACTATCCATACAGTAGTACCACCTAATGTAAGCCATAGTCTGAATGCAAGAAAATTTTTGCATAAAATAATACTTTCTTGCATCCATTCATTACTATATGCAAACCTTCCTGCATCGGTTGATTACTATGGATTGCACTGGGTGGCACTATGGGATGAAGAGTATGCTACTATTTTAAAAGCTTGAGTAAGCTTAGGAAATGGTGATCATGTGATATTTTGTGGTTTAAATTCACCTAATATTAAATCCAATCATCAACAATATAAAACCCACAATAGGAATCAACAACCACAGAATCACCTCCTTATTCAAATTTTTAAAGTTGGAACCCAAATTTCTAACATTCTTGATTAAGGTCAACCTAGGTGCCATACATACCAACTATTTTTTACATTATGAAAGATTTCTAAACAAAGTGGACCCTATATGTCCAATCTGCAAAACACAAGAAGAAACCTTTGACCATATTATAAAATCATGTACCAGTCTTACAAACATAAGGATGCTCATTTTTCACGGTTCAAAGATTGACTATTATAAAATACTCTCAATAAAAGACTCCATCCAGAGTAGACACTTCCCAATTATTAGACTATCTATTTTTCTGACTCACACCATCTGGAGTGTTCGATGCAAGACAGTTTTCACCTCTCCACCTCCTAATCCAGACCTCACATTTATCAACCTCATCAACAAAATTAGAAATAAAGACTTAATACTCTCATCAAAATTTCTATATGATGAAACCTGGAAATTGTTCCAAATACCAAAACTATCCAAAACATAAGTTACAGATCAAATTGATTTATAAACCTCAGCACCAAAAGACTCAACACTCAAAACTATTGACCTTTAAAACAATATGTATCTAAATACCTAATATATATAATGTAATTCATTAATAAAATGTTTTGAAACTAAATTTATCATATGATTATCATTTTGTCTTATGCAGTTTAATGAAGTGGCACAGATATGGATATAAAATCTGAAGGTTCATAAATCAAGTTTAGTTGATGGAAAATAAATCTCAGGTTGATGTCGTAAGTGTAAATGTGATTAGCTCATTAGTTTGGTTCCCAGCATTTAGGAAGATTTTTCATGCAGCAGATCACACTATTATTTATGGTTCTAATTGAATAGCTTCACTACTGTTTGGATAAAAAAGTACTGAATATTCATAGAAAGTCATAGAAAATATCATAGCTTAACCATTTTGACTTTCATATTCAAAAGATATTCTTTATATCTTAAGGTCTTTTCACTGGAGGTCTGCCATTGCAATATTAATTTGAAATGGTAGCTCAGAAGCTGAATATTTATGTTTTCAACATGAATTTTAAAATTAGCTTCAATTACCGTCATCATGGGTTTTTTAAATCTGTTCTCTGCCATGATTAATCTATATGTTATTTTTGAATTATAAATGTTAAAAAGTTGCTACCATCAAATAATTAATACTTATCTTATTTCTCAATTCTTCTTTATTTTCTAACAATTTGGTTTTCCTTTTTTTATATAATAAACAAATTGAGTGGGTAATATAACACTATGTAATCAGACTGCCTTCTTTGCTTACATAAAATCAATTAGTTTAAGTATTTTTAACAGCTCTTCACAAACACCATGAGAAACACTAGCACACACACTTTCCCAAGGATCTTTCATAATTTTGTATAATTAATTAAATCAAAAGATCATCTTATAATCAATAAAGTGCATGTGGATCTGCTTTTAGTTTTCTTTGAACATTTCTGTTATTCAGATTACACCAGCAATGATATCAGTTATTCTTCAATTTTTCCTGAATCCAGTTTGTATATGTGACAGCTTTATTTCAGTGAAAAATTTTACTTCAAGTCAGATTATTTTCAGCATGATCTTATTTGAAAATGTTATAAATAATAAGTAATAGTTTGTACATTCTATGAAAACATTTTTTGTAATAAAATGTATATTCATATAATACTAAATTGTCCAAGGACTTTATTACTGTTACACAATGCTTTATTTACCACCCTTTTTTACAGTTTACAGTTTTGATTGCCCCAGCAATCTTCTTCAGAACTTTATATCTCCTAACTTCAACAGTATGAAAGGGTGATAAATAAATCATTGTGTAACAGTAGTAAAGTCCTTGGACAATTTAGTATTATATGTTATACATTTGGCAATGCAGTAAGAAAGAGTAGTTATTGTACTTCTTGAAAAATATATATTCATTAATAGTTTTCTAGATTATAGACATAATTTGGTCAGCATTTTATTGATATTTCTTCTTCTTTTTTTTTAAAAACAACAACATATTCTTTAGTAATAGTATTATAGTTTGCAACTATGATTTAAAATTAATTATATGAGTCCTCTATTCAGATTTTTCTGAAGCAATTCTTCCTTTTGATCTCATAAGTTTTCTGAAAGATTTCCCTTGTTTTTCTGCTTGTTTGAAAAAAATCAAAATGGTTGTCAAAATAATCATTTTTAATTTTGACTTGAAAAAAGTTATAATTATACTACTAGAATCAATATAACAGATAAAATTAAATATTTTAAAATATTTGTTGAAATTATTTGCATATTCTTAAAAAACTTATTTTCATTGAGAATGCAGATGAATATGCTAAGTTTCAACTATTAGAAATAGAAAAATGGATGAAAATTGAGTTTCAAGATTTGATCCAAATATCATCATCATCATCAACCATTATCAATCCACTGCAGGATGAAGGTCTCTCCAAGTTCAATCCATCTTTTCCGATCTTTAGCTTCTCTTCTCCACATCACCCCTGCAAACTTTTTTATTTCATCAAACCATCTCACATGTGGTCTCTTTCTGGGTCTTTTACAATCTCTTGGAATCCAGTTTAAAATTTTAATTGTCCATCTATTATCATCTCTTCTAGCAATATGTCCAGCCCAACTCCACTTCAGTCTTTTAATTTTTTCAAAGAGATCAGTAACACCTGTTTGTTCTCTTACCCGTACATTGCGTTTTCGATCCATACAGACAAAAAAGTAGTGTAAGTTAAATAAAAGCATGTAAAAATCATCATTGTAGCAACAGCTTAAAAAAAGTTATGTTGATTCATCTTTAATTGTTTCTGTAACTTTCCCTCACAGTTCTTCTGGTTTGTCACAAATTACTGACACATCCTTTGATCATTTTCTAATGTTTGTTAAAAATTAAGGGGGTTATGTCTAGAATATTAGATAAATGTTCATTTTATTTTTAACTTTATTCAAAGTTTATTCATAATGAATTCATTCCTTTATTTACTAATGTGAAATAAGTGATAGTTCTTATCATGTTTCTGATATGACAACTCAAATCATTTGTTATTAGTTAACAAGATAGTTTAATTTACATAAACTTTATTTGGAGATATCCATGTATGTAGTCAGTTTTTCAGCTGATAATTGATAATAAACATATCTTCCAGGTTTAGTCTTATCTTTTCCTTTTTTCCATTGCCTTAATTAATTAATTAATCTGTTTTTTATAAAAATATTTATTTTTTGTACAATACTTACATAACCCATCAACATCAACAGTTTCAATTGCCCCTGCAATCTTCAGAACTTTTTTAATTTTCTTTATTTCCCACCTAAAGAAGATTAAAAAAGTTCTGAAGAAGATTGCAGGGGCAATTGAAACTGTTGATGTTAATGGGTGTTATGTAAGCATTGTACAAAAAAAATAAAGATTTTTATAAATTCTTCCAGGTTCTTATTTCAAAATAGCATTTCCAGCTTTTTAATATCCAATCTCAGTAATCCAAATATTTACTACTAAAACATACCTTATTTGAACATTTTATCAACTTCTGTTGCACATATTTAATTTCTTCTTTATTCTTGGGAATTATTGGATCACAGATTTTTAAGCAGCCACAAAATTGAATTGATATCAATAAATCATTTATGAATCCCTGAAATAATTTTGCCATTGATATCCAAATTGTTTTTTTTTCTCATTACAACCTAATAATTAAATCCACATCTGAATTTTTTCAGAATCTTATTATCTTGTATATTCATGATTTTCATTTATTTTTCAATTAAGATTTGTTTTTTGTTTTTAAACATAACTTAACTTACTAACAACTAGTGTTTAGCATAGCTGCCTTCCAAGCAGCTGACCTGGGTTCACTGCCTGGTGAATGCATTTAGCATTTGAAAAATTAGCAATTGCGTTTTAAGAAATCACTTTCTTTTGGATATCATCAACAGTTATATTTACCCTTCAGCAATAGTTTAATTGGATTTTGTAAAGATATATACATAATAAGCAGTTTTATGAAAGTGACATAGTTATGTTTCACATACATTCCACGAATATGATAAGAATATGTTAATAAAATAGAAAGTATTTTTTGAGAGTAAAAATGAAATCAAGCATTGTCTTAGTGCCAGACAAGAGGTGACCCATCTATAGTCTTATGTACACAAATCTTATTACATAATCAATTGAAATTAATTTTTGGACATAAATTTATGTCTATATTTGATATACCAAAGGTGTAAAATGAATAACAGAAAAAGCTGAGAAAAATTGACAAGTAATAATGAATTTTAATCAGAATATTACAAAAGGATACTATATATTTTGTCACTTATAGTCTTAAAGTATGGTATTGCCTTAGTATGTGGTCTATCACTTCTTCTTTTTTGTTGCATATCATATATATTGAATCAACATTTTATTCACTATATTTATAATTTATACATATATGTATACAAAGAAAATTTTTATATTTTACATATACATAAATTACATTAAAAATAATAATTTGATATATATTTTTTTCACAGTATTTATTGTTTTTTAACAAAATAAATATAACAATTATATGGTTGTGTGCATTAAAATATTTCTATATAATATAATTTCTTATTCAAAATTCTTTAAGCAATCTGAATAGTTGCAACATATATAAATAATCATGTGGCTAATTGCTAACAAGGTCAAATGATGTTTAAGCAGTAAAGTAGCAGAATGAGTTATCACTTCTACCCATTTGATTAAATATTTTTTATTTGCTTCCTCAGCTGAGATTTATGCAAAATATAAATAAGTAATTAACAATATAATTAAAGCATCTATTATCACAACAAAACACACAATTATTCAGCTCATAACATATGACAAATCAAAAGCAGCTCCTACAATTGTGCCATCTACTGTAACCTTGAACAATTAGTGATTCCAATACATTTAAACTCATTCTCTGAACAATTTTAGATTATGCCCTTATTAGCAATGTCTGAAGATGAGGATTTAAATGCAAATGTTAATCAATGATTATCAAACTGTACAGCAGATGAAACTAGTTTTAATATTTATTATATCTGCAGACAGAATAAAATAGCAAAACAATTTTATTTTTCTAATATTAATCTAGGAGATAAAAACCACTTACAATGTAATTTTAGTCAATTTTTATTAAATTTTGATAGATTTTCTAAATAATAAACATTTCAAAAAGTAAAGTTCTTGTATTTAACATGAAATTAATTAATCTAAAAAATCAAAAATATTAATTAAAAGTTAATTTTTTTTTCCAAATTACTAAATGAAAACTGTATTGACCAATGATGAAGCATGACTTTTTTAGGAATGGAAGCACACTTCATAATCTTTTTTATAATGTTTTTATTTCACTTGCCACAACAATTTTTATGTAATAGCACCTTATATGTACATATTACACATATCTAGAAAAATCTGAAATTCTCTTATTTGTAAATCAGAGAATAAATTATCAAGATATTTTTATCTTCCAAATGCTTTCAATATTCTTAAGTTTTAATTATAAATTAGATTTTAGCATTATTTGAACTTCTTATAATCAACCAATAATGTGTTGGTCAAACTCATTCTTTGCCGTATATAAAAACAATTCAGCTGTTGATTAAAAAATTGAAAGTCAACAGAAATTTCATACAAAACATAATGAGATTTAATTGCTTATTTTTTTAATGTTAATCAGACCATGATTAATTTAAATATTAATAATACATTATCAATATATATTTTATCTTCCAAATGCTTTTAACATTCTTAAGTTTTAATTGTAAATTAGATTTTAGCATTGTTGGAACTTTTTATAATCAATCAATAATGTGTTGGTCAAACTCATTCTTTGCTGTATATAAAAACAATTCAACTGTTGGTAAAAAAATTGAAAGTCAACAGAAATGAGTGAGTTGTCAAGCATTGGTGGTCGAGAGGTCAGCGACAGCTGCTTTACATGCAGTTGTCCTGGGTTAGCGGGTTTGCTTCCTGGCTGATGCTATGACACATGAGAAAAAATAATGAGTTTGACTTGCTCACTCTTCTTTTTTTATGTTAATCAGACTGTGATTAGTTTAAATATAGATAATACTTTATCAATATATTTTTATTTTCCAAATTCTTTTAACATTCTTGAGTTTTAACTGTAAATTCCATTTTAGCACTTTGTAAATTTCTTATAATAAGCCAATAATGTATTGGTCAAACTCATTATTTGCCATATATAAAAACAATTCAACTCTTGATAGACCAATTGAAAGTGAATTGTTTAAATTGAATTTTAATTAAAGCTTTTGCAAGTTTTAGTGATTTTTTTCTATGGAAGTACTTATTCCATTCAATACATGGATATTTCATCTCTGATATCAATGTACAGCAAAAATCCTATTTAGTTTTTGCAGTAGTAATAATTCAAATGTATTATTATTTAATTAAATAATACAGGACAATTTGAATAATTATTTAAAGTTTAAAGTGATCAATATGGTCAATTATTATTTTCTCTAATACTTAGTGATTTAATGTTTACTGGCTTATTATTCTCTATTTGATTAACCCCAAAAATTTAATAATATTAATCATTATGTAATTATAGCTAAGGAAATAATTAATTAAGTAAACTTTTTCCTATCAACTTACAACAGAAAAGTTTCTCAATTTGATTTTATGAAATGTTCTTAAAATAAGATGCTTAAATGAAAATTGTTCTCTGAACTATGGTCTAAAAGCCTAATATAAATAAAGATTTACTGTATCTGTGTTCAGAAAACAATATATCTACAACTATCAAGTTTTTATATACTCTTATTTATTTCCAAATTCCAAACCATTGCAATCATTTAAATAATTAGGTAAAAAATTTGAATGTAGTTAGCCTGACAGTTTTACTTTTACACATAGCCTGGAGCAGGTAGCTTTCATTGAATGCAGTTAAAAATGTTTCCTAAGTAAGTAATTATAAATGGATAACTCTACACATTAAATATTTCCATATAACATCATTATCATCATCATTAAAAATTCACTGCAGGATGAAGGCCTCTTGAAGATCAATCCATCTCCAATCTCTACCCTCTCTTCTCCACATCACACCTGCACACTTCTCTATTTTATCAATTTATCTTGCATGTACTTTCTTTACAGGTCTTTTACAGTCTCTTGGAATCCAGTTTAAGATTTCCACTGGCCATCTATTCTCATCTCTTTTAGCAATATTTCCAGACCAACCCCTATTTCAGTTCTTAAATTCTTTCAATGATATTCTCAGCACCTGTTTGTTCTCTCATCTATGTATTTCATTTTTAATCTCTTCTGTTACTCCTACCATACATTTTCATACTTTATTAAGTGGGCTAAAGTCTCTGCATTGCTCTTCTGATAATTGTCCAAGACTCAGATCTATAAGTAAGAACTGGTAACACAAATTTATTAAAAGTCTTCCTTTTCAAACACATAAACATATTTCCTTTTAATATTAAGTTATTTCTATCAAAAGCATTCCAACCAAATTTACATCTTTGATTAATTTCAACTATTATATTTCCATCTGTAGTAGTAACCAAGATATTTGTAGTTGTTAATAACTTCTACCAATTCATCGTTATCAATCTTTATTTTCTTATTTTGATAAAATCCATTAAACATTACTTTAGTCTTTCTAACATTTATCTTTAATCCTATTTTCCTTATATATATATATATATATATATATATATATATATATATATATATGTGTGTGTGTGTGTGTGTGTGTGTCATGAATAGTATTTGTTCTGTCCTATGGACATGTCCAGAAAATAGACACATCACCAATTCATCCATTTTTCCAACTAATTGATTTTATTGCCTAGCTTTTCACTTCCACATAACACTTTTCCCATCTCTTATATAATCCAATAATGTCAATCTTTTACACCCTTTCTTCTTATTTCTGCTTACCATTCTTTCCAAAACATCTTTCATTAAACTATACTTTCTTCTTAATAAATGTCCAATCCAGTTTATCTTTCAATTTATAATTTCCTCAGTCAATCTTGTTTCCTCATTTACTTTTTTCAAAACTTCTTCATTTGTTATTTTACTCATCCAACTGATTTTTTCCGTTCTTCTCTATGTCAACATCTCAAAGTCTGCTAATCTGTTCCTAATTTTATTACTCATTGTATCAATATTTCACAACCATATAATAGTACATTCTACATATATCATTTAATTAATCTTTTTCTTAATTCTCTTTTCAAACGTCTACAAAAGTTTTATTTCTTTTAATATATATATATATGTAATCCAATGCTTCTCAATAATAAAAGCCAATTACCAAAAAGTAATTTGTTTTCTAGTTAATAGTTGGCACTGCCACTTAGTATCTATCAATTACTCATATTTACAATAAATAGCATTGTAGTTGATTAGTAGAGTGAATTACTGCTGCTATTGCAGACTTGAAATGTATGCTGGAAGAACTATGTGATGCTTTGTTTAACAAGTCTGATGATAGATAAAATAACATTAAAATATATCTGCTTTTGATAACGTGTTGTGTACAAATCTTGCTGCATATGCCACCACTATATACATATAAATTTTTAAGTAAATTATATAGCATATCATTATATGAAAGTGACAACCATATATATTTATTTATAATAATAATAGTATGTAAGAATTTTTTCTGACAAATATTTAAGCTCCACTCAATGTAATTGTAATCTATTTTAAATCTTTAATTTATTTTACATAGATAGCTACACATATCATTTTTATATAAAACTAATCAAAACTGATAATAAAATTATACAATATGTCTAAATATAATGTTATTATGAAACATCTTATATAAAAATTAAATACATCTTATACCAATACCTGAAAACAATCCACACCTAAACAATCTGTTTATTGTCAAGGCAGATTTTTTATTGTGATAAACAGGGATACCCACTTTTATCTATGACCTAATATGTTTTTATAGACACTAAAAATTGGCACTTGTCTAAAAAAGATTGAAATCTATAATTCACAGAAGTTTAAATAAACTTCATTAAACAGGCAAATATAACCTGTTTTTAAAAGCAGACTAACAAATAATCAATTTTAACTTTCTAACTTCACTGAAACTATATATTACTTAGATAATAAAGCTAATATATGTGTAATATTATGTAATATTAAGTATTATATAATATAAGGTATATTTTTTTTATATAATATATTTGTAAATATACTGTATAATTCTTATATGTTATATAATTGATATGTTTTACTTTTGCTATATTTGGAAGAATTTGAATCACATCATAATTTTATTACTGATTCTTATTAATTTTATATAAAAATGATAGAAGTCATAGTGTATATAATATAAATTGAAGGTTTAAGATAGATACAATTACATTGAAGAGGGCATAAAATATTTGTTGAAAAAAGTTTTTATGTATTATTATTATTAAATATGAGTATTACTAATATATACTGATATATTATTTTTTAATTAATTATAAGAAGAAAAAAACCACTATAATGAATTGTGTTTATTTCCACTTTTAAAGATACATTAATAATTAGCTTTCTTTATATATTTTATCTTTAGTCTATGTACAGCTAGAAAATAATTTTCATACTTAAATATTTTTAAAAATATCGTGATTAGTTTGCAAGCAGTTATAATTATATACATTTCTCTTTACATTATATTTTTATGGTTTTGCCCATTTTAATTTATTACTAAATTTAAACTTTTATTTTAATAGTATATTCTCTATTTAAAACAAAATTCATTTAACTAACCAAGTGGATACTATAATTAATCAATAATACTTGACCATTGATAGTATTTTGTCATTACTGCTGACAAATTATTACACAATTTTAATGTTTAGAGGTTCATCATAAATTTTAATGAGGTTTATTATTTAAAAAAACAACACAAACTTATCAACATAATTTTTTATATAAATAAAAATAAATTGTTAAATAATAAAGTTTATTTATAGTCTAAAAATGAATGGATTGATCCCTTTAATTACATATACATTAAGTCCTGCTAATTTTGTATTTATAATAAATAAATAATGTGTGTCTGTAAGTGTGTGCAAAAATATTATAAAGGGTGCAATATTTTACCAAAAATAAAGAAAAACACTTATTAAAGAAATGGTGAATAATATAGCTAAAGATGACACAAAATAAAATATCCATTGGAAAAGCAAAATCAAACAGTATTAATTTTATTATGCAATTATTAAATAAAAATAATGAGAATCAATTCGTGTCTTTAGCTTTATGCTAAATTACAAAATAAAAGTTGTATGATATTTAAAACTTACAAGCTTAAGAGAATAGGGTCCTGTGATCTGTGACTCTTATTTTGACTATTTATAGTCACTGCCTTAAGTCTTATGTGACATTATATTGCTAAGACTACTAATATATGGTATGGATGAAGACCTCTCAGCCCCATATAGCTATTTGAGTTGAATAGCTGGGTTTGAAGACATTAGGTATCTGAAAATTTCAGATTTTCCACTCAATAGATAACTTTTAGTTAAATGCTGGCTTTGGGTTGGTATTTTTAGATCTAGTGTCTGAACCTAACCTAGTACCTCTCTGAGGAGTGCCAAAGCATGAAACTATCAGAGGTTGGGGGGGTCCTGACAGAGATATTGTAAATGCTTTCTCTAGCTAAGCATTTATCACAAAGCTTGTTGAGGAATTGGCAATCCTCATTGTTTATAACTTACAAGCTTAAGAGAATAGGGTCATGTGATTTATGACTTTTATTTTGACTATTTATATGATATTTAGTTTGATATACTTGAAAATAATTAATAACTTAGGTGAGTATTTAATAAACTTATTGAACTATTATTCTACAAGAAAATGTAATAAATGGCAAGAAACTATTCTCTGATGGTTTCTCTATTCTATGATTCATGAACAGAAGACAATGATTTGTATTTTAATTAAACATTTTATATTAATAAAGTGTGTTAATATTTGTCAAACAATGATTAATTGTTTTCAAAGAATGCACAATTAGTTCCGTAGTCCTGAAAACATTTATTTTTAAGATACTTCTAAAGATTACAAAATTAACATTTTCAATCAAATAGAGTTAAAGCAGAAAATGAGTAATTAATCATTTTTTTCTGTGTAAAAACATTTTGACCATGAAGACATATCATATTCATACACTGACCAAGACACTTTTGCAGTCATATATGTGGACAATGATGGTCGAGAGGTCAGCGCGACTGCCTTGCACTTGCAGGCAGTTGCCCGGGTTGCGGGTTCGCATCCTGGCCGATGCTATGACACTTAAAAAAAAAGACAGTTGTATCAGAATTAGTGTAATTCCAATCATATCAGGATTACTGTAATTTCAATATGTCAAAGAAGATTTATTCCAAATGATGACATTTGATAATACAGAGGAATTTGTTGAAATTCATGAAATTTTTTAAATAATTCATATGGATTTTGTAAATTTCTCAAGATTATATATCTTCATTGTTCATCACAAAACATATTAGACCAAATTATTATATTTGGTCATAAAAATCATACAATGCTATAACTGATATAAGACTTTCTATGTTTTAAAAGACAACTAGCTATATAGATGCTAAATGTCTTTCATCTAACCTTCAAATTATTACAGTATCAAACTAAAATTCATATGTCAATCACTCAGAAAATCATCTAATGATTGATTACCATATATAGAAGATTGATTTATAGCTCCTAAATTCATTAGTGTAGTTTTAATAAAGACCATGAGGGATATTTGACAATCTCATTTGTAATATAACCATTTTTCTAAACTGAATTTTTTATTTTAAGGTGCACATTACATTATATTAAAAATACCAGGACAAGCCCAACATGTTCTCTAATGTTACTAGGACAAGCCCAGCACTTTATCTAATTTATAACATTAGATAAAGTATCTAATGTATAACATTAGATAAAGTGCTAGGCTTGTCCTGGTATTTTTAATCTAATACTTGAATATCCTAGCACCTTACTGAGGATGCCAGAAGCGGGAACCAGTCTGGGGTTGGGGATATTCTGCATAAAGTGTTAAAAGCTTATTTGCAAGCTCTATATATAGCATTTGTAATACAAGCTTATTAAATTAGGTCATGTGACATATGACTTGATTTTTTTGTAACTTTACATTAATAAACATTTTTATAACTGCTTCTTGTCCTAATTCGACAAGTTCAGCAATAAATCCATTAAATGATAGTGAATACATTCAGCATAAATAGGACAACATTTCAAGAATTGTTGAAATAGAATGAAGTTATTATTATCAATATTTTTATCAACTGAAGTCACATCATTCCAATTTTTTCTGATTGTTTTTTATTTTGGGGAGGGGATGGTGTATTTTTGTTTTACTTTTTGAAAATGCTTTCACACATATAGATAATTTACTTGTCACATCTGCTTGAGTTGTGATTATAATTTTAAAAATAATGTTCCCTTATGATTATCCAATGTACCAATTGCAGATAAATCCTATGCATATCACAATGTTTATACATATTCTGAAAAGATATTCAAAAGTATCAAGCAATCCAATGGCTATAAGTATTCAATGGACCTAAGGAATTAATTAATGAGTGATGACTACATATGCTAAGATAAATCAGAAGCACTATTCAAATTCTTTTGCATCTGAAAAGTGTTAATAATCTTATGGATAATTGTAGAATATAGTTAATAAACAAATTATATTCAACTTAAAACTTGTGTTTGAAGAATAACAAATGCATTTTACATACTGGTTTACAAATAAATGACTAAACGATCTAATTATACAAATGATCAGTCTTTTTTCACCCATAGGCATTGAGATAGAATAAATAAGATTTAAAATTATTTTATTATAATACCATTTATAATTGGTTTGATTCAATGTTTCAACCACTGGCTAAGTAAAGGTTTATTCTGCATGTTAATTTAGTTAAATGTAGCTTAGCATGCTTTCGGCTGGTGAAGCATTGCTTCGACATTTTGAATATTGGCTGAGAAAAGGTTTAATACTTATGCTAGTTTTGTTAAAGCTACTGTTAATAATACAAAATAAGATTTACCAGATGAAAGCCTGCTGAGCTACAGTTAACAAAATTAACATATAGAATAAATCTTTACTTAGCCAATGTTCAAAATGTTGAAGCAAACCAATTACAAGTACAATAAAAAAAAAGAGAATAACTTGAATATAATACCATTTAAACATACACTTCATTGTCAAGCATTGGTGGTCGAGAGGTCAGCAACAGCTGCTTTGCAGGCGTTTGTTCCGGGTTGGTGGGTTAGCTTCCTGGCTGATGCTATGGTACATGAGAGAAAACCACATATACTTTATTTTTATTATATACCCATTTCAAATATCTAAATAAAAAATTGAAAAAGATAAAAGTCCTAAAAAGAATTTCTGGTTAAATTAATACCCTTTACATGGTTTAGGTCATATTCTTCCAGATGCCTTCATTGCATTTATTCATTCTAAATTATTAAAATTTAATTTATAAGTGCCAAGATAAGGCATTTATAAATTAACTCATAGAACTGACATTATATAAATTGCAAAAGTAGAATTACATTATGACACTAGAAATAGGATTATAGTAACTACTTTAGGAGTTTTACAGGTCTTAACTTAGATTGGATTACAATGAAAAGAAATATTAACAGAAAAACTGGAGGCAGGGGGTGAATATTATAGTCATATTATGAAAATAACCCCCAATTTAAATTAAATCATATAATTTGAACACTGACATTCAAGTTCCCTTCATCTTCCTACTCCATCTTATATAAGCAATTCATATGATCGCATACATGTGAAAAAGATAAATAAACTTTAATACAAGTATTTCCTGCTGAAGTAGCACTCATCAGTTCATCCAAATCATCATTTCCCATACATATATATATATATATATATATATATATATATATATTTCCCATATATATATATATATAACCATTAGAAACCAGTCAACTTAGGCAATTCCAATATAGATAACAATCATCAAACTGTTGCCAAGGCAACCTCCTTTTAGCAATAGAGGTGGAATCCCACCTCTATTAATGTTCTCATATATTTATAAAGACACTAAAGATTCCAACTTGACTACAGAGATTGAAATTATTGATTAGAAGTAGTTTAAATAAACCTCCTTAAACAGGTAAATAGAACCTGTTCTGAATGCAGACTAATAAATAGTCAATTATAACATTACAGATTGCAATTATAATTTTCAAATTGCACCCAAAGTACTACTTAAATAATAAGTATAATAATGCTCAAAGCTAAATAGCTTTATAAGTAATCATTGGAAACCAATCAACACTTAGATAATCCCAATATAAATAACAAGAAAGAATTTCAAACTGTTGTCAAGGCAACCACTTTTTAGCAATAGAGGTGGAATCCCACTTCCATTAATGGTCTCATATATTTATAAAGACAGAGTGCTCAGTTTATATATTAAGATAGCAGCACTTCAATCTTCCTCACTCTCCAACTCTTCAGCCATCCATATTATTGAAAATCTATCCATTAAAGTTTGAAGATTTGTTATCTTAATATAAACTGAGCACTGATATATATATATATGTTGGATATTATTATCTGGATCCACTAATGAATGCTGATTCAACATGAAATACGTGTATTGGGATCATTTATCTTTTTCACCTGTATGTAGTCGTGTGTTTCGATTATATAAGCTGGAATGGATAGCTGCAGAAATCTTGAAAATCTGTGTTTAAATCCCCTTTAATTACATCTAATGTTTAGTATTTACATTACACTTATATTCAAATCGTATAATTATAAAAACACAAAAACATTAAAAAACATTTTTGTGGTAATAATAAAATTTAAAAAAATCATTTTTTATTTATTCACAAAATTTATAATATCAAAATGTTCGAGGGAGAGGGATTACAAAAACAGTTATTAAACCGGTCTGTGTTTACAAATTTGCAGATAATGAAAAAAAGCTTTATGTGGTTGTGTAAATATCAATTTATTTTAAAAAAATATTTGAGATTGGAGGAGTTAACAAAATGGCATCTTAAAACCCACAGAGTAAAGAGAATGATTGTCGTGGCTTTAATGTTTGGAAAGAGAGCTCGCATAATGCTACAGTTTGATGGATGGAAACATGTAGTGTGTGAATGTGTGATGGTTCCATTTATATTCCTATGTTTGTGTAACCTAGTGCCATGAAACAAAAAATGATTTACAATTTTTTTTTTATCTCAGCCACATAAAAAACATGTGGCATCCAGATGTAAGAACTCTTATTAGTTAATAAGAACAGTATTGGTAAAAAGAGAATCAAAATTAATTTTTCTTAGCATGTGTAAATATTTTGTTTCAAAATACTAATATTTGAACTATTAAATAATAATATAATTGATGAAACATAACACTAAGCTAAGATTATTTATTGGAGTTGATGAATAAATGGACATAAAGACATTCCAATCTTTAATTTTCTTAGAAAATAAAGTAATATTGTATTGCTATGAATGTTATTCTATGGATATTCTGTAGAAGTGAGGGATTCTATGAGTGGAACTTTTACGAGATTAGGATTTTTGGATTCAATTTTAGAATGAAAGGGGTACATTACTTGGTCTTTGCATATAGAATTTAGTAAGTGATTACAATGAAAAGCAATTCCAAGACAATAAAATATAAAATAAATTAACTTTTATTTTTTACTAAAAGTGCTTCAGTATTTGATTATTCAAGGTGTTGAAGGTGGTTTTAGGGAAAGTGAAAATATTGATAAATGATACTTTAGTGTGAATGAAAAATATGTTTTGGAAAATGTCTGTTATTCTTTCAGTGAACGTTAATAGATGTTTTTGAATGTTAGTTCTTAGGAGATTTGAAAATAGATAATAAGACAGCAAAACACTTAGATAGAAGCCTAAGAAGAACACACTTTTACCAGATACCAATGATAAATTAGGAGTGAACTGCAAAAAATAAAGAGAAGGAATAGAATTATATGATTCCAAATTAAGGAATCTTTTTCCAATGCTGATAATGTGAATTTCGTAGTTCAACATAAAGTCAGTTATTGGTAGAGAGAAAAAGTGTAAATGTAATTTTATAGTAATTTGATAAATTTGATGATTGAAACTGGATTGAAAGTGTAAGAGATGTTGTACTTTTTCTATACTTCTTAATGTGATTGATTATGATTTTAAATAGGATGATCATTAAATAGATATAATATTCCTTTTTGGGAAATTAAAATTTTGATAATTCTGGAATGTCAATAGTATGGATATTATTATTTAAGATTGATTTTAAACTTTTAATTATAAGGGACATTATAAATATTAGTTGAGTGAATAAGAGATGAGTTAGAACCTTGAAAAAATGAACTACATTTACTGAATAGTTTTACTTTTTGAAAGAAAAGAGATAAACATTTTGGGAATAGTAAGCATCTAAGATGTGAAGGATAAGAGTGTAGATCGTAAGCATCTAAGATGTGAAGGATAAGAGTGTAGATGGCATGCATAATAGATTAAAGGTTAAGAATTAGTGAATCCAAGTTGGCTGTACTAAAATCCTAACAATAGAGAATATTGAGAATATAGATAAGTTAGCAGATAAATTTTAAATAGATAATAGATTTCTGGTATATTTTTATCTGTGATCCAAATAAAATTCTTCTAAATGGCTGATGGAATGGGTATCTTGGATTTACATTCTAAATCTCTCTCTCTCTCTTTTCACTGACGATAGCAAATAGCTTGAAATCATGATCTGAAAGTGGAATTAAAGTTAGAGATAGTGAATACTCGCTCTGATGTTTATGTAAACAGAAAACTATGCTTGACGGTGTTTTTGGTAGAACGCCATCTGTTATCATAAATACAAGCGTTAGCAAGTTTTTTAACTTGTGTTTTTTTGTTTTTCATATATATATACATACAATTAGATGTGATGATTGAAATAAATGATCTTGTATTTTTTAATTGATAGATATTTTGTTTACTTAATTTGTACATTTCTTTAACTTAAGAGTTTATTGTGAATCTCCTTCAAGATTTTAGTGAAAACGTTTTTTCTGTACGCAATGCTTAACGGTAGATGAAATAATTCCAATAAATGGAAAACAAACCTGTATTATAATGTGATAAAATGATGATGACCCTGATTAAAATGAAATTTAAAATATAATTGCTTATGTATTCAAAAGTACATTGAACTTGAACATTAGACTATGTAAAAAATTGTCTAAAATGGAGACATGTTAAGAGTGATATGGTAAAACAGTCAAATTCAGAAGAGCAGTCAGAAAAGATTTAGTTTGGTAAAAATATGGAGGAAGTTAGATCGGACAAAAGGGTTTCAGCACTTGTAAGTCATTTGTTATTGAGATATGGTTAATTGCCTATAAATGTGGAGATTGACATATTGAAATCTACAATGAATATAACAAAATAAAATTAGTAAGTAGTACAAGAATGATGTTAATATGTTGATAAATCAAGGAAATCGTATTATATAGATACAAATTAATCATGTTGAATATCACAAAGGGAAATGTTCGTAGCCATGTGTTAATTAAGATATAGTATTTTAAACTTGCTGATATGATGAGACATCATAAACTAACATACCTATAAGAAATGATGTCAAAAGCTGAGCATAAGAATACTCAAAATTCTGAAGATAAATATGAAGAATAAGTACAGATTTTAAAATTTTAGTTTTTATGAAAAATGTCGTGTAAGATTTAAATTGTTTGCTTGATCAGATTTTAATGTCAATCAAATTCTGGAAAAATTTAATCCTTTAAAATTTAGCCCAGTGGTATTTTATGTCACATAATAGAAAAAAAGTGAGACTGATAAGTAGTAAAGATTATATTTTTAAATGATATTAAAAGTAAGTATTTGAACGTAGGTGTATTGAAAAAAGTAAACTAGATTTGTTTATCTGAATATTTGAAAATTATTTAAGAATAGTTTGTCATCTCTACGTGTCAATGGTACATAAAATTTTGTTATTTAGAAGTTATTTGCTTGATAAATGTCTCTTTATAAAAATAATTGTTGAACTGTAGTACAATGTATCTATTATTGAAATGATCTAACATTTTATAGCTCATGTTGTATAATTTTTTTCATCAATAATTGATAAATTTGTTTTAAAAAAATTTGTTTGTTGAAAGGTTTGTATCAATTACTGATAAATAATTTGCCATTGGAAAATTTTAAAAATGATTTTAAGACAATGGAAAAATTGTCACATTAATGTTTTCACAAACAACTAGATATTTGTCATGGCTGATATTTGCATCATACATAGGATGTCTATTATGATTTACGTTAACAATATTAGTACTTGTTTATTATTATGGAGCAAAAATATCATTAATTTTATGTCATAAATTAGATATTTTTTTCCAATATTAGCATTTTATAGAGGTTGTATCATTGCTTGTTGTTATTATCGATTCAGTAAGCCTTACAGTTGTTTTTAATTCTAAGTTATTTTCAAAATCATTCGGAACACAGATAGAATGCCCAATGTTTATTGTCTTTAACTAGAATCTTGATTAGAATTGAAACTAATGCTAGTTTTGAACATTAATTGCTTAAAGATTCTTATATGTGGTCAAATGTCTTTGGAAAAAATAAAATAATTGTTTTTAGATTTTCATTTGAATAATTATTTGTGAACTATGTTTTTTTTTAATGTATGTCATAATATATGCCTAATTTATTAGAATATTTATGTTTAAAATGCAATTTTTATCATATTTATATTATGCACTGAATAGCTTTTAATAACTCAATGATGAATTCTTGAGTACCAAAGAAGGATACACTCAAATCAAGTCACAAGATGGAGATTTTGAAAAGATAAGAATGGTCATCTTATCTTTAATACTGAATTCACTTAAAGAAAACAATCTAAAGCATTCTAATATGAGAGCATGTAGTCACTTTAAATCTATTCACTTAAAAGTGAATGGATTTGAAGTGGATTAATGGAAGATCTTTGCCCTCTCATATCAATGATGCTTTTGATTGGCCTCTTTAAGCAAATTTAAATACAAAGATAAGATAGAATAAAAATGAATGGATTTGATTTGATTGATGGGAGACTTTCATGCTCTCATATTAAGACACTTTAGATTAGCTGCTTTAAGTTAATTTAAGTACAAATATGTAATGGCCGTTTTCATTTTTTTTTAAATCTCCATCTTGTAACTTGGTTTGAGAATATCTTTTGTTCATACTCAACAAAACATCACTGAGTTATTAAAAACAATACAGCACTGTATATGGGGGTATAATTCTATTCTGATGTAAATTATATATGAATACTGTGTATGAAAATTAAATAACGATTTACATATTTATATTAATCTTCTAAAATAAAAATAAAATATGAATATTTTAAAAGTATTTACAATAGTATATTTTCATATGTCATAGCATCGGCCAGGAAGCGAACCCGCAACAACTGTCTGCAACCAACTACTTGCTTGCAAGGCGGCGCTGACCTCTCGGCTAACAGTATATTTGTGTAACTTTTGACCCAAATGTTAAGTTTTCAACAATTATAAAAAACAAAATAAATATAAATATTAAAAAAAAATTGTGTAGTTCAACAGTAATAATTCTTCAAGTTTAAAAAATAAACTTAATTGTTAAATACAATCTTAAAACGGACTCAGTTTTTGATCCCTTTTACTTATATTAAATTACAGCAAAGCAAAAAAGCACTATGAATTCAAACAATTCCATACAGTTCAACAAAACATCAGAATTATTTTTAAATATGCATAGCAGCGTTTTTTAGTTAGAATTCCTATCTATTGAGTAAAAGTAAAATTAATCTCTAAAACAGAGAAAACTCCGGTTCTGCAGCATCAATTAGTGAACAAAAAAATATGTATACTGATAGAGTGAAATGTCTCCAAAGCATCATTTCTAAATTCACAGAATACTTATAAAAATAATAAATGAGCTTATGTTGAATCTTGTAATTTTCTGATCAATAAAACAAAAATAGTTTTTTAGCCGTAATTAAAGACAAAACAAAAAAATCCTGTTAATAAACTCACAATATGTGCATCTATCTAGTGCTCTTAATTGGTTTTAAAATACTCCCCAAAAAGACATGAGTCACCAATATTAAAGATAATGCTAAAATTGAAAGTAAACCATAAGTTCACTGCCATCCTTGTCAATAGTAGTAATTTAATCGCAGGGAAATCTTGTTTTTGTTACAAATTCATTGTATTGATTTATCACCTCAAATTATATTTATTTACATATGAATTTTAAACGGTTGTCTTTGTTATCTATGAGCTGATTAGCTAAAAATAAATTTAAACTAGCTTGAAAACTTCTTAGTTATTCAAAAAAATTTGCAAGATTCATCCATATTGAAATGTAGTTTATTAACATGACAAATGAATATAAGTATTGCAACATGAAATAATTTAAAGCTGGTGGCCAGATTGTTATTTAGAAAATTTTATAATCCATGATGTAGATGAAAAAAATATGTTTGGAAAAAGAAATAAGGGAAGAAGAAGAATAACAACAAGATGAAGAATAAGAAGAAAAAGAAGAAGACAAGAAGGAGGAGAAAGAAGAAGAAAAAGAGAGAAGAATAACAACAAGATGAGGAAAAGAAGAAGGAAGACAAAAACAAGGAGGAGGAAGAAGAGAAACAACAATAAGATGAAAAAGAAGAATCCAAGAAGGAGGAGGAGGAAGTAGTAGTAGAAGTATCAGTTTGAAGTAGACATAGGCATTCATATAGGTTATTAAGAGATTAATCTAACTACTAACTCCTCTTTGTTCTTGATTACACTGTATGTAGATATTGCAGCAGATATTTATATCAAGAATAAGTTAATCTAAGATAAACTCAGAGATAATTTTTTAGTTTTGCCACCAAGCTATCAATTGGGTTACCGAAGTAAACAAAAAATGTTTTTGAGTGTAAAACTAATTTATTATTTAATAGAATTGTTGTGATATTTGCTGCAAAATCAACTTTATATACAAAACTCTTTAAAACAGAAATCGTTCGTTCAAAATCAGATATTAGTGTCAAGATGAAAATATTCCATGTTTAAGTATGAGCGAGACAACAATTTATTTTAAATGACTTTTAGGTAGTAGCAGCATTTTTAAACCAATAAATATCACATGACCACCACCTTTGATTACTCTAGCTTGCTGTGTGTGGCAATATATAGTGCTTTGCCTGTTTTAACATTTTTAAACGTTGTCTTACCAAGATTTTTAATTGTTTGAGATTAAAGATGGGGATTTAACTGTCAGAAGTATCATTTTGGGATGAAATAATATTTAACTTAATTTCTTTTTTATTTCGGTGCATTCAGAAGCGCTTTATTAATTACTAAATACGTCAACAAATAATTATATTTTCTTAATGTTGGCATTAAAATCAGAATTGGCAGAGAAGTTTCAGTTAAAGTAAATTATATGGGAGCCGTAAGATCATCAGCTATAGGTGGTCTTTAACTTTAAATGTTAGCTTTATCAATTGATCGATCCCATTTTTTTTTTTCATATGTTAAATGCGTTGACCGGGAAGTGAACCCGGGCCAGCTGCTAACCACTAGGAAGGCAGCTATGCTAACCACTAGGCCACCAATGCATTGACAATTTTTTTTGTCTTAATAATAAATTTAGTTGAGTCAGCAAATAAAGATATTTTACTTTCACATTCTTTATTATTAATATAAACATGTAAAACAGATTCAATTAAATAAAACAATATGTTTGCCAGCAAAATTAAAAGCTTATGATTACGCATAATAAGTTGTGATATGTTTTCATATAATCTTTTATTTGAAGTATTATATCTTATTCATCAGTAGTAAAAACCACGTATTATAATAACCATGTTTTGTTGTTGTTGTTTGTACAAGTGTGCAACAATGCTTGTTTGAATAATCCACATTAGCTAATAAGTGCTAATGACATCGCTGCGCAGAAATATCTTACATTTTCTTGTGCCCTGTGAGGGTATGAAAAAATCTCTAGTTAAAAATATCAATGTGAAATCAATTTGCATTGTTAGCCGAGAGGTCATCGCAACCACCTTGCAAGCAAGTAGTTGGTTGCAGACGGTTGTGGGTTCACGTCCCGGCCGATGCTATGACATGTGGAAGAAATCAATTTGTGCCACAAAATAATGTAATTTAAAGGTAGGACATCTTCCTGTACAATCACTAAAGCATGGGTTATCTTTCATTTTTAATAGTATGTTGATGAATTGGTTTTGAAAGTACCAATATCTAATTTTTAAGAATACTTTTCCCAGAAATATTGATAATATTTTCAAGGACAATAAATCTTAATTATCGTAATCTGGAATTCTACTTGCTTGATTTTTTTCAAACAAATGTTTATAGTATTATTTGAAAAGAGTTATTTGATCTCTTAATAAAATATAATTTTGAATCAATAACTAATACAATATTTATTTTTAGTAATATGGTCTCCCAATTGTATTTGCTGAATTAGATGGCTGATAATAAAGCCTAATTTTATATATTTGTAGGCTTTTCAGTTTTTAAACTAACTTTTCTTTGAGAACTCTTAGTATCCCATCATCTGTATATATGTTTGTAACATTACTTTGGTTTTACATAAGAAAAAAAGTATTAATTTTCTGTAAAGATAGAATAATTGAAGATGATATTGACAGTAGTATAGTTATTGAATTATAAGAGAAAATAATGATTGTGGTTCCACATGAGTAAATCTTACATGTTTTTGGTGACGTATTTTTAATCTCTTAACGTATTAAAATTATAATTGCAGTTAAAATAAATTATTTTAATATTTCAAAATTTTTAAGTATTGATAATAAAGACTGCTCTAACTAAATACATACAAATTTAATGATCAATTGTAATTTAGGCAAACTTTCACCTAATATACAAAAAGATTTTCATAGTTCTCATATTGAACGTGGTTGAGTTATTAATCTGGTTTGTTTTCTATTTGTAGAAATCCAGTTTGACAGTATCGTTTTTAAGATTTTTATAAAAATATCGGCAATTTCATATATAAAAATGATTGACATAATCATGTCACTCAGATTCAATTATTTTCTCAAAACAATTTGATAAAGAGTTAACTTGTATGATTTTATTACTGTAAAAATATCTTAGAAAAATTGTTGAAGAATTTTCACTTATTTGCAAAATGAATTTATTTAAATATATCACTTTTGTATTGTTTTTTATACTTCCATTAATTGTGGCTCTTTTTGAAAAAGCTTATGGTAGATTAAAAGCAATAAGATTTCCAAAGAAATTCAATTAAACAAAAAAAATTTTACAGTGATAACTATTCAAAATAATGTGGCATCCAAAATGGACATGAAAAAAATAATGATTTCCCAAATGCAAAGACAATGAGAATTTTTAAAAACGGTTTATAATTTTCTTTATGTGATAAATAATTTCAAATTTTAATGTAAATGATGAGAAAAAATGGCTATTTGAAATTGTGTCTTGGTGAAGAGGAGAAAGAAGACTTTTAATATTTTTGCCCTTAAGTCCAATTTTGTATTGACATCATTAAGATTTTTTGTACCTACATCCTTATGCCTTGAAAGTCTTTGAGTGATGGATAGAAATTTTCTAATTTTGTAGACAATATTAACCTGCTAAATAGTGCTAAAAATGTGAAGGATTTTTGTAACTGATCAACTCTAATCAGATGAATTGAATCTACAATTTGCAATGAATCAATTAATCAAGTCGAAACTAAATGGTTAGAGAGATGTTCACAATAAAAACTCTTTGTTATGAATTTAAAATTTTAATCAACTCTTAACAGGCATGATAATTCTAATATAAAGTATTATATAATTAATTATAATTGTGAAGTTTGAAGCATAATCTGTGAATATGTCTTGGTATATTTCTTTCTTTTTTTTGTAAAATTATGTGGCAGGTATACTGCACTTCAATATATAGTTACTTAGATGCTTTGAGTATAAAAAACAGAAACACAGGCCAATTTATGAATTAGACATATGCAAAAAGTCAAAAAGAAGAAAAGTGAGAAAAAATAATTTTATTGACAAATAAACTGTGTTTTACGAAGCAAAGACAGAAGATGCAGGCATGAAATAAGCAAACTTGTAATTATAACTTTCCAAAAGACTATTGTATAGTTGCAGTTGAAATTTCCAGAAAATTTAACAATTGTTTGTTTACTCATTTGTAGAATAATAAATATGACATGAGAATAATAAAGCTTATTGAAACAGTTAACATGTGTATATTTTTGTGATGAGTATAGAAATAGTAACTAATATGCTTAATATAAATAATTTAAAGTCTTTTAAACACTAATTTAATATTAATATAAATAATGATTGTTGGAAATAGTTAATTATTTGATTTATGCAACATTATATATCTGGCTTTTTGTATAAAATGTATTATGAGGTTATTTGTAATTTTCATTTTATGTGGGATATCAACAATGTTATGATAATTTGAATTTGCATTTTTCCTTGATGATATTTTAAGAATATATATAAATAGAACACTAATATCTGTAGACTATTTCTTTTTTACTCTTATCACTTTCCACAATATTAGTATTGTTTTTATATTTATGGCAAAAAAAGTCTTGTTGATAAGAAAAAAGCATGTCCAACAATACTTTTGAAAGCAAGAATACCAGAATATTTATGATCTTGAAAGGGAAGCACATCTACTTATTATATATTTATTACAACATTATTTTTCTGATGTATTTGTGAACATTAGGGTCTGATGAGAAAGATAAATGTTTTAAGTACAATATCTGATAGAGACAATTATGAAAAATATCATTGTTGGACCTTATATGATCTTCAAAAATTTTAATCCAAAATTATGTACTGAGCATGTCAGTAACATTTCATGTGATAAAATTAATTACATTTGTACAATTATTCACTTGGCAATATGAAGCTATGCTTCTTCGATATTATATAATATGATAGTAACTGGATCTTTTCTGATAATTTCAGAATGGGATCTATGACACATTCTTTTTACATTTTCAAACTTTTATATGACTTAAAAGGAATGATAAATGGTATGTTTTAAGCCATTTCTTATTTGTCTTTGTAATATATACAATTGTAATATTTCTACTGTGGAAAAACTTTGTTAAATGTTATTGGAGTCAATGTGTTAAAATGTACTTCCTAAAATTTTTATCTACTCTTCATTAATATATTTATTATTGATGAAAAACATATGCTGTAAAAGTGGCTGTATATTTTATTATGTTTTAAAAAACAAAACATTTCAATATACACCCGGGTCTTGTTTTATGCGGATTTATTTAATGTGATTTTGAAGTTATGCGATTCATGTTTCTTCTTAATATTTTTGTATGTGGTTTTCATTTATGGGATAAAAATTATTAGATCAGAAGTCGAGCTCTGATAATGCGCTATTATTTTAAATATTATAAATTTCACGCACTCACGTCATATTTAAAGTATTACCACATTATCGGAGTTCGACTTCCATCTAATAATTTCAATATTTTCAGCGCTTTATAATAATACTGTAATAGATTTTATGCAATAAAGAAGTTCATAATTCACTTAAAATCAGGATTTCCTCATTTTATATATAAACATTAAATTTTACAAGATTATAATGTAAATCTGTTCAAACGTTATAGATGCCTATACCATGCATGTTGTTGTTTTTGCACTTTAAATCACATTCCATTTTTGTTTTTTAAAAAAAAGAGTACATAATCAATTAATCATTTAATGCCCACAAGTCAATTTTTAAAAGGTGAGTAACAGTGGTTGGCATAATTAAATTTGACAATTAAAAATTAAAATATGTAATGTGATCTGAAATTAATTTGATGTGATACAATAAAATTTAATTTTTAAATGGAATTGAAAATTAAACACAAAAATAAGAATTTAATTTTTAATTGTTAGTTTTAATTAAATTTTATCCAACAGTGGTGAGTAGGTGTCTTTTTATTATCGTAATTTCTTATTTTTATTTTAAACTTTTAGTTTACTCTAATGGGGAGGAAAAAACACCCAAGAAAATGAATTTCTTTTGAAACAAAAATTTCAATTTTAGATCACTCAACGAAATGGGAAGTTCAACAGTGATCGGAAAACATTTTAGTTTTGGAAAATCCACTATAATAGCAATTAAAAAAAAATGAACTTGGTGCTAGTTGTATTTCCTCTTGTGACAAATCTGTCTTACCAATTCACACACGAATCTGCATATCATCAAATAGCGATAATGATTAAAATACTGTACATGTATGAAAAAATGTAAAATACTATAAATTATGCATAAAAATATATTGTTTTGAATAAAATTAAATACTGTACTTAATAAAAAAAAAAGTAAAAAAGTTTGTCTTGTATCATTTTTTTCCAAATTTACAATTTTTTATTAGTCATATTTTATTTCCTTATTTTTTTTATGCAAATTTTAAAGTAATTTTACATTGTTGCTTTGCTTTTATGCGATTTTTGAAAATTACACCTATCCCCCATTTTTCAAGGGAAGTAAGTTAAGGCTATTTTTGTGCAATTTCTTTTGTGCACATTTTCTGAGGAACCTATCTACCACATAAAATGAGACCCAGATGTAATGACAAATTACAGTTTTATATTCTACTTACCATAACACTATTATTTGGTATTTAATTAATATTCAGATTATTACAGATACTTCTGAACTAAGGGAAAAACTATTTGATAAAAACATACTTTAAAAGTAAGCTCTAAGATGTATGATATTTTATTGGTATATACCAACATGAGCAAAAAGTGGATAGTGTCTGCAGTTGAAATAAAAATGAGTTCAAAATCTCAGGATGCTTTTGTATTTTAGGTTATTTCTATTAGTGTAAAAAAATAAAAGATAATTGCTCAGTATAATGTGTAATAATTAGATATACAAGTCCTTATTGAAAAAGGTTACAAACTAGAAACTAGTCTGAGGATGTAAATGATAGTATTGCCATCCAGTAATTATTGATTACTTGGTATTACATTACATAGATCATGCCATAGGGAAGGGGTCTCCAACCTTTTTGCACTTAAGAGCACATTCTATAATACCGGCCAGGTGGCGGGCACCATTTATTTTTTCAACCAGGTGGCAGGCACCATTTATTTTTCCAACCAGGTGGCGGGCACCATTTATTTATTCAATGTAAATTTATAGTTGGATATTGTTAATAATACAGATAATGTACAAAAAAAATATTTATTTCAAAAATAAAATTTTAACATATAATTAATGTTTATATTTTTATGCTGTAAAAGTATAGTATGCCCTACAATTTGATTACAATATAGTACAATAATTTATAAGAAATTTTAAAAATTAAATTTATTTGTACCAGATAAATAATGGTTTATCATGTTCGGATAGCGGCGGGCACATGTAAAATGGTCTGTGGGTGCCATGGTGCCTGCGGGCATAGGGTTGGGGACCCCTGCCATAGGATAAGGAGAATTGGTTCAAAAAGCATATATCTATGTTCTTATTATTATTGGTAAACTTTGATCTATATACCCTTATTAGGGGCAAATTAAAAAGGAGGGTAACATGTTATGAATGATTTTTTTTTCTCCAGAAATTATTTACTTTGGTGAATTTTTTTTATCTGTAAAAATTAATTCTAACTGTTTCAAAAGGCATAGCCCATTATTTTAAAGAACATTTTTAGAATCAGATATGAAGTGATGGTTTTGAAATTGATGTTATAATTCAACATTTACTAGTCTTTACATTTATATAAAATGATTACTACGTTTAGAATTTCATTATCATGGATCAACTTATTATACAAGTTCTATTGTCTCACTTGATAAGCATATATGAAAAAATCATTTCTATTTTTACCTTTGACCAAGTCATTCACTAAAATTAATTTTCTGTTTATTTTTATTTTTTAAAATTATAATAGTATTATCACCATTATTAGTGTAAGGAAGTATTTTATTTGTTTATTATCACAGTTTGTAAAAAAAAAAAATTAAAATCATTCATTACTGATATAAATAATAATCATATATATATTCCATGTGTCATAGCATCGGTCGGGAAGTGATCCGGGACAACTGCTTGTAAGGCGGCTGTGCTGACCACTCGACCCCCAACGCTTGACAATCATTTATATTATTTCCTTTTGATATGAGCAAATACTGAATAATTCCAAAATGAAATTATTATTTATTTCTAAATTAATAACTGGAATAAATTTAATATTTGATTACAACTGTCTATATTTCAATTATAATTTGAAAAAAAATGAAAATTTATAACAAATTGGTTTAATTTGGACTTTAAGTCAAATGATTAATAAGAGTAAGATAGTAGCGATATTACTGAATTTTGGAATATTATGTACACAATTAAATGATATGACTAAGACCGTAAGTATAGTTTATTATATTGTAATTTTAATATTGTATATGTTATATATATATATATTAATTTATATACATATGTTGATTAATGGATATTTTTATGTTATTAGTTGATAACTTTTTACATTTCAATTATTATAATTTTTTTGTTTTAATTAATTTTATCATTTTATATAAGTTTTATATATTTGTATATTAATTTTTTATTATATTTTTAACTCCATGTATAATTTTTTCTTCACAAAGAGGTTAATTATAAATTGGTATATAAATAAATTAATTATTGGAGATGATCTGCTTATTATTATTTATTTTTTATTAATATTCTTACTCGTTGGCAGATCTATTTAAGCTAAATTGGATATTAGTTTATAATAATTAGAAAATCAAAACTGAAATAAATTGAAGTTGATAAGCTCCCTCTTGTTGTGAAATAACTAAACATATCTATCACTGTGTCTATTATGTTTATGTTATATACATTAATGCTGTAAAAATGTAGTATTTAATACAAACAAAGTTAATAAATTTTGCAACTGTTAATAATACTAATTTCCACGATGAGAGCAAATGTTGTTAGAATGGCATCAGATTGCAAATCAAATAGAACTATACAATCAATATTAAAGTAATTAATATAAAACTAGTTTAATCAATAAAGAAAGCCATGGAAATCAATAAGATATATCTTTTAGATATGAATGCATTAGTATATAAGAAAGTTATTGACATTAATATACAAAAAATGTAATTTATATGTAACTATAAATTATTATTACAAAATGTAAACAAAAAAAAGTGACAAAACAGAAGAAATCAGCAAACCATACTAGAAAGAGTTTAAATAGCAACATTATTAAAGCAAAAGTTAATGGTATTACATATTTATTAAAATTTCTTCATTTTAATTATTTTTACATTAAAAGACATATGATATTGTATTTGTCTGAAGGTTTGTAATGATGGTATATTATTAGATGTGATATGTTGGACTACTTCCATCATTTATGAGTGAATGTTGAATGTATAGAAAATTTTAAACTTTATTTAAACTTTCCAAATGCAAACAACTTGTTAGTAATAATACACAAATAGACAATATAGGTTAGTAATTATACAACATTTCGAGTAGTATTATTCTCCACTCTTCTTCAGATGTTGCTGGCCTATATGCACAGTGACAATATTCGCTTAGAAATTGAACTCGCACCTTTAGATTCTTGAATATTGAATTTAAGGCAAATGCTCTACCAACTTAGCTATTCTGTCAAAGGCAACATATAGTAGAAATTTGATATATTTATATATGAGGGTTGGTTCAAATCCTCCAATTTTTATTATTATTATTATTATTATTATTATTATTATTATTATTATTATTATTATTATTATTATTATTATTATTATTATTGTTTCTTCTTCGTAAGAGCAAGATTAATTAGAGGCTTCCATACATTGTGTATTGCCACACTGGGTTGACTTATAGGATTATTTACCATTGTCATATGAGCAGCTTCCTTGAAGGAGTGCAAACTAATGGTTAAAAGATAAAAAATAGATGTGTCTACCATAGCAGATCATGTATGTACTAATGACCATATGCTTAAGTGGCTAAAATACAAAGATATTGGATAAAGAGGGGAAAATGCATAGAAGGAAATTCAAGGAAACTGCTCGAATGACAATGGTAAATAATCCTATAAGTCAACCCAGTGTGGCAATACACAATGTATGGAAGCCTCTAATTAATCTTGCTCTTAGGAAGAAATAAAAATAATAATAATTAGACTCGTTATAAAAAAAAAATTGTCGGACTCAGGAGGATTTGAATCAACCCTCATGTATAAATATATCAAATTTCTACTATATGTTGCCTTTGACATGCTCAGTTGGTAGAGTGTTTTCCTTAAATTCATTATTCAAGAATCTAAAGGTATTGTCTAATAGTCCTAAATTTGAATTTATTTTAAGTTCTGTTGTTCCTTTTGTCTTTTATTAAAAATTACATGATGTATATTTATACTTCTGATATTCTGTGCTACACACAATGATTTCAATCACATTTCATTTATGTATTTTGTTTGTTAGCATATTTAGTCCTTTATTTTTAAATGTGATCTTTTATATACTAAATATTCTGCCTAATATATTTATTTTCTTGATTTCTCTATTTTCCTTATTATTTAATTTTTCATATTTTTTTTGTCAATAAGCTGAGGATTAGGAATATATTATATTTTAAAACAGTCATTTATTTTGCATAAAGATCAATAAGGATAGGTTAACACTAAAGTAGTTTATAACTCAGAGACAACATGTAAATATTACTTCATAAATAAATAAAAGTATAAATATATCTGTAATATTAGTGAAAAGCAATTCTGATTTTGTGGAAGAGACCTTTCTACGCTATAAATAATTATTAATTATGGAGTGTAGAAGTATGGAGAATATTTTAAAAATTGTTGAAAAGGCTTGATGTAAGATGCTTACATTAGGACAGATAAAAATAAGTCACACATCACATGGCCTAAATTAATAAGCTTGTAATTTGAAAGCTCTAACAAGCTTTGTACATAAATGCTGCCAAGAGATTGTCTACTTAAAAGTTAACTATCACATAAGTACTGGCATTGAGTTGGTATTTTGGATCTGGTATTTGAAATATCCCAGCACCTCACTGAGGAATGCCAAAAGCATGAAACCGGTCTGAGAATAGGGATCATTTCTAGATGGAGATTTTTTTAATTCTTTCTCTTGTCGGCATTTATCTATAAAGCTTGTTAGAGTTTGTAGGTCTTCGGTGCTTACATTAGAAGTTTAACATTTAACTTTCAAAGCATTTATGTTTTAAATCTCATAAGAAATTGAATACTTTATGAAAATATCCATTCATATTTTTGATGTCATCTGCGTTGCTAAATTTGTAGTGACTCAAATGTAGTAAACATTTTTATAAATAGAGAATGACATTACTGGAAAAATATACACAAGTATACACATTATTAATAAAAGTAAAATATTATGTATTTATTAATGTAGTTATATTTTTAGCTTTTAAAATAATGTTTACAAAAAAGACAAGTTTCATATTTAATTCAGTATTATATGAAAAATAATTACATCAATTTTGTTTTTTTTTTTTATAAATAAATGTCTTTTTTTTTAAATGTTGTTTTTTAAATAGATTTTAAAATTTTATTTTAAAAGAAAAATATAGCTATTAATTTATCAATTTATAAAATTTCAACTTTATGTTTTTGTCCTTTTAAAAAATGATGGAGTGCTTCGAGTCTAATTTTTTAGATTTCATCTTCTTTTCTTTCATTTTAGGAATAAATTGCTTGCCTCTAACCAAGATAAATGGTGACCTGTTTCTTTTTTATGCTTAGTTTTTACTCTGACATTTTTATGAGGTTATGATTTCATCATTTTTCATGCTTATAATAAATTCATTGTTTATCTCTCCCCATTGGTTTGCTTGTCGGAGCTTGTAAAAATTCCCGTTAACCAGCAAAAGATTTATCACTGCCTGGCCATAATTCTAAAAGCAGTGATAAAACTCAGAATACTTCATCACTTTGCTTATAGAAATTCGTCAAAAAGAATCGACTTATATTCTTCAGATCTGACACATATTAGGAGAATCCGACATTTCATTGTAATGAAAAATGGCTACAGTGAATTATATAAAATCACCATTCTGGGACTAAAAGTTCAGTTGATTCTTCCCTCAGCCTTGAGTTATGAAAGCTTATTTAGAAAACTGTTCGACAGGGCAGTTTTCTATTAAAAATGACCAAATGGTCTGGAAAGCTAGAGGCTGTAATTGCATATTAGCTTATTTTTGAGACATTAAATATTTGCCCCCAGCAAGGAGATCTTTAAAAGTAATCAAAATTATCTTGTTTTCCCAAAGCAAATTTTATCTTTGTAACTTTTAAAATAATGCCAAAGAATTTCACAACTTTATCCACTAAGCTCGAGATAAACCTATAAACATGAATATAAATCTAGAATTAAGCTCTAATATTCACTTTGCTTGTTTTTAAAATCCTGTCATATATAAAGCGCAGTTTATATTTATATGTGTTTGTGTACATATAAGTGTACTTATGTTGGAAATAATAATAAAAACTGCCAAAAAAGTAGATCCAGTCCCTGACTACCGTAATTGATGATGATAATGTAAATATTCAGAAACATAAAAGATGTAGTTAGACAGGATTTGAACTCAGACTCTCAAGATCCCTTTAGCTATCCACTTCATCTTATATAACAAATGCACATAACCACCAACGTGCGAATAAGATAAACGATCTCCAATATATGTATTTAGTATTTAATTGATACACCGGCGAAAAAGATAAATGACCTCCGATATACGTATTTCGTGGACTACTAAATACGAATATTGAAGATCATTTATCTTTTTCTTATATATATAGTCGTGTGTATCGGTTATATAAGATCGAGTGGATAGCTGAAGGGAGCTTGAAGGTCTGTGTTCAAATCCCCTCTAATTATATCTAGAGTTCAGTATACACTTTATACATGTATTCAAATATAAGTGGAAATAGTAATTCATAAATTGGAATAATTTTCACCCACATATTAAGAAAAAATATCTTTAGAAAAGACAAATATTGAGATCGCATAATTATAATATCTGCTTTTTTAAAAAAACAAACTGATATTCTATATAAAGATTTAATTTAATTGTATCTTTAATATATATATATGTGTGTGTGTACATATTTGTAAAAATGTCAAAAAACATGAATTCAATATATTTTTCTCAGTGATGAAAGTTTATTCATCAAAAAGGGTACAAATACAATTAAATAAAACGTTTACTAAGAATAGTTGAAATTCAGGAGCAACATGGTGAAAGCGGAAGGATACATATGAAAAGGGAAAAGGATGTGGAAAGGGTGTGTATTAACCATTAAAGACAAATGAATGTTACAATTAGGAATTATTTGTAAAGTCTAGAGTTCAAATATGAGTAGCATTTTAGGAGTACAATATTGAGAAATCCAATTTGCAATGGATAAGTTGAGAATAGGAAAACACTTGGAGATAACAACATTGGAAATAATAAATTTAAAAAGGTCAAATCACTTGTAATTAAAATCATTAGGCCAAACTGTAGTTTACTTTGCAATAATACTTGGATAAAATCGTTTATAACAATAATACTAAAACCGCTATGAATAGCATTTTTTTTTCTTGTGAATGAGAAAATCAACATTGGCAACAATCCCCACAGAACCCTCATCCTAGCCCTCCCCTCAAAAGAACCAGGATTTAGGTCTCTGTCCCCTCCCCCAACAACCAGACTCTCTCATTTAATCAGCAAAGTTGAGTGTAATGAAAATTTTAATTAAAAGGTACAATTAGAAATTATTTGTAAAGTCTAGAATTCAAATATGAATAGTGTTTTAGGAGTACAATATTGGGAAATCCAATTTGCGGTAGATAAGTTGAGAAATAGGAAAACACTTGGAGATTACATAAAATATGGACTAAATCAATCTACTGTTCAGTTCTTCCAAATGGCCTCAATATCTTCACAAGAGATCAATCCCGAATACTTGGAAAAATTATAGAAAAACTATAGAGAACAAGGGAAAAAAATCCAAGCTTCAAAATACTCTGCTGAAAATCATTCTAATCCATCATGAAAATCACATAACCAGCAAAAGGCCAGCCCTATCAATAACAACATTGGAAGTAATAAAATTGAATAAGGCAAATTTGAATCACTTGCAATTAGAATCATGAGGTCAAACTGCAGCTTATCTTGCAATAATAAATTGATAAAATCATTCATGAAGATAACGTTAAAGAATCGCCATAAATAATGTTATTTTTTCTATCTTGTGAATAAGAAAAACCAACATTGGTAACGATCACCACAGTGCCCTCATCCCAGCTCCCTCCCTCAAAAGAACTAGGATTTAGGCCACTGGGGATCTTCCCAACAACCAGACTTTCTCATTCATTCAACAAAATTAAGTGAAATGAAAATTTTCATTAAAAGGTAAAATCTCAGTAGAAATCTTTTGTAATTTCAATGGTTGTCATATATTTACATAGCATTTTTATAAAAGTTAAAATTATTCTTACTTGTGATTACATTGTTGATATAGCTTATATATGAAAAGAGAGCTAAGAAATCCCTCTTTTTAATAGGAATAGTTTTAGAAAAACTTAATTCCCTAAATTAAAAATAAGGGAATGAAACAGGGAGTCAGAAATAGGTTAACTGGAGTCCTTGGTTCCCTCTAGCGGACTATGAATTCAATCTTGACTGCTATAATTGATGATAATTTGAATACTGAAAAACATAAATGAAAATGGTAATTAATAAAATAGAATAATTTCATCTGCATATCAATAGAAAGTATCTATAAAACATCAATATTGTTGTGGGAGGTGAGATCATGAATTTATAGGACCATTGTAGAAAAGAAAATACATATAAATTGCCAGAATTATTGACTTCTAAATATATTTACCAAGTTTTTAAACTCATACATACAAATACATAATTTACATTTGAAGTGAACAATAGCTCATTTAACTAAAATATGGTTAAAATAACAACAATAAACAAAGCTGACATACACAATATCTAAATAAAATTAAAATTTATATCAAATTTCACTGACTTGATTTCACATAAATAACTACCATGATATAATACAATTTAATAATTATTCTATCATATGAAAAAATAATTACATTCTTAGTCAATAAATGTGATGATTAATATGTAATTAACAACATATATTTTTTATATAGTTTAAAGTAGTTTTACAACCAAAAATGTTTGCACCCATTTTCAGATAGAAAGCACACATAAACAAAAACTCACTACAGTCAATTGAGTAAATTATTGTAATCACTTGATCTCCTGAGAAACTAGCTATTACGTTTTTTACTTACTATCTTATTCTATATTGCTTTATGAATTTTATTATCACTTACGATTTCCTCAAAAAACAATATTTTGAAGTCTCCAACTTTATTTTAAAATTATTTTGTTTATATTTTATTGGAAAATATGCTAGTTTGAGATTGTTTTTTTTTATTGTTTTAGAAATGCCACTGTTTCTCTAGATATCTATTTATGATGAGTATTTGTCTTTCTCATTAATTTTCCCAATCTTACTTTTCTTCTTATACATTCATGAACTGATCTGTGATTACTGTTTAAAAAATTATTATAAAACATTTATGAACTGATCTGTGATTAATGTTTAAAAAATTATTATAAATCCGAGTTATATAAGAAGCAGTAGAAAAGATTTTGGTTGATATTTTTTCATTGTATTTTATGATTCTATTTTGTAATATGTTGAATGGATTATATAACTCCAGATTTATTAATAGTAGTTTTAATGAATTAAATATTTAAAATGATTTATACTGGTTCTATTGTTTTTTTTGTTCGTTTATTTTCATTTCAATGTTCTTATTTATGAATGTAGTTATTTATTTTCTTAGTGATACAAAATGATGCATACTAAAATAATATTTTTTTTTCATTTAGATTTGTCTAATAATTGGATAGTTTCTGGCATATACTTTAATTTTATAAATATGTGTACAGTTAATATAATGATACTTGAAAATGCAAGTAAGTATATAAAGATATTAAAAAAATTAATATTTACTGTTCAAAATATTATCTAAGTGATATAGAAAAAAAATAGCTGTCAAATATATTACTTACATAACAGTCACTCTTCTCAAAAAATACAATGAAGACGGAATTATTAACAGGTCTAACAACTATTGAATAGTGAAGATATGAGGTCTTTCATTTTTGTTTTATTTCTAGCTAAGTATAGTTAAATTTATTTATTTTCAATTTAAAACATAATAGAATAACAAACTTGAAAACTAAAAGATATTGGATTGAATTTCACCATAGCATTTTCAATGTTTAAATATTAGAAAAATTATTGTATTATTTTATTTACCAAAACAACAGAAGTTTAAATATAGGAAATACCAGGAAAGGAATCTATCCAAAGAACTTACATTCCAGCATTGGGTACTCTTCCATGGCCCTAAACTTTTGGATAGCATTTTATCAATCAATAATTAAGTTGGATTAAAATTGAAATAGCTACATAAAACCCAACAATAATTTTTTTTTTTTAAATTTGGGGGAAAAATCCAAATTTTATTCAGCATGGGAATCACACATATGGCTAGCAAATGTTGCATATATTTTTTACTTTTTTTATATATATAATTCGATATGTAGAATTATTATCTCTTTTCTGTATAATTGTAATGTTAAATATATAAATGTTCAGCTATTTAGCACAAGAAAGGTAGACATATGTTTATAAATTTTATCTTCCATTCATGCTTAGCATATTTTTGATATATATCCTATATCACAATCATAGCTTTTTAAAATTTTGGTGTGGATAATCTTTGTGTATACTTGATAACTATTTTTGTATTTAATTAATTAAATTTATTGTTTGTTATAATAACAAAGTTCTTCAGAGAACCCACATTTTTGTAAAGAGTGTACAGTTTTAAACTAATGTGCATATTTTAACATTTAATATAGTGTTAATGTATTTGGTTGTTATATGTCATTAAAATATGATTTAGATTATTTATTATACTGAATGAAATACTTCAGGGGGGGGGGCATTGTAATCATTAACAATGGAAATCTTTATTTTGGATATATTATTAATGAACTATTTTGCTTTTAGATCACAGAGTTAATAATTATCCTATGAGTCATCAATCTTACAAGATGGCCACCATTTTTTTTTCCATTGTTGTAGTGAATATTCAGTTGTAAATCAAAGTAGTAGATACAAATTGATGATGATTGCTAATGTAAATCTTCACATAAGAATATGAGCTAAAAGAGGCATAAGTGTTATATAAAGAAATATGAGAATATGTTACAAATATGAAAACTCTCAAAAGTTAAACAGTTTTAATAATAATTTTATAAGACTCTAGCAAATAACCCTCCAACTATTTATAATTTATATCAAATCAAATAACCTTTTCTGCTTACATTGAATATATGCTGTATTTTAGTAGGAAAAGTATTTTGATGTTTAACATATTTAACACCAGAAATGAAAGATTAATGATGCATAATAATTATAAAACAGTGGTATTTAAAATATGAAAGTTAATGGTCTAACATCAGATTTATATAACTATATAAACAAATAGATAACGATTTAAAATTTTAAGAGTATTTTTGTATTTTAGATCATTATTTTAATGACCAAAAATAATAATTAAACATTGCTTCTGGATATATAAGTGCAAATTCAAAGATGGAAATGGACAAAAGTCAAAAATACAAAAATTAGTCTAATATTATAGATATAGCAATATTATCAACTATCTACTTATTCAAGCCCATAATTAACGACTCTGAAATTAAAGAGCAGAAAAAAATCGTAAAATTACAACAATACCAATTAAATTGTCAAATATTTAATGTAATAATCAGACAGAACATTCAATCTATAAAAAATGTAAAACTCCCCGAAAGATATGCAATTATTCTAGATATTTTTAAAAAGTGGGTAAAAAATACAAAACACGTTGGCAAAATAATACACATATACTAAATTTAAGTAATAGTAACTGAAAACCACAAAAAATCAAAAGAAGCATTAAAAAATCAAATTTTTTATAAAATAATATAGCCATGCCATTGAATATACAATCAAAACAAAAATGTCAGAAAAATGGGCAATCGTGGGTATTTTAAAACAGCAAGTAAAAAAATAAGAAAATTGTCGGTAAAATAATACACAAATGCTCTAAATATGAGCTATATATATATGCAAATAACTTTTTTGACATATTATGCTAATTTCAAAATATTTATCTTCGCAACTTATGAAGCCTTTAAACTTTCCAACTAATATATAATTTCAACTCTTTTTAAATTAATATTTAAAAAGATTTTTGATGATAGCATTAAGAATTTAAACTGTTTCATCTCAAATACATTTATCATCATAGAAAAAGACTTCTAACCTTCTGCTAACTTTTTATAATTTAATTTTGTCGGAATTCTTTATATAAATCCTTAAAAAAATAAAACTTAAATCTAAACTGATTGTATTTTGCATTATAAATAATCTTTTATATTTTATTTAAAAGACTTAATTTATCACTTTTAAAAGCCGCACGCACACACACGTTCACATAAATAGTATACTCTCTAGTTGAAAATTAGATAGCAGTTATAATAACATAATATATATGGGTACTTCAAAGGGATGCATTTCCAATAATTCCAAGCTTATAATAAACCACACAAAAATACTTCTAGTTATAAGCTTTTTATTTTTAGTCTATTATTATGTTTTCTAAAATTTGGCTAATTTTATCATTATAATAAAAAAAGAAAAACATATAACTAAATGTTTTTAGATAGTTTATTCTAATTTTTTTCAGCTATAATGTGCTTGTGGAAAAAAAGAAAGATATTAAATGCTATTAGTTTCGAATATATAATAAAAAAAGTCAATAATATTAAATAATGCTTTGTGTGAATATATATTTAAATGCATGTATATTGTCTATACTAAATGTAATTAGAAGGACTTGAAGTAAGACTTTCAAGTTTTTTGAAACTATCCACTCCATCTTATGCAACTCATACATGCATGTGAAAAACATAAATGATTTTCAGTATATGTATTTCATGATGAACCAGCATGCATGAGTTGGTTCAGGCCACCATCTTTACACATATATGCAATCAGCGCTCAGTTTATATTAAGATATCAAATCTTCTAACTGTAATCAACAAGCTTCAATCTTTTCAATTTTCCAACTCTTCAGTCATTCACATCATTGAAAAAGTGTGGAACATTCAAAGCCATTGGTGGTGCTAACATTATATCATATCTAGGTTAACTTTAAATCACTCTGATCCCTCACATATAGGACTTCAATATGTCTATTTAAATATACAATATATGTAAATCTTTATTAGTAGTAGCTTGATCAAGTTTGCAATTGTTTTCATTCAGCCTGCAGAACAGGTCTGAATGGACGCTGCACAACACCTAAGCTAGGGGGTTAACTTAATATATATAAAAGTGGTCTCATTTATTAATTAATTTATATATATAAAACAATAAACACAATCATTTTTAAATATTAAATGGTGTTTTAATAAGTAATAAACATTTCCACTTCAGTAATTAACTAAATAATATTATATATATGGGTTTTTTTTAATTTGAAATTTTGAAAAAAATGAATTGCTGTAATAAAACAGGGCTTCAGCTATCTACATTATTTGGTATCTACCTTGTATTTTTTTCTTTGAATATTCATCAAGAATTGTATTCATGGCATTCCAATATATAAAAACAAACCATGTATTATAAGATGCATAATATTAGAATCACATTTGTTACAGTATTACCCATCTGATTAATACAGATTAATTTTAAACTTTTATTTCTTAAATAATAACAAGATCAGTGATCTACAAATTTTTTTGATCGCATACTGCTAAAACAAAAAAGTAACTATCACATATCGCAAAATTGAAAGACCAGAAATCAATTTTGATACTTATTGTAATAATGAAATAAGCATTGTGCCATCATACACATTATTTTTGTTTATAAACAATTTACATAAAAAAAATTCTCATTAATGTGAACAATAAGACTTCATTTGCTTAATTATATCTGAGAATTCTGGTTGGATGTTTTCCAATACTGTTTAAAACCATATTATAATTAGCGATAAAAACTACAATCCAAGCTGATCAAAGCTTAAGTTGATCTAAAATTAAGACATACATGTTTTTGGTGTATCCCTTCATATCGTATACTCCTTGGGAAATGCATAGTACACTTTGTAGATCACTGAACTAGATAGCCAATTAACTATAAATATGAGGTATCCTATGGGTTTGCAATATGAAACCTATATTAAATCCATAAATATAGGATAGCAGATAGATACAATTGCCATCACATCATGAAATCATTCCATGTTATGATATTCTAAAACAACATTCATATTTGTGATTGAGAAAGTGGATCTTTTAGTGTATAACTTCCATAGCAAAATTTGAAATATTTACTTGATATCTTACATGTTATTAATCATAGAGATATTTAATATCTAAAAGTTTTATGCCTAAAAGTTAAAACATAAAGTTTAATCTCAATTTTTTTCTCAGAAATCGAACTCATTTATTAGTTATAATCATAGTCTGTATTGAATCTTTTTTCTTCAAGAGATACATTTTTATTGAAAAATTATTGTAACTAATTAAAGAATATATAAAAATCAAAAAATAAAGAATAGTTAAAAAGTGTAACACTTATAGCCTTTGTAAGTTCTCTGTCCAATAGTAGGTTGAGTTATCTAAAAACATAGTACTATGATGAAGTGGTAACATTTTATCATCATCAGAGGTTGCATAACATTCACTTAACCATAATTTATTCTACCATCTCAGTTTTAGAGAGACAAACAAATTTTAATGAATACCACATTATTAATGTTCATTTGTATTACAAATATTTTTCTGAATTTAAGCTTATCAATAAGGAAAATACAATATTATGATCACAGTATAATATATTAGCATAATTTATTATAATGTTTCACATTTATAACTACATCATAAACTTTAATAAACTCTAAGTTTAGAATTTAATTATAAAATGATATTTTTAAAATATGGTATTAAATAATATATAACAATGAAAAAAATGCGCATAAGCTCTTGATACTTGCAAAATAAAATAATAAGAGGCCACAAGTACCAAATTCCAGTGAATTTAAAAAAAGCTTACAACTTTATTGCTTGGGAGTTCATAAAACATTTGAGCATCAGAATTATGAGCACCAGAATCAATCTTAGGACCTTCGAATCCCAAATCAGATGCTCTACCAACTTCAATAAACTACGCAGAGCATAAGTGAGTCAAGATGTAATAAATAAGATTATTTTGAAAAACTGATAGTTAAAATACTTATAACAATAACCATAAGTAACATGAAATAAAAAAAAAAAGTTAATTAAATTCAATTGATTGTTTTTTTTTAATGTGTCAAAGCGTCAGCCGGGAAGCAAACCCGGGGACAACTGCCTGTAAGGCAGCTGTGCTAACCACTTGGCCACCAACGCTTGACTATGACTACTGTTTTTTAATGCTTTTTAAACACTATAGACATAAAAATTAAATTGCACCAATAAGTGATAACTTTTTTAAAAATTAATTATTGCAATCTAGTAAGTGACGTTCGTGTCACTTTAATATTATTACATTTAATTAAATTTAAATATTCTTACTATAGATCTAATTTTAAAAACCTTTAATTAAAAAAAGGAAGAAATAAATAGAGATAAATGTAACAGTTAAAAAAAAGATTATTTGCATAAACTAATAATACGTTTAGGGATAAAAAAATAAATAAAATACAATTGAGAACATATGACTGTCAAAAATGATTTGATTTAAGCAAATAACAGATTCAATAACATTGCATTCATTAACTTGTTATTCTGCCAATTGTTTTCATATTCTTGCATTGAATATTTTGATATTACCTTAAAATATTAATTACCATATAATACTCAATTGTCCAAACCTTTTACTACTTTTACGATGGTTTATTTTCCATCCTTTTCTACAGTTTACAGTTTCGATTGCTCCAGCAATCGTCTTCAGAACATTATATCTCCTAATCTCACTTTTTAAAAAGTTGATTGTAATAGTGAGATTAAGAAATATAATGTTCTGAAGAAGATTGCTGGGGCAATCGAAACTGTAAACTATAAAAAATGGTGGAAAATAAACCATTGTAAAAGTAGTAAAGTGCTTGGACAATTGCGTATTATATGATATACATTTGACAGTGCTATAAGAAAGAGTAGTTATTATACTTCTTAAAGAAAATATTAATTAATGACAAATTTACATTTCCTTTCATTATTTTTTATTTTGTTCTAGCAGACTTTCTAGTTCTTACTTTATATTTGTCTAGATAATAAAAGAATAAAATAAATAACATTGAAATAAACATCACATGAACATCATTTCTTATGCGTACACAAGCTGTTTACATAGAGGCTAAACTCTTCATGCAATAGCGCCACAGTGCAAGCCAGAGTAATCAATGGATGTAAGATCTAGGTGCAGTGCTCTCAAATCCAAGGTTCCGATATTGTATGAGTAGGCACTGTTTAGGGATTTTATGCACAAACTTTCTTGCTTCCATTGATTACTATGGTTTGCACTAGTGGTGCTACTGTATGGGGAGTTTAATCTCTGTGTAACATTGAAATAAAATGGTAAAATATCAGTTATTTATTAATATTATAAAGGATTCAAACATCCTTTCTAAAGTAAAGTGCAACATTTTGATGACATATAAAACAATGAGAATCGCACTCTATAAAATCTCAACAAAATAGTTACACATTTATAAAAAAACATAATCAAAGAAGCATTAAATTTATTAAATATTATTGGAGAAATTGAATTAATAAAAATGGCTTCTTTACATTGATCATATAAATTAACATTTGTTTGGAAAAGCAATAAAAATAATAGTAATTGAATAATTCATTACTCTACAGTTCAAATAAAAGAGTTACATAAAAATTCAGTTATCAAAATTGATAGCATAATACCTTGATCTAAAGATCCTAAGTTCTATAGTCCATCATTTTACCATAAAACACAGGGTAACAATTAGAGTGATGTACGCATAAAATAACTTATTAATTATAAACAATTGCCACATTAACAGATATTTGAATTGCTTTAAAAATATTTTTCTCAATTCCGTTAATGACTTTTATTTTCCATACTCTACTATTATTATCATTCACGCAACTAATAAAAAAAAAACTTTGAACTTTGAGTAAAATTCTTAAGCGAGTAAATATTTCGTCACTTTGAACTTTTTGATACAAGTGCTTTGTTAAAATATAATTTGGATGTGTTTAAATAGATGCTTATGGACAATTGATTGTATCCCCTAATGGATCATTACTTTATATTTTTTAAATCTTATTTAAAAAATATTTTATTTTTACAAATGAATTACTATACTTATCAAGTTATGGAAATAATTAATTTTTAAGATATTTAAATCAGTTAATATGCTTGATTATGAACAGAATATCATAATGTAAGTTTACATTTAACGAACTCATGTATAAATAAATATATTTCCCTATTTATAAATATCACAAAGCTTACATATGACCAATTATTAAATCATCCCGCATTGTTAAGAAATTCAGCACTGTTCTCTATGAAATAAATTTATTAGAATCTGTATTTTAAAATATGCTGCTTCAAAATGATATAAAATTATATCATTTTGAGATTGGCTATTTTAAAATACAGACTCTAATATATTTATAGATTTATTTCACAGAAGGTGGTGCTAAATTTCTTAACCATGTGGGGCTAATTTCAGTTTAATGTTAAGCACTGGGAATATTTTCATATAAATGTACTAATAATATATTTAATATTAAAAATTGTTGATTCTGATGAAAATAATGAAGATAATTTACAATAATATAATTATGTAAATAAGTCAATTATTTTATATAGCGCGATGTTTTTTATAAACAATAATATCTAAACAGCATTAAACTGTTGCACATGCGCTTTGGATTTTAAATATAAAATGAAACGAATACTAAACACTTCATGATAAACAGTGAGGATTGCCAATTCCTCTACAAGCTTTATGATAAAGCTTAGCCAGAGCCAGCACTTAAAATATCTCTGTCAGGAACCCCTCCCCAAACCCCTGACTATGGTTTCGTGCTTTGGCACTCCTCAGAGAGGTGTCAGGGTAGGTTCAGATCCTAGATCTAAAAATACCAACCCAAAGCCAAGCACTTAGCTAAAAGTTATCTATTGAGTGGAAAATCTGAAATTTTCAGACATCTACATGTCTTCAAACCCAGCTATCCAACTCAAATAGCTATATGGGGCTGATAGATCTTCAGCCATACCATATATTAGTAGTCTTAGCAATATAAAATTGCATAAGACTTTTGGCAGAGACTATAAATAGTCAAAATAAGAGTCATAGATCAATTCATAGATCACATGACCCTATCTATTAAGCTTGTAAGTTATAAACTGTTTATAACTTACAAGCTCAAGAGATAGGGTCATGTGATCTATGAATTGATCTATGACTCTTATTTTGACTTCATGATAAAGTCTTTGGAAAAGATAGAATGGCCATCTATCTTTTCAAACCCAAATGCTTTTGTATGGGCGAATCTTAAGTGTTTGAAAGTGAAAGCGTGAAGTTATTAAATAATCACTTTAAATTACTTTTACATGCTTGAATGAATGACGCTGGTGAAATTAATTAGAATTTATGATACGCCATTTTTATTTGAAATTAAATGTATGTAAATAAGTCAATTATTTTATATAGTGTGATGTTTTTTATAAACAATAATATAATTATAAAAAGAGATGGTGACATAATAAACTGAGAGAGAAAGAGCACATTTCCTATGTACATACTATTTTTAAATTGTACTGTTCCTATATAGAAATGTATTCATCTGAATCCTTTCCTCTTTAAAAATAAATAAATCTGTTTATATTTGTTGATGAAAATTAATAGTGGTGATCATAAAATGCCTAAACATAATGCCTATGTGATCAAGTACATTTTCCTACAAAGATATTAACAGTAATTTTTTATGTTATCTATCTGATACCATTTTCTCTGAAAATCAAAGTATTAAAATCGTGCTTTAAAATTTTCAAATTTTGGGATTTTCTTTCCATCATCACTCTACTACAACTTAACTATTGTATAGTGCAAAAACTCTAACCACCTTATCTCAAAGACCTTAATTTTAGTGCTCATATTGTTACATTTGATAATCTTCATTATACCACCATCACACAAGGTGTCAAACTGTCAACAAAGACAATGGATTCAGGTATTTGATATTTCTAGATAACATGAAAAATGAAAGTTGTTAGTGGATTGTAAGCGTAGTGATGGAGGATCATCTGAATTTTTGCACTGGTAAATAGTTTTGATATAATGGAGAGAAAATGAGAGCAGCAGTGATAAAAATTTGTTTAAAATGATTTTATCAAAGCTAATGATCTTAGCGTTTTTGCTTAATTTAAAACGTTTCTTAAAATACTTTACTTTTTAATTCATTTTGATTTTTATATGGTTATCCATCACTTATAGTAAATATCTCATAGTGATTTCTGGCACTATTTGTAATTCCCTATTAGAACAATCTTTTGCTCATAACCTTATTCCACAAATTTAGAGCTTTTTTTAGTCTTAATTTGTTAAGAATATAACTTTGGCAGTTTCAAAGCACAGCGATCTTAACTTTGTTCATTCCAATTTTCAGTATTTCATAAACTGATAATATGTTCTCAATAATATCAAGGAAGCTTTAACATAAGACTTATTTTCTACATAACTAAATCAATTATTTTCATATCACTACATTTCAGAAGCACTTCATGATTTCTTTTAAGCTTGGAAAAATATTTCCATCATAAATATTATATTTTGAGACTACTTTAAATAAAATTTTTAATTCTCACAATCACAGAACCACTCAATTTTAATAAATGCCAACCCATATACAAAATAGTTGTATGTGCCCTCTTCTGTTCTGCCACTAAAATACATGCAATGTATTTTAAATATTGGGAAATCTTTTAGGAAGTGATTTGAATTATTTTGAGCAAACCTGGATATATTATTTCTACTACTGAAAATAGTATTATTAATGTAAAAATGTAATGGTAGGTAAAGAAGTCTTAAGAAAAAGAGACTCCTCATCAGCTTCCTTTAAGAACAGTAAAAGCACAGCTTACAAAGACGTATCATTTGTTGAATGGGAACAATTTAATTGAATTTTTATGGTTGTTCAACATTCTATTTAAAAATAACTATATATTCATTTTTTATAGATATTAGGATAAGTAGTCTGCATTATTTCAAACATTTGGTATTAATACGTTGTTCCTTTATGGGTTAAGATATGAAACACTTCCATATTTCATGATTTTATGATTTAGTTATGCTAACAGTGTTATTAGCTAAACTATATCACTACTTATTAGGATGTATTGAATTAGATATCACGTGGTAGACAGCTTGGCGAGAGAAATCAATTACTAGTCACATTTTCATTGAAACACATTGTATATATAATAATAGACACATTAGTTGTGTATGGTAATATATTACATCTTAAATTTTTTTCTCACCGTAATTGATTAATATAAAAAATATGTGTTGTATAGATTTGTTTGTATAGTATTCAATAATGCAAAACATTTTTCTCTTTAATTACGATTTTTTATTTTTAATTGATATACTTTTTCACTTTTTATTTTCATTTTTGTAGTATCACAAAAGCTTTTTTATGCTTATTATTTTCCCAGATGTTTTTAAAAAACGCTTCATGTTATTTTAAAGTCATATTTAAATGAAAATTTAGTGATAATTCTATATTATCTTGCAAAATTATTTAACGCTTCTTTGATAAAAGGCAACCTTTGAAGTCCTCTTTCCAGATGTGGCATTGGACTTGTAAAGGTTTTAGCATTAACTTCTCTTTAGTTTCTTTGATCTTCAGCCAGAGATGGTATTATTTTATTTATTATACCAGATTTATCTAATCATTTTTAAAAATAGTGGTTTAATTGAAACCTTTCTCATTACCATTTTTTTTTTATTGTGACAGAAATGTCACATAAATTAAGAAAAAAACATCCACCCTCAATATCAAAAGAACAATAATTTAAAAGTTGTTGAAAGAAATATATTTATATACATCTGCACTATTTTATAAAATAACAAGATAGTTTTGCCATTAAAATTGAAATAAATAAATAATCAGTCTCTTTTCTATCTCTCACACGCCCTTTATGTGTGCATATTGGCAGTTTCAGCAAAAACAATTTCACTTCAAAATAGAAGATTTTTCCTACATCTTATTTACACTATTTTATTTTATAAATATAAATATGCAATCAAAAATACTATACACATATATATATGTAAATGTAAAGTTTGTGATACAAATGCTTTACATGTAATTATATTATGTAAGCTAAATGTCTTTAAAAAATGTTGCCTGCAAGCTATTATATAACACAATACTCTCGTGGAATTATTATTCTCTATTTTTCAGGTGTTGCTATCTTGACAAGTGATAGTACATAGCTCTCTAGATTTATATAAACTAAATTTAAAATGCACTCTAATGAACTAACTTTCAACCCACCATTCTCCACACTATCTCATAACACTGATACACTTGAACACATGCATGTTGAAAAGATAAATAATCACCAATATAAGTATTTCATGCTAAACCAGCAATCATCAGTTGGTCCAGATTACCACCTCCACACATATATGCTATTAGTGCTCAGCATATATGTGTGGAGATGGTAATCTGGACCAACTGATGATTGCTGGTTTAGCATGAAATATGCATATTGGCGATTATTTATATTTTCAACATATATGTGTTCAAGTGTATCAGTGTTATGAGATAGTGTGGAGAGCGGTGGTTCATGTGAAAGTATGTGCTCATATACCCTATATATTACATATATAGACACAGGTATATAATAAGCCTGTGTGTTTCAGTTATTCCAATGAACTAAGCGATTCTGTCAAAATTAACAGTCAATAAAAAATTTACATACTTAATTTGGTTTTATTGATGTCTCCATTTTTTCTTAAAGGTAATGTTACCGAAGGATTTCCAAACATTATGAATGACAGTCCTACAACGATGAGTTTATGTGGGTCATTACCATGTACGCAACTATTTCAATCTAGTATTATATTTTATAATGCTCGGAAGCCACTCATTAACCTTGCTCTTAAAAAAAATGAAGAAATTAGAAGAAGACTTATGGATAAGCATGTACAATTTCAAATGACTGTTGCCTTTAACAGGCTAATCTAATTGTGTTAGAATATTATATTAAATTCAATATTCATGAATCTAAAGGACTCAAGTTTGATTCCCATTCTAGAATTGGCATTGGTCAGAATAACATAATAACACTTGAAATTTTGTGTTATATATTAACTTGTAAACAGACAGTTGAATATAAATAAAAACTTTAAAACATTGATTTTTTTCTAAAGACATCTATCTATATGATGGATATATACAACATTTTTATAATTACAAATTATGTTAAGCTCTCTGTTTGAAAGCAAATTGATGTAATTAGGAAATGTAATAATATAATCAAGCAGTGATATTTGATTATTATCAATGACAATTTTCTATGCTATTATATCTTATCCTTGTCATACTTTAAAACAATTTAATTTACTACATTAACATTTAAAGCTAATAAACATCACATGACCACCACTTCTTATGCTTGTGTATAACTGCTGTTAAAACAGGCAAAACTCACTATACGTATTGCCATACGCAGCAAGCTACTAGAGTAATCAATGGATGCCAGAAGGCTTGTGCATAAAATTCCCATCTAGTGCCTACTCATCCAATTTCCCCAGACTAGTTTCTGGCTTGCGGCCTTCATCAATGAGGAGCCTTGGATCTGAGAGCACTGCACCTAGATCTTAGGATCCATTGATTACTCTAGCTTGCTGTGTGTGGCAATACGTATAGTGAGTTAAAGCTACAACATAAACTTTAATAAATTATGGTTGACTATTGTTTGTTCTAATAGAACCACCAATCTTTATTTCGAATATTAGTACAGTTAATGCCATTTATTTTTGTTGTTGTTGTCTTATAATAATCATAACAAATGTGTTTATCACTTACTTTTTCCACTGCATTCATAGTTGAATCATGTTTTTCTAAACATATTTAATATTTTTACTAGTTCTTATAACAAAATACATTCCAGATCATTTTTTATTAACTTCCTTACAAAGTTACCTAAACTGGGGTATCATTTTGGAGAATAAAAAGTTTTAATTTAATGTTGCTCTGTTAAAATAAATATCAAACTGGCTAAGTGAAATGAAACTGCTATGTTTTATGCTTTACCATTTTTCTTTTATAATTTCAGTTTAACTTGTTTAATTGGCCCTATTATTTCTAGTCTTTATTTAATCTGCTGATTTCTAATAATTAGTTTTTGGTCTCATTTGACATTGTTTTTTTTAATTATTTTTTAAGTCATAGTCCTTACCATTATTTTCTTAGTGAGCTAACACTTTATAATAGCAAATTTTAGTACTGATTAGCTATAAGAACCTTATCATCATTGAACCCATGATAGTTACCAATTTTACGTGAAGGAAAATTTTATTGTGATTAATGTTTCCAGACATTCATGTGCCAACTTTGACACTTCATGCTTGCTTGCTAATTATCCATCTATTGTCATAATGATAATTTTCAATCATTATCTCTTCACCGCAGAATGAAGACTTTTCCATGTTTAATCCAGTTTCTCTGATCTCCATTCCTCCATCTTCACATCAACAACAAGGTTCCATATTTCATATATTCATCTCACATATGGTTTCCTTCTATGTCTTTTATAATCTCTTATGATTCAGTTTAAAACATCAACTGTCCATCTATTATTACCTTTTTAGCATTATGTCAAAAACTGGCTCCACTTCAATCTCTCAATTATTTCAATAATGTTAATTATACCTGTTTTTTTTCTCATCAAGGTATTTCATTTTTCAATCCCTTTTTGGAATTATTAACACATTTCTCCCCACACTTCTTTCATTGAAGTTTCTGTATTGCTGTTCCATTAAGTATCCAAGTCTCTTATCCATAACTAAAAATCAGCAAAACACATTTATTAAAGACTTCTTTTTCAAACACAGAGATATGTTTCCTTTCAATATTAGATTATTTTTATCAAAAGCACCTCATCCCAATTTAATTCTATGATCAATTTCATTATTCTGTTTATAGCTGTACTGATAATCTGATCATTGTATTAGTAGTTGTTAATTTCTTCTAATTCATGATTATTATACTCTATTTACTGCCAAGAAAATCCACTGAACATTAATCTTTCTAATATTTATTATAATCCTGCAATTTTTTCTTTCATGTGATAATTTTCGCAACATTTCCTAAAGCTCTAAACATTATTTGCAAAAATATTCATATCATTTGCAAAATATAAATGATTTAAATTATCTCCATTAACTTTTACTATCTTTGCTTCATATTTCAATTAACAAAAGTTTTCTCAAAAACCTGCTATAAAAACTGTTCGTGATATGGTATCAACCTGCCATACATTCTTCCCAATGTTACTTTTCTTAGTATCACTATGTAATATGATTATTGCTGTTTTATTCTTAGCAATATTGTACAAAATATTACTCTATCCTGGGTCTATAATTAGATGATCCATTGCTTTATTTATTGAAGAAATGATTATAGAATCAGCTGCAGTTTTCATAATCTACAAATTTGAAACACACTGGTAATATGTATTCATGGATCCTTTCTATTATAACTTCTTCAAATATCTGGATGTCATCCACTGTGCTAAAATCACTTTTAAATTCATATGAATTCATCCTTTCAGGTAATTAAAATCCAATGTTTGCTGGGAAAAAGTTGTAAAAATCATATTAAAAATTTTGTGTAGAATGATAAAAAATTTATAGATCTGTAATTTGTAATATCTTCTACATCACTTTTTTAAATATATAAATATTTTTAATGAATTATTCCTATCACTTGGTATATATTAATCATTTAGATATGTCATATATAATTTTACTAACAATTATTCTATTTCTTCACCTGCATCTTTTAAAATATTGATTATAATTCCATCACTCCATGGATCTTTTCTGTTCTCACAAATTTAACTGAATGTCTCTATTTTTCATTTAAAATATTGGTAAATTCATTTTCTTATTTGTTACTATATAATTCTTAGTAGAACTCATCCACGTACTTCATTATGCCGCTTACCTTTTTAATAATAGTTTCATTTTTTTTCTGTTTATAGCAAAAATAAGTTCTATTAATACCAAGATGTTATTTTACATATTTGGAACTATTATTCTCTTCTATAGCTTTCATCACTACTTTACAAATATATTTTCTTATATCATTATTAACACTTTTTCATACAATTTTACAAAATATTAGATATTCAATTTTTCTTAATAGATATTTTTTATATATTTTCATAATTCTTCTTTTGTTCATATATTGTCTTGTCTCAATAAAATATATCTAAAGTTCTTAGTAACATATCACATATCTTCCTATTGACTTCATTCAAATCTGAACATCTCCACAATATTTTATAATGATTTACAACTCTGATTTAAAATTTACTGGATGTTTCTGATGCAGGAATATCAGCTATGAATACTGTTTTTCTTAATAATTTTTGTTTATCTAGGTTCACATGAACATTTATCATACTTCTGACTAATCAATAATTATCAGTGATCACTTCCTGTATTGAATCCATTAAGAACATTACAGTATTGAAATGCGTATTTTTGTTAGACAAAATATAATCCAAATCTGCTGTGTCTTCATTTGTATTTTCCATGTCCATTTAGCATTTTTTTCCACAAAAAATGATTCATATTATATAGTATTTTTTTCCTGCAAACCCCACAAGTCTATGTCAGTTCTCATTTCTATCACCATAATCAAAATTTACCCACAGTACTTTTATCATGCAATCACTTACCAATTCTAGCATTAAAGTCTTCCATGATAATTTTAAAATGTCGTTTGGTCTGATCAAAAGCTTTTTGTACATGTAAAATAGAATTTTTTTATGTTTTCATTACAATGAGAACTTGTTCGGACATAAACCTGAATTATCTGCATTTGATATCTTCTATTAAGTTGAGTAGCTAGCTATTAATGACACTCTATCTAATATACTATAAATTTCACAATGTTGTTCATCCACTTTTTATATATAATGAATTCTATTCCACTTGTCCTTTCAATATTTGTGCCTGTAGTAAAATACATGTCCACTATTTAAATCCAATTATCTCTTCATCCTTTCTTCTAACTTTACAAACTGTAGTAAGGCACTATTTAGTATTAGACAATTTATTTAGTAATTTGTGCAATATTCCTTCACCTGAAGATGATCTGTCATTGTAGATACTTAAATAAAAGATTGGCATCAAATGACTCTTGGATCACATGATCACTATCTCTTATATTAGCACATAATTGTTAATAAACAAGGCAAAACTCTCCATACAGTAGTGCCACCCTGTGCCAACTAGAGTAATCAATGGATGGTGGCTGCTGGAAGGTTGCATTAGATCCTAAGATCTAGGTGCAGTGCTCTCAGATCCAAGGCTTCTCATTGACAAAGGCCACAAGCCAGAAACTAGTCTGGGGATATTGGATGAATAGGCACTAGATAGGAATTTTATGCACAAGACTTCTGACATCCATTGATTACTCTAGTTGGCACAGGGTGGCAATACTGTATGGAGAGTTTTGCCTTGTTGACTCTTGGATATGCAATTAAAGGATTCTTAGTACTCTCTATCTTTGATCATCAATCACTACTTTGGCTGATAAATTTAGAGCCTCATGAATAAGGACAATCATTTGATTTTGCCTATAATGGCTGTAAATAGCTTTTTAATAATAAACAATTTACATACACGTTTATTCTTTCATCAAGAACAGTCAGGCATCTGAGAAGAAAGACCATGATGTTTCTTAATTTTAAATTCGAAAGTAGAAAGCCAATTAACTCACCACATTGGCAATGCATGTTGATGAGCAGACATTTATGTTTGTGTACTGTATGAATCATCCATTTAAGGTCTTAAAGAGATTTTAAACCACTAAACATCATATGATAACCAGTAGTAGTAGTAGTAATGGCACTACTGTATGGAGCAGTTTGCCTGTCTTAAATAGATATTACAGGTTTTCCTTTCAGTTAACAACAAACTACTTTCTGCTTATTTATGTATATAAGAAGTTATATGGTGAATTCTAGTTGTGATTTTTTTCTAGAAAACTTTAATTATTCTACATTGAAGCTGTTGATGAGTTTCCTAGGTAAACTGGATCTGATATTACTTTCCAACATTAACATGTTGATCATAGTCACTGGTTGTCTAACACAGTCTCTAAGTCACAACTCTTTCCAGAAGACCAGATATTTATATGACTGTTACAGAAAAAAATATCTTCCTTACAAATTATTAAAATGAAAATAACTAAATCTGCTATTTGTTTTATCAAATGGTCAAAGAGGCATTGAGATCTACTGTATGATTTTATACTTTAAACCAAAAGTGTAGTTTATATAAACATTTGGAAAAACAAATAATAAAAATTAACTTTATAGTCCAAAGTATACATGTTAGTAATGATAAGCAAATGTCTCCACACATATGCTATTTTACCCATAAATTTTTAAACAACAAAAACAATTAAATCTACTAAGTTACTTTATTTCATAATCATAGTGAGATATTTTTGTCCCACATCTTGCTTCCATACTTTAAAACAATGTCATACCACAGACATTTATTTAAAAAAATATATTAACTTTTGGATATTAAAAATTATATATAAAAAGTTTGAAATTATTAGATTTAAGTATTAGAAACTTATATAAGTATATAGAAGTGATTTTTCAAAAACAGGTTGTGTAACATGAACTTCATCAAATGTTAATAGAACTCTCAAATTTAGAATATGCTTTTGATTTCGGGACTCGCAGAAATCATTTATATTGGCATCCTTTAATGGTGCATTGATTTTAATGGTTTTCTTCTTTAATATTCAAAATCTATTTAGAAACAATGTATTTTAAAAAATTTTTGATTTAGCAGGCAATCATGGTCACTTCTTTAGGCATTCAGAAATTTTTCTAAATGTTTTTCTTTAACCGTCACTATAAAATCAAATGCTTGGGGCGGGGGGGGGGGGCATAATAATTCAAAAAGTGATTTCTATATGCTAATTATGAGATATAGCATGGCTAGGTTTCAATAATAATATGATACAATCCATTTTAATGCTAATATTTAAATTCTCTTTTAATTAAGTTTCTCTGTAATTTTTTACCACATTTAATTACAATATGATGATAAATACCGATAACAATAGTAAACATTCTTACTTTCAGATCATTTTTCTATACTATTAATGTCATTTAGTAAACATGTTGATAAACATAATCTTTTAGCAGTCTCCTTAACTTACTTAAATCTATTGAGCTTTTTTTTTTTTATGTTTTTAATTTACGACATGGAACATATAATTTTGAATACGTTATAAACTAAGCTTCGTAGATTCTATTTAGTACAATTTTAATTCACACACTATAACAATAAAATATATTTTATTTTTATTATGATTTTTATATCACCAATACTTTTAAAAAATTGTTAATGGGTATTTATATTCCTGACATTGTAAATTTCAAAATTGAATTAATGACCAGAAAAATTTATCTTTCTATCTCTTTACATCAGTTTGATATTTCTTTTCTAATGAAAAACAATATTTAATCCTACTTTTAAATATTTATTTGAATTTTATCTCAAATATTCATATAAAAGATTGTATTCATCTTTTTCTTTTCATAAAATAATTTCTTGAATTAGATTATTATTTTTATCTTTTGATAAAATGTTACAAAATTCAATTATTGTTTTCTTAATTTATAATATTCTACTTGTACAATAACTATATCAATTAAACCACTAAACATCACATGATCACTATCTCATACTAGCACAATAATTGTTATTAAACAATCCAAAATAAAGCAAAACTCTCCATATAGTAGTGCCATCTTGTGCTAACAAGAGCAATCAATGGATGCCAGAAGCCTTGTGCATAAAATCCCTATCTAGTGCCTACTCATCCAATATCCCCAGACTAGTTTCTGGCTTGTGGCCTTCATCAGTGAGGAGCCTCAGATCCAAGGCTCCTCACTGATGAAGGCCACAAGCCAGAAACTAGATGGGGATATTGGATGAGTAGGCACTAGATAGGGATTTTATGCACAAGGCTTCTGGCATCCATTGATTGCTCTTGTTAGCACAAGATGGCACTACTATATGGAGAGTTTTGCTTTGTTTTGGATTGTTTAATAACTATATCAATTACAACAATATCTAAATTCAGTTCATTTGCTACTATAGAAAATATATAGGGGGTTTGAACTCAGACTTTCCTATGACCCTCAATTATCCATGCTATCTCATACTGCTGACACACTTGATCACACACATGTTGAAAAGATTATTTATTTATTTATTTGAATGCAGGTATGAAAAAGCTTGTACTGTAGAAAAAATTTATATATTAATATATGAAATAATATTTATTTTTCATTACTTGGTTTTTCAAAAAAACTTTTAAATATTTATCACTTGCAAGCTTCTTGGTGGTTCTGCAGCGTCACCTAGTGGCCACAGTACATATCACTGAACACTACCAGTTTTTTTTGTGATAATTTGTTAATATTATTTATTTTAAACAATGTTATTGTAATGCATCTAATAAACTTTGAGTTTTTGATACTATTGCATTATATTACTAATGTCAGTAAGGTCTTTAAGAGCACTTCAAATTTGTTTGTATTGTTTGCATACTGCTTTAACTGAATCCATTTTGACTTCCCAATGAGTATCACATAATGGCTTCAGTTATTGTAGCATCCAAAGAAATTATATACTGCTAAATGCAATATGAATTTCTAAATTAAAAGAATGTGATAAACAAGGCTTATAAAGTGATCTAAATTAATTATTCTGAACTGTACATCTTTTTATTTATTTTTAATATTGTCCCTGTTGTTATAAGCTTCTTATCTACAATTTGTAATATCTAAATTAAAATCACTTAATTTTCTCAAAAGCATATTTGCAAATCCTTCAGTCATATTGGATACTTCAATACATCCTATAAATGATGCTTTAATGATTCGTTTTTTGTCTGTAAAATTTACATACTTAATTATTATAAATAAACACTTTCATTGTATGTATTAAGAAAAGCTTATTTATTGTTTTAACATAGTATGCTTAGCATGCTTTCAACTAGTTTGTAATCCTAATCATAGCAAGGATATTGGAGTGAACTATATAATTTATCAAGATAATGGTTTTCACTATGCAAATTAGTAAATATAAATGAGTTGATTTACATAATCCATTTTTTAAAATAGGATGAACTCTTTTTTATTTATAATATTCATATTATTAGTGACATGCTAAGCTTCTTTGCATTTAGCATCATTACTCTCAGAAGAGATGACAGTGGCCATTATGGGTTTGAAAATGTGGCCTTGATTAGTTTCATGTGTTAATAATATAGTTCTAACCTTAATATTTCTATAATAAATTATGTCAATTTTAATTTAAGCATTTCATAACCTAAATAATAATAAATTACTCTTGTGATTTAAGTTCCAAATGTTGCCCAGTTCTTTTCTTTGCATTTTTGATTCTATTGTCATGACCCATTAGCACAGGGTCATATTTTCTTAATAATCCAATTAGATTGTTTTGAAAAAAATCCATTATTTGATGCATTTATTTTTTCATGAGTCTCTCTTAATGAAAGGTTATAATTAGATAAAAATAAAATTACAATTACAATTCTTCAAAATCTTAATATGCTACTTCATTGTTTGTTTTACTTTAAATTGTATTATCAACAGTGGACTTTAAATTGTCATTTTGGTAATTCTGCCTTACAAGAATTAATGTTCTTTTCACAGAGGCAAAACTCTCCATACAGTAGCATCACTCTGTGAAAGCCAGAGTAATCATTGGTTGAAGAAAGGTTGGTGCATAAAATTCTTATCTAGTGCCTACTCATGAAATATATTTAGACTAGTTTCTAATTTGTGCTTTCATCAGTGAAGAGCATCTTGGTTGATGAAAGCCACAAAATAGAAACTAGTCTGGGGATATTCCATGAGTAGGCACTTAATAGGGATCTGAGAGCAATGCTCTCAGATTCAAGGCACTCGTCACTGATGAAAGCCACAAAATAGAAACTAGTCTGGGATATTGCATGAGTAGGCATTAGATAAGAATTGTATCCACTAATCTTCCTGCATCCATTGATTACTATGGTTTGCACTGGGTGGTGCTACTGTATGGAGAGTTTTGCCTTTGTGAAAAACAGATTGTGTAAACATAAAGAATGGTGTTCATGTGATGTTTGAAGAATTAATGTGACAACCGAAAGTCAGTTTTCTACAATTACAAAAACTATCTACATAAGTAATATATTAAATTCTGAGCATTTGGATAAACTATTCTGAGATGCTGTTTTTCACCATTTGGCATAATTTTAAAATAATAGGATGTTGAGAAACATCTATCTTCAGCATTTTTAAGAAAATTGGGTTGATCATTTTGCTTAAGTCCAGTTTTGGTTCATAATCTAAATTTATTCTTTCATAAAATTCAATATTTTTTGACAATTTCAATATTTTAAGTATCAAAGTGAATAATTTCTTTATTACTTGCCATTTCATTATTACTCTTAAACTTAATTTTTACATTCTGACTAACAACTTGTGTAATTTCCTCTAATTGGTGTTGTTTTCTTTTGCCTCAATTTCGGTCCTTGTTTAATTTTTATGGCATTTATGTTGCAACCACAAATTCTGGTTATGCCTTTTTGAATTTTTTACTTCTTTTTCATTTTTTCTTTATTCAATTTTCTTCTTGAACAGCAGAAATATATTTCCTTGGCATCAACATTATGGGTACTGGAATTAAAAAATATGTTAGATATGTAATAATTAAATATATCCTTGTAATAAATTAGAATCATTATACCGTAATAATAACATATACTCTCTCACTCAATAACTGTAAAACTGCTATAAGCTTCAATACAGTTAACTGGAAGCTAACAGAGAAAAATAGTGATTACTCCATTTTCTCATATATACATTATAAAATATATATTCACTTTGTTTCCACATGAATTACACAAACTGTCAATTCAATCTGATTGTGTGTGGAGATGTATTGGCATTTAAATTGACTCATAATCAAAGAATTTATTACAGTATAGATGAACTATAATAATAATGCATTCCGACATAAAATTTCACCAGCACTGAAGGAACTGAACTAAAAATAAATTCCATCAAAGAAGAGCTTATGTTGATTTTGCTTCTCTGAATTATACAAATATGGAACATTGATATACATATGTATCAAGAAATACCCTGTTACACAGATAAAAGATATACAAATAATCAGCCCTGAAACTGCTGAGTTCCTATTTTTATTATGGCATATATTGAATTTTGTTGAGTTTTTGTTATTAAGCGCATTTTTTGATTAATCTTCAGTACTTTGTCAGTTAGTTTGTTATTTCTGCTTTAATGGGGTGAGATGTAATTATGATCTACTCAAGCATATAAACTTTTGTAATATAAATTCATGTGCATTATTTTATTTTGTTGCTTCATATTACCTTTTCAAAAGAAGCCCAAATCAATCAACACTTGGTAATAATCTCTCACCCAGAGTACAGCAGAAGAACAGCAGAGAAAAGTTATTTACCTGTGATAAATAATTAATTTAATCAATTAACTTCATTACATTTTTTAAACCTTTATTTTTTCTGGTTTTTTTTTTTTAATTTTCAAGGATCTTAGGCATAGGCCAGGGATACAGCTGTTTAGCATTCACTGCATAATCTTATGATTATATAAACCAAAAATCATTATTCCACAGTCATCAAATGGTTCTTATATTGGTATCATAGGTATAGCCATACACACACGTTTACAATATACAGTTTTAGTGAGTTACACACTGTTTATTTTGTCATATCATTAATATATACATTCATTAAAATAAAGATTGGTTTAAATACAAACCTGCCTTAAGCTATACTATTGAAATATTAGCAAGAAAACAATTTTGTAAAATTATAATTATATATAACATAAAAACAAATAAAAAATATATATAGATAAAAATCTAAATTCAGAATAAATACTAATAAAATGCAAATTAAATAATATAAATTAAATTATAATATTGATATAATAATTCTAAAGCAGCATATAATTTTCTTATACTTTAATATTTCTACAGAGGGAATAAGAAGGATTTGAATTCAGGATTTTTCAAACAATTCATCCTCCATTCCATCTCAAGCAATTAATGTTACATATATATGAAATATACAATATAATCAAATTACATAGTGCTTCAGAATTGTGTGTTGGTTGAGATGGGAGAGGAAGATAAATAGACTGAAAAATAATACTGAGTTCAAATCCCTCTAATTATATGTATAGAAAATAGTCAGTATAAGCACATTACATTATATCTTAGTATAAGTTCAGCCCATTAAACAATTATTAATATATATGGATATGTCACAGTTTGATAATATAAAGGGTTAGATTGGTGTATTGTCTACATCAGTATGACTACAATATCAAATCCAATAAGGGCTTTCAGCATTCTAATGTTGGTTTTTCAATGAAATGGATGATTGAAAAGTTGGAAAAGTAAGAAGATTGAAGCCTGTGTATTAAAATTTGACGAATTGCTATCTTAATATAAATCTAACACTGATTGTATATATGTGTGGAAGTTACGATCTGGCCCAACTGATGAGTGCTGTATCTGCATGAAATAAAATATATTGTGGACCATATATCTTTTTTACAAGTATATAGTTATGTGCATCATCACTTGCTTGATATGGGAATGGAGGATGAATAGACTGCTAAATATTGATATAGCTAACTATTGGCATTTTTACAATATTAGTAGCAAGTAAAATTTAACTTTTCCAGAAAATACTAAAACATCTTAAATAATAATAATAGTATTAATACATTATATATATATATATATATATATATATATATATATGTATTATATATATATATATATATATACCATATATATATATATATATATGGATGGTTGTGGTTCATTAGGTTTTAAATAAAACAATCATGACCATACTAGTTACATCCTGCAGAATCTGAATATAAAAATCTGAAATATATTTACAAAATCTATCTTCCATCACTTTTGGATTATCATTAATATAGTCTGTACATTACAACATTTAAACTACTATATTATAATAAATTTATTTTATTATTAGATGCTATTCCATCTATGTTAAGAGTTAAATGAAAATCATTGGTAAATTCATACTGATGATGATGATGTGCTTTGTTTAGTTGATCAAAATGTTTTTGCAAACAAACCCATTATATGTAGTACATTTACTTACCAGTATATCATTGAATATCCTGAAGTTTGAATTAAAAAGCTACATTTTACATTTTCTATATTAGTAATATCTATATAATCTTAAAATAAATTTCAATAAATCTGTACTTCAAAACTTTATACAAGTGAAGCTGCAGGCCTCTACTGTTTTATCACAACCCATTCACCATTTGAAAGCAATAAATCATTTATACCAATGTGATTGTACAATTCTCAGTTGTACTATAATTATCAAATAAATTTTCCTTTATGAAAGTAAAAATTCTAACATTGCTTAGAGAAATGGAGAGTTAGAATGATTAGCTTCCACCCATTCCCTCTGGTAGTGTTTCTTCTCTCCAGTTCTTTGTGGAGACAGTCTATGATTTAAGAGAGGGCTGAACATTGAAATATTGTTGCACATTATAATTATGGTTGGTCTTAGAGATTTTGTGATTATTTATTAAATCAAATTAGCTTTTTAATAGAAGTGATAAAGATATATGATTTAAGTTATTAAATGAATTATAATAGAATATTGTTTTTAATATTTTCAGTCAAGAACAGCCTGGAAACAAATATTTAAAGTGGTTTAAATATAAAAAAATAATAAATGCCCAGATTAACTACTTCAGAAAGCTGTCTAAATACAAGCTTTATTATTATTTTAAAAATAATAATTACAGAATACAATCATGCTATATTTTTTTCTTTTTTCACATTTTTATAATAGATTATTTTTTTGTACTTAATTTATAAAATAACTCCAGCAACAATATATATAAAAGACAAAATGCTAACTACAAATAAATACATATCTTAGCGCTAATTTGTTTGGCATGGGCATTTGAATGTCACATGACATTCCACTCAATATGATAAGAACAACTAAAAATATTTCTGAGAAAGACTCATAACAAGAATATAATCTTACACTTATTTTACTACGTTTAACGTAAGTTATTGGTTGATTCTCCAGGCACCATATTGAATTTTAAAAAAACCTGACCTGAGACACAATTTTCACAATAACTTCAGTTTTAATAATGTTAGAGTAAAAAAACTTTACATTGATAGAAACTAGAAAACTAAGAAAAACAATAAGTCTAAGACAAATAGTGATTACCATTTAAAAAATAAGGAAAAAACAAAGTTCAACGTCCAACACAATTATTACTTTATTGTTTGTTCATAATTTTTAATTTATCATTAATTAAGTTTAAATTACATCTTCATTGATAATTTCTATGTAATTCACCAAATTATCTTTGAAACCATATATAATACTTCTTACCTGACATAATCCATAGCTTCAGAATCTTCAAAACTGTTTGCATAAGAATTCTTTTTATTTTGTACCCCAAAAGTTGACAAATCTCAAAGGTGTCTACAAGAAAAAGATTCATCCTAATAAAAGATACAAAATAAATCATTTCCAGAAGGTGAATATGCATTTGTCATCATAGCAATTGGTTTCTTGTCTATCTAAAACTAGAAATTGCAGGATACTGTCTGTATCACTGATAAAATGAGTTTCATCTCTTCATTTTATATTTTTTGTGTACATCGGTGACATTTATATTTTTTCTGCACACCAGTGATGCTAACTTGTTATATTTATTGTCCCATATAGATATAATTTATTTTCATATAGCTCATTTGCTAACTATACTTGAAAATAATGCGATGCAAGATGTGGCAAAACTACTGACTCCACAGCATGAGTATCAAGACATAGGAAAAAAATCAGAATTTGATACTTTGCCTGCATACAATTCCATGTGGTATATGCATAACCATTGTGGCTACCACTACACACATACCATTTGAAATCTCTCTTTATTGGTTTTAAGTGTTTAAATTTTCACATGGTACTATGCCCAATAAATTTTGTGATTTCTTTATCAACTGCAATGTGCAAACTTTCTGTACATTTGATTAGCAGTTTTTAAAATTTACATTTCACTGCTCTCTATATGTAAATCACTACTTGCTATACAAACATGATGAAAGAGAATACACAAACACACTATTACAAATATAAACATACTAATAAATTATTAAACCTTTTGAGAATCGTTATGTCTATAAAATAAGGTTGTTTCAAACTTGGATCAGAGACACAAAATTACACTGTACAAAAACCACTTTTGTTACATTTGAATACAAATTTATATACTATATAATAAAAAGCATAAATGATTTAATATTATACAATTTATATACTAAACAGACACCAAAACAAACACAAATTAATAAATTATATCATTTATCAAATAATTAAAAAAAAATTTAAAACATTATTCAAAAAATTAAAAAATACACTTACAATATTCTGTGATTACATTTACATCCCATTGAAGGCCTTGAATGTGAATATCAGCATATTTTTAATCCAGTTTAGTTAGATAATGAGGCCAATAAAATTTTTCTCCCTTTATTGTCTTCATGTAAACTAATCAATTGACCAGAAATTAAAAAAATTAATGCCCCTATCAATAAAAATATTAATAAAAAATTCAAATTTTATCCGATTTTACATTGTGATACATCATTTTAAACATGGAATCAAGCAGCAACAAATGCTGGGATTTCTGTTGAGATCATGCTTATAGTTTCAAGAAATTCTAAAAAGAAAACACAACTTCAATGAATCAGCTGCCGTTAACACACATCATACTACAATGAAAATCAACTCATTTTAAATGAATTACTGTTAATTTGTTTTAATCATAAATAAAAGATGTGAGACATCAACTTTATATAGTCACAGTTATCTAGCCTTATATATTTATAACATAGATTATTCAGCCAAGTAGTAGTAGTAGTAATAGTAGTAGTAGTAGTAGTAGTAATAATAACAATAATAACAATAATAACAACAACAACAATAATAATAATAATAATAATAATAATAATAATAATAATAATAATAACAATAATAATAATAATAATAATAATAATAATAATAATAATAATAATAATAATAAGAAGAAGAAGAAGAATAAGAAGAAGAATGAAGAAGAAGAATAAGAAGAATAAGAAGAAGAAAATAAGAAGAAGAAGAAGAAGAAGAAGAAGTAATAAGAAGAAGAAGAAGAAGAAGAAGAAGAAGAAGAAGAAGAAGAAGAATAAGAAAATAATAAGAATAAGAAGAAGAAGAATAATAAGAAATGAAGTAATGAAGAAGAAGAAGAAGAAGAATAATAATAAAAGAAGAAGTAATGAAAAAAGAAAAAAGAAGAAGAAAAGAAGAAGAAGAAGAAGAAGAAGAAGAAGAAGAATAAGTAATGAAGAAATGAAGAAGAAAAAAGAAGAGAAGAAGGAGAGGAGGTACTTGTGAGTTTCCAAAGAAACTAAGATGGCACTTCACATTTTTAATAAATGTAAGTTTCGAATACCTATAATTTACAGAAGAAGTGTTAGTTGTTAAATTAACAAAAAAATATAAAAGACTTCATTTCATTCTTCAAAAATTAAGTATTAATTTTTATATATATATTCTTGTTTACATTTATTGATATAAATTTCATTAGTTTATGATGTATTAAACTAATCATTTTACAATATAATACTAAGAAGCATGTAGGTGGCAGTCTATAAATGTTAAAACAAATTTAGTGACACATTTTTTATTATAAAATTTAAAAAAAGAATCAACATCATTATCAATCAACTGCAGGATGAAGGTCTCTCCAAGTTCAGTCCATATTCTCCATTCTGTAGCTACTCTTCTCTATATTACCCCAACATACTTCCTTATTTTATCCATCCATCTCATATGTTGTCTTTTTCTAGAGCTTTTATAATCTCTTGGAATCCACTTTAACATTTCAACTGTCCATCTATGATCATCTCTTCTTGCAATATTTCCCGCCCAACTGCACTTCACTCTCTTATTTTTTTCAATAATGTCAACATCTATTTATTCTCTCACCTGTGTTTTTGATATCTTCTTGTTATTCCTACCATACATCTATCCATACTTCATTGAGTTGTCTGAAGTATTTGTATTTCTCTTCTGTCAAGTATCCAAATCTTAGATCCATAAGTAAGAAATGGTAAAACACATTTGTTAAAAATCTTCCTTTCCAAATACATGGACATATTTCCTTTTAATGTTAAGTTATTTCTATTAAAAGAACTGCAACAAAAATTTAATTCTATGATTAATTTCATCCATTATCTTTCCATTTGTAATAGTAATTTGACCAAGGTAATTGTAGTTGTCAACTTCCAACTCATCATTATTAATCTTTATTTCCATCTTTTGAGACATTGAACATTACTTTAGTCTTTTTAACATTTACTTTTAATCCTACATTCTTATTTTCATTTGATAACTCTTGCAACATTTCTTGAAGCTCTAAAGCATTATTTACAAAACAACTACATAATCTGCAAGATCTAGATGACTTAAATAATCGTCATTTACTTTTACTTCCTTAGCTTCCCATTTTAATCCACAAAATACTTTTTGCAAAATTGCTGCTGCAATGTTTTGGAGATATGGAGTGACTTTGTATTACATCTTCCTCAATATTATCCTTCCTAGTATCATTATATAATCTAATTGTTGCTATTGTATTTTTATACACATTCTTCAAAATATGACAATTTTCTGGGACTATATATTGATCTAATGCTTTAATCATTGAAACAATGCTTATAGAATCAAATGCCTTTTCATAATCTACAAATCCAAAACATAATGGCAACTCATATTCATTGGTCCTTTTTATAACTTCTTTCATTACTTGGATGTGACCCACTGTACTAAAATCATTTTTAAATCTATCTTGTTCTTTTGGGTGGTTAAAATCAAAAGTTCACTGCAGATAAGTTGTAATTATTTTGATAAAAATTTTGTATAAAATTGAAAAAGACTATAGAACTGTAATTTTTAATATCTTGTTTATCACCTTTTTAAAATATTAATATTAGTACTTGCATTCTTCCAATCATCTGGTATATTTTTACCATTTACACATTTGATATATAACTTTTCCAAACATTTTTAATTTCTTCCCCTGCATCTTTTAAGATATCAATTATAATTCCATCATTACCTGGAGTTTCTCCATTCTTAATAAATTTAATTGCAGTCTCACTTCTTCATTTAAAATTCTGCATATTTCAGAAGATATACTAGTTATAGAAGATACTTTTTCTTATTCTTTATTGCCATATAATTCTTGATATAACTCTTCTATACATTTCATTATTTCATCTCTCTTTTTTATTAATCATTTCCATCTTGTTTCTTATTGCAGAAGTAAGTTTTCTATCAATATCAAGATGTTGTTTTACACTTTTGAGACTTTTATTCTCTTCTATAGCTTTTCTTGCTAGATCACAATTATACTTCTTTATATCATTATTTTCCACACTCCTTTACAAAATTTGAACTATTCAATTTTTCTTAATGCATCATTATAATATATTTCAATACACCTTCTTTTCTTCATACATTGTTTTGTCTTGGAAGACATTTTACTGACTAGCCAATTGCTGCTTTATACTAGCTATCTTTGTTGTAGTTTTTAAAAGTTTATCAATTATCTTCCTATTGAATTTGTTCAAATTTAAATTATGTTCAAAATCTATTAATATTTGAAAATGATTTGCAAGTTCTAATTTAAATTCATTGGAATGTTTCTGAAGATTAGGAATATCATCTGGGAATATTGTTTTTTTTTCAATAACTTTTTTTTCTCTAATTTTACATTAGCATGTATCTTACATCTTACTAATTGATAATCACTTTCTATATTGAATTTATTAAGAACATTGCAATCTTGAAATACATATTTCTGTTAGTCAACATATAATCCAATTCTGCTGTACCTTTATTTGGATGTTTCCATGTCCATTTGCCTTTAACATTTTCCTCAAAAAAAAAAAAGAAAAAGAATTCTTAAGATAAAGTTTCTTTTCTTTTTGCAAACTCCACAAGTATATGTCATCTCTCATTTCTATCACCATATCCAAGTTTACCTACAGCATTTTCATCTTTTAATTGTTTACCAAGTTTAGCATTAATGTCTCCCATGACAATTTTAAAATGTTGTTTGGGCTGATCAAAAATTTTGTACATCCATATAAAAATCTATTTCTTCTTCACAATGAAAACTTGTTGGGGCATAAATCTGAATTATATGCATTTGATATCTGCTACTGAGTTGAATAACTAATCTTGCCACTCTGTCCGATACACCATTAATCTGCACAGTGTTGTTTTTCCACTTTTTATTTGTAATGAATCATTTCCTACTCGTACTTTCAATGTTTGCTCTTTTGTAATATAATACATGCCTACTTTTTAAATCACTTATCTTTTCACCTTTTCTTTGAACTTCATAAAGTCCAATAATGTTCCATTTAATATGAGATAGTCCTTCCAATTCTTGCAATCTTCCTTCACTTGAAAGTTATCTGCAGTTGTAAATACCTAAATAAATGGTCATCATTAAATGAACAGCATGGGTGCCACAATCAGGATATTCTTAGCACCCTCTGCATTCAACCATCAACAACTGCCTTGACTGGTGACTTTATATCCTCCTGGAAATAAGGGTCATGATTTATTTTTGTCTGTCATGATTGCAAATATCTATTAGAAAAAAAAATCAATCACGTACACAGATATTCTATTTTCAAAAAAAATCAACTGATATTTCAGTTAAAAGCTATCAGGTAACTGAGAACAAAGACCATGATGGATTCTTGATGTTAAACTCATGAATATACAATAATATTCATATTATTATCTTCATTTATATGAGAAATAAAAAATAATGTCGCCAAAATGTGGAAATGTTTGTTGAATTAAAGCTGCAAAGAAAAAACAGCAAGTACTCTGAAATATAACTTCAAAGATGCTATTATACTCCTATTAAGACAGAGGCAGTATTTTAAAAATAATATTTCAAATAAGTACCTTTGAATAGTGATAAAATAATTTAAATTATTATAAGCTTATGATGATGTATCAATTATACCAGGTCATTTTTATTCATACATAAATATTTAGTATAAAATTAAGCAGTTTTTTTATCATCTTATAATTAGTAAGATTCCTGAAGAAGTTTTAAATATGATAGATTACATATGTTTATCTTAAATATATATATATATACAACATTTTTTGAAAATGTATGAGCCCATAAAATTCTGACACTTGCTCTTAAAGGTTTGTTAATGTTCCAATTTGTAAAATAAAGAGAGTAAAAATCTGATAATAGATTAACAATTGAAGTTTTAAATTGAATCCCAAAAGGATCGTAAATGAGCTAGAAAAACACTAGATGTAAAATAGTAGATAAAATAAGAAAATTTGCTATTATCATGTGGAGAAAAGAAATAAGGAGTCAGAGAATCTGGATTAAACATGGTAAGACCATTTTGCAGTAAATCAATAATGATTAAAAATGATGAAATTACCATTGTTATCCACTATAGAAATATTATTTTCAATGTTGTTATTGAATAAGTTGATTACAGTTCTGATGGTGGATATTAGAAAATCATAAAGGACTGCAGACATATTTTGTTGTCAATCAAATGTAATGTATATATACAAATAAAATGTCCATTAACTAAAAACTATTGTATTAACAATAAAAATATTAAATATAACAGTAAATAACTATTGTGTACAGTCTTTCAGTTTGCAGAAGTACTTTCGGTTAATTCCTTAGTTGAGGATGGTTAAGGAATTAACCAAAAGTACTACTGCAGTTTGAAAGACTGTATATAATAATTAATTACCATTATATTTATTTTTATTGTTATTATATATATACTAAAAAGGCCAAATTGTATCAATACACATAATGGCATGTGCAAACCTGTTTCTATTTAGAAGAAATTTAAAAAAATTTTTTTTTATATATCTGTTTTTTTATTAGTGGAACTTTAACATTGTTATAAACTAATGTTTACTGTGCCTCTACAACCATCTTTATAATATTCTATTCATCATCCAGTTGATGGTTTGGATAATCAAGCCAAAATGTTGGTATATTCATTTTTAAAAGTATACACAGATGAACACACAAAATATATTATTATATATACATCAAGAGAAAAGCTGTAATTTATATATTATTTTCATTAATTTTTCAAGGAATTTAAATCAATTAATCAAAAATATTCGCAGCAATATCTGGAATGCATCTTTGTTTGTCCATTGAAATATATTCATATTAACATAATCTACATGATAATGTAAGAAATACTGTTGCTTCTATTGATGCAAATCTGAGGCATTTGAAATAAAAAATAGCATTATATTGAGATGAATATTTACTCAAACTTTATTTTTCCTTTTTATAACAGTAAAACTATAGGTAGATTCATAAAATGAGTAGCAAAATACAATGAAGTTTTTGTCTTTAAGTTTTATACATTTCCCCCAATTTAAACACCAATCTATCAAATGGCTATTAATGATTTAAATACATTCCATAAAGACTTAAAAAAATAATAATTTTAATTTAAAATATTCAGGGGCTTTTTTAACTTTTAAAACTGGACTAGTCATCAGCTTGAGAAAATAGATCAATTTATAGATCTTTATGTGTTTTTAAGCATATAGTAAACTTAGAATACGAGGTTCAACAAAGATTCAATAAGTTAAATAGTGATAAAACTATTCCAACTAAATTATTTACAAATATATGTCAATTATTTCATTGAAGGAAAGTGAGATATGAACTTCCTATCAAATATTATCAGGGAAATTGTATTTATAGATGCTCTATAACAGGAATGGGCAATTGTTTTGGCTCAGGGACCACAGAGGTTGGCAGAGGGTCATATCGGGGGCCACTTTGTGGAAGCAAAGGTTAGTGGAGGGCCACACATTTTTTCATGACACAATAAACACACTGCTATATTTCCTGTATTACCAAAGAAATATTTGTTTGTCTATTCTTCATTAAACACACATCATTCATCACCGATTTTACATTTTTTCTGAGGGTTCATGGTTTCACTAAAGTTGGAAATATATATACTTGCTAATGCAAAGACAAAATTGAAATTAACCAGATCAACTAGAAAAGCACTGCACATGTGTATTGAAATGGCCATCCTAGTGGAAAATAAGAGACGAATCTCCAGTCACACACAGGAAGGAAATCTCAATTCAAGGTGGCTTTTTCTGATTGTCTTGGTGAGCTGCATAAAAACTCTTAGTGGGCCACATGTGGCCTTCAGGCCACTATTTTCCCATCCCTGCTCTATAATATTCTAAAATATATATTGATGAATTATAACACCAACCAATAGCTTTGTTTTTATATATTTCTCTAACAAACCTTCCTTTCTATACACTTTCTATATGAATCTAATTCTAAATCTTTTAATATATTTTGAAATTGAGGTAGTTGCTGAACTATTATTAATCTTCTGAAATTATAAACAATCTTATTCCCAGTTTTATTTTACATAATTTAATTTTCTCTGTGATATCAAGGATGTCTGTTTGTTTTGTGAGCCATCCATTTTGTTTTGAGCTCTCTTTATTAATCCTAACATATATCATTCCTTATCTGAAAAAAGGAACTGAAAGATATTTTAATATTTCTATGAGGCCAAGCTAGACAAATTTTTAATATTCATCTTATACAATGTTTTCAACAGCATTTATTACTATATGACCATTCATATAATAAATGAACATGGATGGACTGCTCACAAATGTTCATAGTGATGAGATGAATTTATTAGCTCTTTACTTCTATGTTTATGAACAAAAAGCACTATGGTTATCCTTTAAGGTTGCTTGATAATTTAGCACTAAAATATCATATTTTTAAAAACATGTGTGAATAAACTTTTTAAAAGTAGATATTTACAATCATGACAGACAAAGCAGAGTTATGGCTCTTATTTCCAGATTGAAGATGAAGGATATTAAGAATTTTCTGATGGTGGTTTCAGTTTTCCATTTGATGCCAATCTTTTTCTAGATATTTATAAATGTAAATCACTTTCAAGTAAAGGAAGTTGGCATAAATTAGAAAAAAAAATAATATTAAATGGTACATTTTGGGGGTTTGTCCAATAGAAAGAAAACATGATAAGACAACTGATTTAAAAAATGATCATGCAGTTTGTTGACAAATAGTAAAAGGACAAGTGAGAGTTAAATTCATTATAAATAAACATTGAAAGAGCACCATTATGGAGATTGATGGTAAATCAAATAGAATTAATTATTCAACTTAATGAAAGATGTCAAATCCAGATAACACAGGTTTATACCTCAATAAGTTCTCATTGTAATGAAATAGTAAAGGATTTTTATATGGATATACAAATTACTTTTGATCAGATCAAGCAATATTTTAAAAACTGTTTTAGGAGACTTTAGTGCTAGAATTGGTAAGCAATTGGAAAATAAAAATGTAGTAGGTAAATTTGGGTATGGTGAGAGAGGACACAGATTTGTGGATTTCATAAATAGCTTCACGCTCTCAGATCTAACAACTTCAGCTTCATCTATTTGTATAGAAAGTAGGTTGAGGTAAAGAAATGTTCCCTTCTTTTCTTCCAATGCATAAGCTTGTGGTTAAGACCTGTAGAGATCCCTACCTTTGCATTTTCAACTGCACATGCTTTAGGTTTATTGCCTTAGTAAATATTACTTACGTAATCAATGTGCATTAAATAAATTTATAAATTTATAAAAAATATATATATAATATGAATTTTTTCTTTAAGAAAAATTCAAAACAAAAATAGACACAGATCTATCATAAAGAATTATACTTTGACTAACGGAAAATACATATTTTAAGATTATACTGTTTTTAATATATTCAACACAGGAGATGATCATTATTCAGATGTAAGATACATGTTCCAAGTAGTACACAAGATTAGATGCTGCGATGCAAACTACCATGCAGTTTATTATGAGGAATTATGGACAATTTATCTGCCCAAGTTATATAATCAGACCAAAGAAAGCAACTGAAACCAAATCCATTTTCTTGGAACATGAATCCAAAATTGGCCACAGCTTTGAACCTATGTCTTCCAGCAGTGTCTGTTCTGATCATAATGATTTCAAACATAAAATGAAATAATCCTCATGGCATTTTTCCAAACACAGACATGCAATCAACAAAAAAGAATCCTTTCAAGAAAATGGATTACATAAATGTACTTATTTATAATCTCAAAATTTATATAAATTCCCTGCCTTGTTTATTCTCTAATAAAATCACAAGTCCCTCTTACAATCTGTACTATGAGGATAACTGTTAAGTAGTTGAGAGCATGCTAGTCATAACATGTTAATTGAAGGTTAAATTAGTGCTTTTCTCTAAACACATTTGTATGTATATATTTTTTTAATTATATTTTCAGAGATAAAGTATATTAAAGTTTGACATACATGTTAAAGCAAAAATAACAAAATGAAAACTATTAAAAAGGTCAGTATTACCAATTGATTATTTCAATCTTCGGAACTACTCCAATTAATTTAAATTAAAATTTGAAAATCATTTAAAAATATTAGCAAACTTCAGTGACAGTTCAGATTTGACCGAAAGCAATAAAAAAATAACAGAACACCAACAAAGATAACTGTTTTTAAAAAGCTCCAATTTATCAGTAAATTTTTTTATTGACACAAGATAATACATAAAAAAGAAAGAAATATGAAAATGTATAAAAATAATTTATTAAAAAGAATTGAAAATTTAGACACCTGTAATTTGATACAAAAAGAATTAATAACAATATTTAAAAAATGTAATTGTTAATACAAAAAGAATTAATAACAATATAAAAAAATGTAATTGTTAAATGGTAAGAAAAGTTACATAGAACAGAATAAAATTGGAAAGAAAATTATTTCTGCAATAGTAAGGAAAGATGGAAGTAATGCTAAAAAGAAAGATGACCACAAAATGTGTGGAAGATTTTATAAAAAATTATATAATAATTAAAACAGAAAAAGCCAAATATCTTCTATAGTTATTACATCATCTAAATTGCCCAACATTATAAATGAAGGGAGTCATTCAATTAAATCTATAAAAAATGAAAGCTCTATGAAATAATGAAATTACAATTGATATCTTTAAAAAAAGCAGATGAAAAAATAAAAAAATATTGGGAAAGTTCAATACCAAATGCTAAAATCATAAAAATGAATGAGATAATTGTAAAAATGCAGCAATAATTTTGACATTTAAGAAAGGTAATATATTTTCTTCTTCCTTTTCCTATGTATTGATTTCTACTTTAACATATACCATTTATAACTTTCTTAAACATATTATCAATACTCTCTTAGAAATAGGATTGTAAAGAGCTCTGATGATGACTGCAGGACAGTCAAAACTGTTAGTTTTGCTATAAATAAAGAGTATTGATAAAGTGTTTAAGAAAGTTGTAAATGGTATGATTTAAGAAAGGTAATAAAAAAAATCTCTCAATTTTTTATTGATTCTATACAAAATATTTGCCAGGATAATTATACTTCATCTATAGTGAACTTTGGATTCTAACCAACTTAAAGCCGAATTTGGAATTAAATATGTTTTTAAATAGTAGATTACATATAAGTATTAAAAGAAATTATAGAAAGAATCTATAAATATAAGTTACCATTATGTTTTGAATTTATACATTATGAAAAGGCATTATGATTAAAAAATTGGATTATCTAAATATAGACTCAGGATAGATTTATATTCTGAAAAATATTTACCAGAACATAACACATCTTTGACTCAGTGAGAGTTAAACTAATATATTTGGAGTGAGATGACAAAAAGTGCAAAATTAAAGAAGTATGCTTTATTGCCAATAACTCTCACATAATCATGCATACCATTATCGAAAAAATTGAATATGTAAATATTGAATATTTACATAATTGTTAGCATACTTAAATATTATCTATCCATTATATAACCAACATATAATATCTTGCTATCATTACTAGAGGTTATGTCTCTGTCTGTAAATGTCAAAAGTAGGTTCAGCAAATTAAACACGTTATAAATTTATAATCTTTTCTTGTTAAACATGCAAAACACTTAAAAATTAAATATATTTTAAATGAATAGATCAGCCATGCATTTAAATCTATAATAAATGGAAAAGCTTCAAGAAATAGAAATTATTATAGCTTCTTAAATTAAGCAGGTAAATAAATAATACAACTGTTGATGAAATTATGCCTAAATGGGAAAAATTGATATTTGTAAGATGAATGAGAAACTATTAGAAATAACGATTCGTCTTCTATTAGTTACAATAGTAAGTTTTTAGTAAGATTATTACAATTTATCTACTAAAAGTATTAAAGTTGTAATTATAAATTTATTAAACGCACATTGATTACGTAAGTAATATTTACCAAGGCTATAACCTCAAGAATATGCGTGTAAAATGCGATAGTAGGGACCTCTACAGGTGTTTAACCACAAGTTCCCCTCTTTTCTTCCATAGCGCATTTACACGCATATTCTCGAAGTTATAGACTCGGTAAATATTACTTAAAAGTATTAAAGTTAAAATAATTTAAAAAACAATCTTAATTTAAAAGATCTTTAAATAGTAGATGATATTCATGTATTATAAAAAGTTATTAAAAATATCAATGAGAATGAATTATTATTTTGCATTGGATTCATAGATAATATAATATTTGATTCTCTAGGCTTTTCTATGATAAGTAAAAGTTTGCAAATTAAGATATAGATCTAAAAGTTTGTCAAAATATGAAAAATATTTATCAAATAAAATCAGCCAATTTTTGTTTAATCAGTCTTACAAAAAAAAATTTTTTTTAGATTAAACTGAAAGCTAAAAAACAACAATAAACATAAATATTTTACACATGATGTGATTGTTTTTCAAATATATTTTGACCTTGAAAATTATTACAAAAGCTATCAGATGAAAGAAAGTATAAAGTAAGGTTACCATTTTTTTTTTAATTTAAAACTAGGACATTTGAAATAGTTAAGATAGCGTGAGTATAGTTGCTGTCATAGAATATAAGTTGGAAAAATTTTACAGAGTGAAGGAATATAATAAAAGAATCAATGGTTTTTTTAAAAAAAAAATACAAAAGTACTTATAATTTCTAAACTGTACTGGTTACATTTCACAACTAACCAGGACCAATGGGCAGAAAACCAGTACTGTATTGGTTTTTAAATCAGAATGTATGGCCACCTTCATCTAAAGACAAAAATTAAAAAAGACAAAAATAAGTAAGTTCAATGGATTTTAAAAAAGTAAGAATATAAAAGAGTGATAATAATTAAAAGATGTTACATATAGATAGAAGCATAATGGAAAAATATTTAATGGAAAAATATTTTTTGGTTGAAATAAGAATGCTAAAAGAAATATACTATGTGCTCGAAAACAAAAACATGAATATATTTAACTAGTGGTTACAATTCCTAGATGATAATTAATAGAAGAGCAGTACATAAACTGCATACCACAATGAAATGAAGTATATCTGGTCTAGCAGAAAATATGAAAATCATGATTCATCATCATCATTAACCATTATCAATTCACTGCAGGATGAAGGTCTCTCCAAGTTTAATCCATCTTTTCTGATTTTTAGCTTCTCTTCTCCACATCACCCCTGCATACTTTCTTATTTCATCCATCCATCTCACATGTGGTCTCTTTCTGGGTCTTTTACAATCTCTTGGAATCCAGTTTAAAATTTCAATTGTCCATATATTATCATCTCTTCTAGCAATATGTCCAGCCCAACTCCACTTTAATCTTTTAATTTTTTCAATGAGGTCAGTAACACCTGTTTGTTCTCTTAACCATACATTGCGTTTTCAATCTCTTCTTGTTACTCCCAACATGCATCTCTCCATACTTCTTTGAGTGGTCTGAAGTCTCTGTATTGCTTTTCTATTAAGTGTCCAAGTCTCAGATCCATAAGTAAGAACTGGTAAAACACATTTGTTAAAAACCTTCCTTTTCAAACACATAGGCATATTTCCTTTTAGTATCAAGTTATTTCTACCAAAAGCACTCCATATATTAATGTATAATAGGTGTCACTAAATGTTGTAGAATGATTGAAGAGATTGAAATAGAGCTTGTCTGAACATGTTATTAAGTATAATTGACAATAATTAGATAATTAAAAATTCTAGAGTTTTAAAATATTAAAAAAGAACTAGAAAAAAAGCACATGCAAAATACATTTCTGAAGTAAATCAATTTTGTGAACTGATGTTAAAAGCTAAATTAAAAAAAAAAAACAGAATAAAAATCAGAAATATTTTAATTCCTTTAATTCTAAGACTGTACACATCTTGCTTATACTGAATGTGTATCAGTTGTTTGATATAAAGTGGAGGACAAATAGACTGAAAATTCTGAATTCAAATTCATTTATTTCATTCTTTTACAATGTATTTGGATCACAAAAATGTTAGGTCTTTATCTATTGTCAATTGGTTAAATGATATGTCCATGGCTTAATAGTAGTTAGAAAAGCCACAGATGCTGTAATTATGATGGACTATTAAAAAGAAATAGTTTTTTTTTATTGAGAGTGCACTGCAATAAATATATATTTGAAGTTATTAACCAATTCAAAACAAAGCAAAACTCTCCATATAGTAGTGCCATCTTGTGCTAACAAGAGCAATCAATAGATGCCAGAAGGCTTGTGCATAAAATCCCTATCTAGTGCCTACTCATCCAATATCCCCAGACCAGTTTCTAGCTTGTGGCCTTCATCAGTGAGGAGCCTTGTATCTGAGAGCACTACTATATGGAGAGTTTTGCTTTGTTTTAAATTGTTTAATAACAATTATGTGCTAGTATGAGATAGTGATCATGTGATATATTTGAAGTTGTAAAGCTAGAAAATATTTGCTTCCCGGCCGATGCTTTGACACATGAAAAAAAAAAAAAAAGCTAGAAAATATTTTCAAATGTGAATTTTTATTTAGCTTGATTAAAATTTGGAAATTTATTTATATAATATTTAAATGTTTTGTTTAATTTGCATAAAATCTTTAAAAAAAGTTTTACAGCAACCAATTAAAAAAATGCACAAGCCTTTACAAGGCCAAGTTCCAACATTAATAAATAGTGCAACTATTAATTAAGCTAAAAAAACTTATGAGTGAACAACTATTGAAAAATATATATATTTTTATCCAGAGAGCGCTCCAATAAATGTATATTGGAAGTCATAAAGCTAGCAATTATAACAGATATATTAAAACATGTAGATTTTAATTCAACTTTATTAAAATTTGGAAATTCATTTATATAATATTAAAATGTTTTATTTAATTTACATTAAATCTTAAAAAAATATTGATAAAACAACCAATTCTGCAGTAATGACAGTCTCCGTCATTAAAAACAACACTCAGAAATAAATGTGCTTTTAATTGCAAAGGCATACACTTTAAATCATGAAGAAAATGTGATTATAATACATAAATTCATGTGTAAAATATGATATTTAGTGAGGGAAAAAATAGATACTATAATAATGTACTTACATTTAATTTTAGTTAGCATATTATTATGTTTATGCTATGACAATAAAAAATGTTCATATAAAAACTAATCAGTAAACTACAGAGATATAGTATTTAAATCAGGAATAAAATGTGTTTTTCTGAAGATTTGTAATGATAGTGTTCTAGTTGTATTTTTATATTGAACTATTTCCATCAACTAATATGAGTATTGAATGTCTTTAGAACAATTTAATATTATTTAAATATTCAAAATACATTCAACTGTTAGTAATATCACAGCAAACAGGTTAGTATATGCACAACGTTTCAAGATGTATTACCTTAAAATTCAATAATCAAGAATCTAAGAACCCGGGTTCAAATTCCAAGCTAGTACTGTCACTAGTCAGGCTAGCAACACTTGAAGAAGAGGGGAGAACAATACCTCTCAAAATGTTGCACATATACTAATCTGTTTGCTGTGATATTACTAACAGTTGAATGTATTTTGAATATTTAAATAATATTAAATTGTTCTAAAGACATTTAATACACATATTAGATGATTGAATTACTCCAATATAAAAATACCACAGGAATAAAATGTGATTACAGTATATAAATTCATGTTTGAAATGTGATATATAGTATAAGGGGGGAAAAGATGCTTTAGTACTGTATTTACATTTAGTTTTTGTTAGCATATAATTGAAGATGTCAGCCTTTCAAGACAGCTATATTTCTCATGTTTAATATATAGTATTAAAATATTTTGTTTAATTTACATTAAATCTCAAAAACAATATTAAAGCAACTAATTAAAAAAACTACTGGCTTTTACATAGCCAGAGTGCAGTCTGGTATTTATATATTAGTGATTCATGTAAATATAAGTATATTTCAAGGACTTCATGTACCATGACCATAGCCTGAGATCAAATTTGGGACATATAAAACTAAAAAAATATTTTTCATGTTCCTATCAGGCTTGGGATATTTTTTTCAAGTGGCTAGACTATATCAAGTCCAGATAAACAGCCAATATTGGACAATCTATGAATATCTATTTTTTCTAGCTAGAGTGTTAAAGTTAAAAAACTACTCATATCTCTTCAGCAATTAACAACCGTGTTGTGTGATGTTTTTTCTTTTATTCTTCCTCTAAAAAGAGTTATTGGACAAACTTTTGTCTTGCAATTGATTATTTAAAGGCCATTTTACTAATTATTTTTATATGGAAGTAGATGGATTTAAACTTAGGATTTTTCAGTCTATATTCATTCTCCACCCATCTCAAGCAACTGCTACACATAACCACATACATGTGGAAAAGATAAATGATCCCCAATATATATATAGTGCAGAACCAGCTCTCATTAGTTAATCCAGATTCTAATCTCCCACACATGTATACAATCAGTGCTCAGTTTATATTAAGATAACAATTCTTTAAACTTTACTAGACCGGCTTCAATCTTCTCACCCTTCCAACTATTCAACCATCCATTTTATTGAAAAATCAATGATGGAATGCTTAAAGTGCTTATTGGATTTGTTATTGTAGTCATACCTATGTAGATGTCATATCACCCCCCCCATATTACTAGACATTATGTATCCATATATATTAATAGGAAAGGGATATGCTGAACTTCTACTATGATGCAATCTATTTCTAAAGCAATATCTACTTTGCTGATACTAAATATTTCTTATATATGTAAGTAGAAGGATTTGAACTTAGAATTTTTCAGTCTTTATTCATCCTCCATTCTATCTTAAATAACCGAATATGACTGCATACATGCAAAAAAATAAATGATCCACAATATACAGATTTCATGCAGAACCTACACCCAACAGTTGGGGACCATTTATCTTTTTTGCATGTATTTGGTCATGTGTATCCGTTGCTTGAGATGGTATTGAGGATAAATAGACAGAAAAATCCTAAGTTCAAATCCCTGTATTTACATACTTAAAATCATTTAGTATGAGCAAATTATAATTATATTTTGCAACTTCATATAATTAATGAAAAATTGTTTTAATTAAAGATATAACAAAATGACTTACCTTTTGGTATTTCCTGGGAATGAGTAAGTGATGATTTTCAAACAGAATAAAAACCAAATATATTTGGCCATATTTTAAATACTTTCAGAGCCAAATATATTTAGCTGATATTCTCCAAGTTTAAAATCTCATGTTTCAAACAATTATCAAAGTATTTTAGAACTTGCCTTAGTGAAAGAAGCATATTTTATACTATCTACGTGAAGGTTCTTTGCAGGGTTTTTTTGTTTGAAATATAAATTATAGAAAATCTTTGAACAAGTGAAGTGCTGACCTAAAAATATAAAAAGATTTAATAAAGCTAATTACATCTATAGTTGACTGTTTTAAATACAGAATTATACAAAAGACTTTTTTAAAATCAAGATATTTTTTGTATATATAAAACTTTATACCCTCTAATCTAGTGTAAGCCAGTGATTACCAGATGCATATAAAATTTCATTCTTCAGCATACAAATTTCCATCCCAAACAAATTTCTGTCTTTGTCTTTATTATTTAAGGCTTGGATTTAAAATAATTTAGACATGCATACATGGATGACCATGGTTTTATTCAAGATTATGCTAGATGGGAATGAAATAGAAAGTTGCTTTTATTTTAAAATCGTTTTCTTTTATACTGGGGTGAGTTTAGTGATTTGTTGCTATTATGAATGCACTTATAAATATGAATAACATTTATCAAAAAATATGGAAATGGTTATTATATTATTTAGCAATATTTTGAATTTGAAATCTGTAAAAATCTAATTACCAAATTAATTTGGTAGTCATACAACAATTTATGATAAAAGTATCATCATTTTTATGTCATAAAAGAAGTTCTCTTGTCAAGGTAAAATTTAAGGAAAAGTTATGGTCAGTCGAAAAAAAAATAATTATCTTCATTCTGTAAGTATATTGGTAAATAATGAAAATGATAAATTCAAAATTTGATTCATTTGCGATATTCATTATATCACTTTAAGATAATTATGTGATTTTGTATATCTTTTCCAGTTGAAAATATCTTGTCCTCTTTTAAATTTGCATGTATTACCCATTTTGCTCACTTATGTACATGGTTATTATTTTGAATGTAGGAATTTAAACTTATTTTCACAGAGTTCCACAGTATGCCATCCATATTATCCTCAATGTGTCAATGAGAAGCAAGTCATTATGAGACTCAAATTGCATAAAAATAATTATAGGCTTTATCTTTTCTTCATAATGCATATAGGGTTCAAATTTATGTGACTCAAGTTTATGAGGAGTCTTTAGTGTGATTAATATAGTATAGAAAATTAAATAAAATTTTAGGTAAGCTTGGAGAAGATATTGTCAATTGGAAGTAATTGATAATTTTTTGGTAACATCAAAGGTTAAAGGTTATTTCTATTTACATGGATATTATCTCATTTTTATTCTTTATTATATATATATATTTAGAAGGACTTGAATTCAGATTCTCAAGCTCCCTATAGCTATGCACTCCATCTTATACAATCGATACATATGGCTACATAAAGTGAAGAAGATAATCTCCAATATATGTATTTTGTGCTGTACCAGCACTCATCAGTTGATCCATATTACCATCTCCCACATTATACACAATCAGTTGCTCAGTTTATATTAAGATAGCAAATTTAAAAATTTAATGGGAAAGCTTGAATCTTCTCCATCCTCCAGCCAGATGATGTTCTGGATCAACTGATGAGAGCTGGTTTAGCATGAAAATATGTATATTGGATATCATTTATCTTTTTCACATATATATGGTCATGTGTATTGTCTATATATGATGAAATGCATAACTGTAGGGAGCTTAAAAATCTGAGTTCAAAATACTTCTAATTCCAATAATTTTAGTATAGACAATATACTTACATTTGAGTATTATATATAAATGTTCATATAAATGTTTTCATGCATTACAAATATAAAAGGCATATGTTGTGAGTTCATCCATTTAAGATTTTAATTAAATATTCCAATGTTTCAACTTGATCACACAAGCCCTCAACTGGAAAATGAATATTATATAATCATAGAAGTGCTGTAAACAGTGTTTGTAAAAGATAGTTGTATAGGTGCTGGAAACAATATTCACAGCAATTGTTAAAATTACACAAGTAGAAGGAACACATGCATAAAATTAAACAAATTGAAAAATAAATCTTCAGAATAATTTGTTTTTCAATTTTTTTTCCAAATATGAGGAAATTTACATATGTCATTGCATTTGTTGATACAATTTGGTATTTTTAATATCTCAATAGCTTCTCTAATCTTACATTGGTATAGGTTTTCACATCTGGATAGGATCCTGGTCTTAGAAAAATCAATATTGTGATCTGAATCCATAACATGGATTGAGAGTTCTTATGATGATGAATGTTGCTTCATTGCATTATAATGTTCATTCTTTCTAGTACTGAGGCTCATACCCACATAAAAAGACTTACAAATGCCATATGAAATCTCATAAACTCCTTGAACCTCAAGAAGGATTGAATCTTTAGACCAGATTAAAAAATTACTATTTTTTTTATAAGAAGCATATAATGTCTGTGTTTTAGAGTAATATCTCATACTGTCTGTGGTTTCTTTTATATAAGGAATACAAATCCTACTTGTTGTTTTTTCTTTTTGTTTTTCATCTTTGGTATTTTTAGCTTAAAATAAGGCTTGATTTATAACCTTTTTATTATAACTATTTGCTAACAATACATTATTTATATGATGCATTTCTTCTTTTAGATATGATCTATCTGAAAAGTTAATTTCTCTGTTAAGTAGTGTTTTGGCTATAGAAAAAATTTGAGCTGGATGATAATGAGAAAAAAATTGGACATACCTGTCAGCGTTATAAAACGAGTACTTATTTTACATTTCTTTTAAGTGATTTTGAAACCGTTCTTTGGTGGCATTATATTAAGACTGAATATAGGCATGATGGTAGAGATTTTAAGCAAAATAAGAGTAAAATAATTTTATATATACTCAATATATTTCAAGCACTTTGTTTGAATTAGTTCATATTTCAATATTTTAGATCTAATAGCATACATTTTCAATATGGTATCATTTTGAGGCTGTCCATTTGAAATACAGACTCTAATATATTTAGGTATTTATTTTACAGAGGGAAGTGTTGGATTTTTTAAGGATGTGGTGTGATTTAATATTAATTCTAATATTTTCATGGATAAATGATGAATTCATAATATTATTTCAGAAGTCTTCCATATAGTAAAATTATAATAACTAAATATGTAATGTTTCAGTAAAATAACAAACACTTTCCTCAGAACTTCTTTCTCAATTCACAAAAATATGTATGGTGAGATTTAAAATCATTATTTTTTTCCTTTGTTATTTTCTCCTCATACTTAAACTCTATTGGTTGAGAAATTTTAAAAAATATTTTATTCTCCAATAGCTTTTTCCAAATATTGTTAAATTTTCTTCAATTCATACTTCTCATTTATGCTTTTGGGCCTTTTAAAAATCTCCGTAGCTTACCTTAGCAGTTTCTAGTCATATAGTTCAATTTTTGTTAGTTTGTGTGTTTTTTTAAATTAATATCATGATTAGCTAATTTAATGTGTGAATAAATGGCTGATGAATTAGATTTTTCTTTAACTGCCAAAATGTGTTCTTCCTTTCTTATATTTATTTTATGATTGATATGTCCAAAATATGAATGTCCACCAACTCCACATGGAATTTCATAAACATCATTACAGTACAAAGGAATTTCATCTTTAGATATATATATATATATATAATTAAATATGGTTGGTTGCAGAGAAATATTTTTTCCATTTACCTATTTTTTTACATTTTTACTTAAATATATAGAAATACTTATACACATGACCACATAAATATGAAAAAAGTAAATCATTTCCCATATATATATTATAACGGGATTTACCATTTTTCATATGTATTTTACGCATATATGTAATCTTGTACGATTGCATGTATGTGTATATAACGATACACGTATATGCATAATGGTTTAAAAGAATATCTATTCTTAAATTATTCCATTTTATTGCCCCAGCATATTTATGAGCATCAGTTTATGACCTCAAGCACCAATCCCATATTTCTATAAGGATTATGCTGGGAGAACTGCAATACTAATATGGAAATGCCCCTGGACTAGCTCTGCTCAGGGCTGGTGGTAAAATTTACTGGCAGTAGATCTAACTCTCTCTTCTTTTTTTTAAAAAAAAACTCATAACATAAAAAAAAAAAAACCATTCATTTTATATACATTTATTAGCTATGATATTTACGTATGTACAAAAAAATATATTATTTACTTAAGTTAAATTAGTGTCTCTTTTAAATCAAAGATTCATATCAGTTCTCTTTTTTTCTTTGTTTGCTCCTTTCTCTTTTTGCCAAAACTCCCACACACACATATGCTATTATATGTATTTTGCACTGAAGATTTAATTGGACTAATTTATACACTAATAAATTCTGTAGTAAATAGTTTGACCTCTCCGGGCAAAGAAAATAAATTTTAAGTTCACAATTGTGTTAAATAAACAGTTTTCTCAAATTCATGGAGTTGTGCTTTTGGTCTGTTTTTTTTGCCTTTTTGGATTCATGGTTTTTAGGTGGTCTACCTAGCTTTCTTTTTCCCTCTGGTGTATTCTCTTGAATGGGTGCAAGAGGGGGTTCTATTGTATCCATTATGCTTGATGCAGTTTTGTTTATTATTATAGTTTGTTTTATTATTGGTGTCATTATAGTATCTTGATTTATATTTTCATTATATAGCTGTGTGTGTTTATTTTCTGTTTATTCATTTTTACTTGGTACACCTTTTGTTTTATTGAGATCTGATCCTGTGATGTAATTGCTGTATTTGGTGTTGTGGTTTCTTAGAGAGTTATTTTCGTTTGAATCTTGGGTATCTATGTTAGTTTTTGTGTTACTATTTTTTTGGTTGGTCTTTGGGATAGGCAATTCTGCTCCATTATCATTTTTGTCTGTGGGTGTTTGAACCTGTTTTTTTCCAGTTTCTATTATTGGGTTGCCAATGGATGTAGTGTTAAAAAAAATTTATTTTCATCATCAGTGGGTTGTTCTGGTGAGAGGATTTTAGTTTGTTCACAGTGATTGCCTTTTGTGTTATCACACTGAGTTGCTAGGTGGACTCTCTGTCCACAGCCAAAACAATGTGGCTTTAGACCTCTTATGTGAAGAGAGAGTGTTGCTTCTTGATCTGTAATTTGTGTTGGGATCATGGAGGCATCTACGTTTTTATGGAGTTTTATTTTAAATTCAAAATGATTACTACATATCGGTATAGGTGTGTCTTTTAAATATATAGGTTGTAGGGCAATTACTTTTCCAAACGGGTTTATCATTTTTTGAAAATCTTGTAAGTTGTTTTTAAGATAAGTATTTTTTAGTACTCCAGTAATTATATTTTTCCGGTTTTCATCTATAATTACAAGTGCGTAATTATCGAGTGCTAAAATAGTGGATTGAAAACATTCTTTTTGCTGCTGAGTATAAAAATCTATGGTTATATATTGAGAATTTGGATGGTCTGCAATACAAGAGATTGTTTCCCATAGTGTATTTTGCATGATTGCTTCATATAATAAAGCTTTTGGAAAACGATATAATGAGCATTGATTATCTGTTACGGTGAGTACTAGCGATGTTGGTGAAAAAAACCTGCGAAAAGTTTCAAACAACATGTGAGGCACCGTATTATTGAAACGATCTGACACATTTTCAAGCATTTCTTTTGTCCAGATTGTGGCTGGGGGTTGATGTTCTTCTTGAGTATGTAGATCTAGATTTTTTTATATCATTTGTATTTGTTCTTCGGAAACGCGGTATTTGGGTTGGTGCTGTAATATTGCTATTACTTTTAAGTATTTTTGCATACGAAATAGGCGATGTTAAAACTAACGATGTTGTTAATTTCGTATTAGTGCTTAACTTGCTCACGCTTGACTGGGCAGTAGCCACGATTTGTTATTCTGACTCAAGTCAGTTTTTTTTTTAATAAAGATATGAATACACACCAATATTTTTTTTAAAAATACTCTATTAATCTATTATATGATTTGTTTTTTCTGTATTACGTTTGTTTTGTGAATAACAAGTTGAAACAAAAGAAAATTATAAATACTTACATCGGAGAGCTTAAAGATTGCTTCTTACCTCAGTAGAGATTTGCTGTGGGATATTATTATTATTATTATTATTATTATTATTATTATTATTATTATTATTATTATTATTATTATTATTATTATTATTATTATTATTATTATTATTATTATTATTATTATTATTATTATTATTATTATTATTATTATTATTATTATTATTATTATTATTATTATTATTATTATTATTATTATTATTATTATTATTATTATTATTAAAAAAGGCAATCACCATCATTATTCCATTCCATATTTCTTAAAATATTAAGGGAGACATTCTGAATCTAAAGAAAGAACAATGCTTTGGACAACTATTGCATAGGTTTACACTTTAAACCAACGTCTAAAACTATTATCATCAAAATGAGTTCTGTTTTAAATATAATTGAATTTACTTGCAATAATAGTATATGTATTAATCACTAAGAACTGACTCAGTGTTCTGATACTGAAAATTTCAATATAAAGGGAAGCATGAGTGAACTTGGAGAGACCTTCATTCTGCAGTGGGTTGATAAAGGTTGACTATGATGATGATGATGATGATGATGATTGTGACTAGTAAGTTCACAATATCAATTTAATCTAAATATATTGACATTTGTTTAAAAATTGAAAGCTCTGACATAGTTGCACTAGGTATTATCTGTGTATTGCATGCTACCTGGTGGTAAAAAATTCTCAGTAGACTTTAAATGAAATTTTGATAATAAACTGAAACATATATAATAGAAATTACTTTGATGCCTATAAACTGAGATGACAATGATTGCAAATTTCTTAATATACCAACATGCTACAAAAGAGAATTAATACATGAACATATCTAGACAAGACTAGGTGATTGTAATTTTTAATGAAACTGTTTTAATATATCACTAACAATTGACAACTTCAATAAAAATAAAATGACATTCTAACAAAATTTACATTCCACAAAAATTAAATGAAATGCACCAATAAGCTAGAAATATGAGAAACAGAAATAGAAAGAGCTCATCTTTTCATAATAAATTGCATTAGTTTTTTTTTTTTTTCATATGTCATAGCATCGGCAGGGACACGAACCCACAACCGTCTGCAACCAACTACTTTCTTGCAAGGCGGTTGCGATGACCTCTCGGCGAACAACGCTGCAAGTTATTATCAACTTTTTTTAGCTTTAAAATATGAATTCCTATTTTAATCATTTGCATTCAAATTTTCTTACTTTTGTAAATATATTGTAAACTATTGTAAATTTGTATTCATTTTATTATCTATGTTATTTAATATTTATTATGTAAAATATAAATAAATTCATTTATATGTATATATCGATCTTAAATGAGAAACATCTACAAACAGTGTTGAAGTTAGTAGTACACGAGTCTTCCATCTTAGTGACATTTACATTAGGAATCTACAACTCAATTTTTCTATTTTTGGTTTAATTATACTTCTTAAGTTGATGTACATACTTATTCTGGTTGCATTAAATATATTTGTCAATAGATAAAAATATTTTTGAAGTTTTAAAAAAGTTGGGAACTCTAATTTTAACATCTATATTCAATAATTAATTTTTACGTCATCACATCAGTGATTAAAGTGTCATTATAACCATAAAACAAATAAATAATAATATTATTAATAATATTCAGAACATACAAACATACCAACATACTGAAGAGTAAATTTGTCCATAAATATCCAAACATACAAATCTTCATATCATCCCATATTCGTGTTGTCCTAATACAGCGACTGTTTTTTCTTGCCAAGCGTTTAGCCCAAGTTCCTTTGTTTTTATTTAATATGCATGTAGTATAAATATTTTCTCTTTTAAGCAAAAAATATTTTTAAAACAAATTTTTAGTTTTTTTTTAAGTAGAGGACGATATGCATTCAAAAGGCAAAAAAGTATGATAAATTTATTTAAAATAATATTGACTGTGGATTAACAGAACGAATATTTTAAAATTATTATTGTAAATGATATCATAAAAACCACGATGTAAATTTTATACTTAATTAACCTTTAATAAAAGAAAGATCAAAAATATTTACTTTTTGGTTTTAGATTAACTTGAAGATAAACTTTCCTGTAGATTCCATTTGTTTATACAGGTATAAAAATGTAAAAATTACTTTAGGCTAAATGCGATTTAATTAAAGATTTGTATTTATAATTCTAATAATTATCAGAAAAACAAAACTTAGATTTATATATTGTTTTTCTTTCGTTGTTTCTTGAGGAAAAAATAAACTAAGCCGCAATTCAAATATATACGTACTAAATATATAATATAGTTCTTAATGATATTTTCTTTCTCCACTTGCAAATTGAATTATTGAAATATAAAAATAATAAAATAAATAATCAAGCTGTAATTCTAAGAAGAAGGTAATCAACACCCCACACATGTAGTGTACTATAAAATTCAATTAGCATTATTAAACATGAGTAAAATGCTCAACCCAAGTCACAATATAGACTTTGAAAAGATAAAAATAGCCATCTTATCTTCATACATAAACGCAGTTATGTAGACCAATCATTTAGGTATGAAGATAAGACAGCGATTCTTAACTTTTCAGAATTTTTATCTCGTGATTTGGATCGAGAGTTTACTCTTAACGTTACTGATTGAATATTATAATACATCACTTGTGTAGAAAGTTGATTACTTTCTTCTTAGATAAACAATAAAGATTTCTATTTTATTAGCTCAGTGGTAGCACAATAACTTAATAAGCTAAAGCTACTGGTTTAATTCTGAAAGAATGTCAAATAAGGTTTACAAAATGTGGATTCTTGAACTTTTGAAGATATTTTATTTTGGTTGAAGTTTTCTGATATGAAATCAGTGATTAGCATTTGTTTTTTTTTCCAGAGAAAGAGAAGAATTCCCAATGATGTGTCATGTGATCTTTTATTAAAATAAAATTTTTTAAAAAAAAAAATCTTTTGTAAACGTCCAATCTCAAAAATATAATTATTGTATAATGAATGTTGGTGACAATGGAATTTTAGTTGTATACCATTAGCAAGTTTAATTAAAATAATAAAATAATCAAATATCTTTATCTCTCATGAATTCACAACAAGTTTCAAAGCCAGAAATGCAGAAGTGGATTTGATATGAGAACTTTATGTTCCAGGGTCTGATCTTCTACTCCTGCACTAAATTACACATGGCAATCTAGTTTAATTGTTAGTGTCTGATTTAATTGTTAAATGTTTTTAGAAAAATTCAGGCTTTATTTATATTTTTCCAAATGCATTCCATTGTTAAAGGTCATTTTTACTAATAGTATTACTGGCCAGGCCAGCACCACCTGAAGAAGAGAGAAAAGGTCATTTTAAATTCTATATCTATGTTTACTTACCTGATGTTACTAATGTATTTAAAAGAGCATAAATAAAGTTCAATTTTTTCTAAAAATATTTAACAATTGAACTGGATAAAAAAAAATAATAATATTAAGAAGTTAATAAAGATAATCTTCAATAGTTTCTCTTCCTCTTTTCTTCTTTATTTTTGCTTTTCTAATATATAACATATAATAACCACATTCCACTCTTTTTACACTTTAAAGCAAAATTATTTATTAATATTACAGTTTCGACTGTTCCTAGCAGTCTTCATCAGATCTTATTATCTACTACAATCGAAACTATAATATTAATAAATAATTTTGCTTTAAAGTGTAAAAAGAGTGGAATGTGGTTATTATAAGTTAATAAAGATCAGTTATTAGAATAATAACAGTATTCTAATTTAATTTTTTAAATAAAAATTTACAAGATGTAATATGAAATCATTACTTCAATATATTGGAGTAATAAACACATTTTATTTTTATGTACATGACACTTAAATAATGTCTTAAAACTGTTACTAGTAAAAAAAATCTCTATCTTAGTCACAACTGCTAATAAATAATTTTAAAATAAAAAAAGGATAAAATATTAAAACAAATGACTCTTCATCATCATCAACCATTATCAATCCACTGCAGGATAAAGGTCTCTCCAAGTTTAATCCACCTTCTCCGATCTTTAGGTTCTCTTCTCTACAACACCCCTGCACATTTTCTTATCCATCCATCTCACATGTGGTCTCTTTCTGGGTCTTTTACAATCTTTTGGAATCCAGTTTAAAATTTCAGTTGTCGATCTATTATCATCTCTTCTAGCAATATGTCCAGCCCAACTCCATTTCAATCTTTTAATTTTTTCAATAAGGTCAGTAACACCTGTTTGTTGTCTTACCCATACATTGCGTTTTCGATCTCTTCTTGTTACTCCCAACATACATCTCTCCATACTCCTTTGAGTGGTCTGAATTCTCTGTATTGCTCTTCTATTAAGTGTCCAAGTCTCAGATCCATAAATAAGAACTGGTAAAATACATTTGTTAAAAACCATCCTTTTCAAACACATAGGCATATTTCCTTTTAGTATCAAGTTATTTCTACCAAAAGCACTCCAACCAAGTTTAATTCTATGATTAATTTCCTCCATTATGTTTCCATGTGTATTAATAATCTGACCAAGGTATTTGTAACTGTTAACTTCTTCTAATTCTTCATAATCAATCTTTATTTTCATATTTTGAGCAAATCGATTAAACATTACTTTAGTCTTTTTAACATTTATCTTTAGTCCTACTTTTCTACTTTCATCTGCTAACTCCTGCAACATTTCCTGCAGCTCTGAAGCATTATTTGCAAAAACAACTACATCATCTGTGAAATCTAAATGACTTAAATACTCTCCATTTACTTTCACTCCTTTAGTTTCCCATTTTAATCCACAAACTACTTCTTGCAGCACTGCTGTAAAGAGTTTTGGAGATATGGAGTCACCTTGTCTTACACCTTTCTCAATGTTGATTTTTCCAGTATCATTATGTAATATAATTGTTGCTGTTGCATTTTTATAAATATTCTTTAAAATATGACAATATCCTGGATCTATACCTTGATGATCCAATGCTTTAATCACTGAAGAAATGTGTATAGAATCGAATGCCTTTTCATAATCTACAAATCCAAAACATAATGACAACTCATATTCATTTGTCCTTTCTATGACTTCTCTCAATACCTGGATATGATCTATTGTACTAAAACCACTTTTAAATCCAGCTTGTTCTCTTGGTTGGTGGAAATCCAAAGTTCTCTGTAGACGAGTTGTAATTATCTTGGTAAAAATTTTATATAAAACTGTTAAAAGGCTGATAGATCTGTAATTTCTAATATCTTCTTTATAACCTTTTTAAAATATTAATATTATTACTGCATTCTTCCAATCTTCCGGTACATCTTTATCATTTAGACATTTGGTATACAACTTTGCTAAAATTGTTTCTATTTCTTCACCTGCTTCTTATAATATATCAATTATAATTCCATCATTTCCTGGAGCCTTTCCTTTCTTCATACACTTAATTGCATGTCTCACTTCTTCATTTAAAATTCTGGGCAATTTGGAAGATGTAATAGATAGATATAGGAGGTACTTGTTCTTTATTACTATATAATTCTTGATAAAAATCTTCTACCAATTTCATGATGTCATCTCTCTTTTTAGTAATAATTCCATCTTTTTTTCTTATTGCAGATATAAACTTCCTACCAATACCAAAATGTTGTTTAACATTTTTGAGACTTTTATTTTCTTCTACAACTTTCCTTGCTATTTCACAGTTATACTTTTTTATATCATTTTCAACTCTTTTCCGTACCATTTTACAAAATTCGAGATATTCAATTCTTTTTAATACATCATTTTTGTATATCTTCATATTTCTTCTTTTCTTCATAAATTCTCTAGTCTCAGTAGAAATTTTATTAGTCAATTGCTGCTTTTTTCTACCAGCTATGTTTGTTGCAGTTTTTAAAAGTGTATCAGTTATTTTCATATTAATTTCATTCAAATCTGTATCATGTTCAAAATCTCCTAACACTTGAAACCTATTTGTAAGTTCTAATTTAAATTCATTAGAATGTTTCTGAAGATTGGGAATATCAACTGTAAATATTGTTTTTCTTAATAATTTTTGTCTTTCTAGTTTTACATTAACACGTAACTTACACCTTACTAATCGATGATCACTTCCTGTGTTAAATTTATTAAGAACATTACAATCTTGAAATATGTATTTTCTGTTAGTCAAAATATAATCCAATTCTGCTGTACCTTCATTTGGATGCTTCCATGTCCATTTCCTTTTAACATTTTTCTCAAAAAATGAATTCATAATATAAAGTTTTTCTTTTTCTGCAAACTCCACAAGTCTCTGTCCTCTCTCATTTCTATTACCATAACCAAAATTACCTACAGCAATTTCATCTTTCATTTGTCTACCAATTCTAGCATTAAAGTCTTCCATAACAATTTTAAAATGTTGTTTACTCTGATCAAAAGCCTTTTGTACATCCATATAAAAATCTTCTACTACTTCATCACTATGAGAACTTGTTGGGGCATAAACCTGAATTATCTGCATTTGGTATCTGCTATTAAGTTGTATAACTAATCTTGCCACTCTGTTCAATACACCATCAATCTCCACAATATTGTTCTTCCACTTTTTATTTATAATGAATCCTACTCCACTTGTATTTCCAATATGTGTGCCTTTATAATAGAGTATATGTCCACTTTTTAAATCAATTGTTTCTTCTCCTTTTCTTCTAACTTCACAAAGTCCAATAATGTCCCATTAAATATAAGACAGTTCTTCTAATTCTTGCAATCTTCCTTCACTTGAAAGTGATCTGCAGTTGTAAGTACCTAAATAAAAAGTCATCATCAAATGGCAGCCTGGGTCCGCAATGAGGGGATTCTTAGCACCCTCCACCTTCGGCCACCGACCGCTGCCTTGGTTGGTGACTTTACAGCCTCCTGGGAATAAGGGCCATGCTTTATTTTTGTCTGTCATAATTGTATATATGTATTGGAAAAATATTTATCATTTACACAAACATTCATTCTGCCTTATCAGGCACTGAGAAGAAAGACCATGGTGTTTCTTGATCTTAAACTCAGAGGTAAAAAGCCAATAAACTCACCATGCTGGCTAATGCATGTTGGTGAGCAGCCCATTCATGTTTGTATACTATATGAATAATCACATAGTAATAACAGCTGCAACAACAAGAACATATGGAGTGGACATTAGGAATTTGCCCTGCTCGGTTCCTTTAAGGCCTCCAAGAGGAATCAAAGGGTCTCCTTTCAGTTAATAGCAAACTCCTTTCTGCAGCCAAACAAATGACTATGTTGTGTTAAATCTACACTATTGAGAAAATCGTATATGACAACCCTTAATTGTTTTTAGCACATATTTAGATCAGTTATATTAATGAAGTTTCTTATAGTGTCATAGTATGTTGTAATAAATCTGCTTCCAAGCTCATGGCTGAAAATTCAAATCTGGGCAAAAACATTGAAATTTATATCACATTCTAATCAAATATAGAATTTTTTTTCATGATATTTTTCAAATTTCTGAATAGTAAATGTTTTCTAATTACTCTGCTACAATTTAATTTCCATGTCCTAATTAGACTTTCACATTATCTTTATTACTATTTGCTTATACAAATGTATCAATGCTATTAATAAATATTTATTAACTTAAAAGCTATTTATTATTAGTTCAGATTGTTAATGTTAATTTACACCTTCTTTTCAAGGTATATACTTTCATGTTATTATTTCAATAGCATTCTTTTATCTAACATCTTCACAGTCCAAATAAATAAATAAAGACATTGAAACAAAGTAAATTAAAAAAATTACAAACTGCCATGCTTTACCTTGTTATTGGCAAGATAAGTTTTTTTTCTATAATTTTTCTATAAGAAATTATTATAGGATGTTGTTAAAAATGAAATTCAGTAACTATTCTTTATTTGAACAATTGTAATTTCAAAATAATTCATGCAACATTTAAATCTGGATAATATATTATTCTCATATTGAACTTCCAGCAATGTTAATAAATAAAATCTTATAAAGATTGAAAGTTAAAAGGATACATGAATTCATTCTATTCCTAATCATTTGCCGAAATAGGAGTGTTATTCATTCATAATTTGAATGCTATTTATCCATACCTTAGAGAGAAAGAGTTTAGTTCCATTTGGATTTTATAAAAGGTTGAAAAGGCATTTAACTTACATTACTACACTAACAGAAAAAAATATAAAAATACTTTAGCAATCTTGCATATTAAATTTTGTATATGTATATAATCAATAAAGGAAGTCATATATAATGTGGCATTGCTTTTATCAGTGTGTATTTACAAATAGGTAATATAGGGAGTAATAATAGCTCAATAAAGAACAAGTACCTCCTATATCTATTTCATCTTCCGAATTGCCCAGAATTTTAAATGAAGAAGTGAGACATGCAATTAAATGTATGAATAAGGGAAAGGCTCCAGGAAATGATGGAATTATAATTGATATATTAAAAGAAGCAGGAGAAGAAATAGAAAAAATTTTAGCAAAGTTATATAGCAAATGTCTAAATGATAAAGATGTACCGGATGATTGGAAGAATGCAGTAATAATATTAATATTTAAAAAAGGTGATAAAGAAGATATTAGAAATTACAGACCTATTAGCTTTTTATCAGTTTTATATAAAATTTGTACCAAGATAATTACAACTCGTCTACAGAGAACATTGGATTTCCACCAACCAAGAGAACAAGCTGCATTTAAAAGTGGTTTTAGTACAATAGATCATATCCAGGTGTTGAGAGAAATTATAGAAAGGTCAAATGAATATGAGTTGTCATTATGTTTTGGATTTGTAGATTATGAAAAGGCATTTGATTCTATAAACATTTCTTCAGTGATTAAAGCATTGGATCATCAAGGTATAGATCCAGGATATTGTCATATTTTGAAGAATATTTATAAAAATGCAACAGCAACAATTAGATTACATAATGATACTGGGAAAGTCAACATTGAGAAAGGTGTAAGACAAGGTGACTCCATATCTCCAAAACTTTTTACAGCAGTGCTGCAAGAAGTATTTTGTGGATTAAAATGGGAAACTAAAGGAGTGAAAGTAAATGGAGATTATTTAAGTCATTTAGATTTCACAGATGATGTAGTTGTTTTTGCAAATAATGCTTCAGAGCTGCAGGATATGTTGCAGAAATTATCAGATGAAAGTAGGAAAGTAGGACTAAAGATAAATGTTAAAAAGACTAAAGTAATGTTTAATCGATTTGCTCAAAATATGAAAATAAAGATTGATTATGATGAATTAGAAGAAGTTAACAGTTACAAATATCTTGGTCAGATTATTAATACAGATGGAAACATAAAGGAAGAAATTAATCATAGAATTAAACTTGGTTGGAGTGCTTTTGGTAGAAATAACTTGATACTAAAAGGAAATATGCCTATGTGTTTGAAAAGGAAGGTTTTTAATAAATGTGTTTTACCAGTTCTTACTTATGGACCTGAGACTTGGACACTTAATAGAAGAGCAATACAGAGACTTCAGACCACTCAAAGAAGTATGGAGAGATGTATGTTGGGAGTAACAAGAAGAGATCGAAAATGCAATGTATGGGTAAGAGAACAAACGGGTGTTACTGACCTCATTGAAAAAAATTAAAAGATTGAAGTGGAGTTGGGCTGGACATATTGCTAGAAGAGATGATAATAGATGGACAATTGAAATTTTAAACTGGATTCCAAGAGATTGTAAAAGACCCAGAAAGATACCACATGTGAGATGGATGGATGAAATAAGAAAGTGTGCAGGGGTGATGTGGAGAAGAGAAGCTGAAGATCGGAGAAGATGGATTAAACTTGGAGAGACCTTCATCCTTCAGTGGATTGATAATGGTTGATAATGATGATGATGATGATGAATAGCTCAAATAAGCTTTTAATTGGTAAGTGCAGTAAGAAAAACTATTTAAAACCTCTATCTGGAACATTCCCAATCCCAAACCAATTGTTTTCGAGCTGTTGGCTCACCTCAGTGAGGAGCTAGAATACACCAGATCTAAAACATCAACTCAAAACCCAGCATTTATTTAATACATAACATTTAAGTAGAAACTCTGAAATTTTCAGACATGAAGTTAGATAGCTGGAGTTAAAGGCATTTTCTTGTCAGAAAATTTCAGAGTTTTTACTTAAATGTTACATATTAAATAAGAGCTGGGCTTTGAGTTGAGATAAAGATTTTAAATATTTTGTCTTACAGCATTTATCAATTAAGAGCTTGTTTGAGCTATTTTTACACTCCCTATATATATATATATATATATATGAAAAACAAAAACAAGTTATTCACGTAACTTGCTATCACTTGTTATTTATGTTCAACAGACGGCGTTTTACCAAAACCACCAAACAAGTGTAAAATTTGTTTACATAAACGAAAAAAGAGTCAGAATTAACTACCTCTTTCATTTGCTCACCCCCAGATCAGCTGATTTCAAGCTGGTTTGCTCTCATCAGTGAGGGATAGAGTATAGAAACTAGATCTAAACACTGACTCTCAAGTGTTTATGCAAAACGTTTCTATCAGTTTGCAAGCGTGAATTTTTCAGACCGGTAAATTCTTCAAACAAGTGTAAACAAATTTTACACTTGTTTGGTGGTTTTGGTAAAACGCCGTCTGTTGAACATAAATAACAAGTGATAGCATGTTACGTGAATAACTTGTTTTTGTTTTTCATAAATGTACCTTTAAAGTTTTCTTGCAATGATATATATTGCAGAGACTTTGATTATGTGGTGATACTGAACTGGGATCAGACCCATATAAATATCTGGCTTGCTAGGCTGAGTTTGAAGACTTTACCGGTCTGAAAAATTCACGCTTGCAAACTGATAGAAACGTTTTGCATAAACACTTGAGAGTCAGTGTTTAGATCTAGTTTCTATACTCTATCCCTCACTGATGAGAGCAAACCAGCTTGAAATCAGCTGATCTGGGGGTGAGAAAATGAAAGAGGTAGTTAATTCTGACTCTTTTTTCATTTATGTAAACAAATTTTACACTTGTTTGGTGGTTTTGGTAAAACGCCGTCTGTTGAACATAAATAACAAGTGATAGCAAGTTACGTGAATAACTTGTTTTTGTTTTTCATAAATGTCCCTTTAAAGTTTTCTTGCAATGATATATATTGCAGAGACTTTGATTATGTGGTGATACTGAACTGGGATCAGACCCATATAAATATCTGGCTTGCTAGGCTGAGTTTGAAGACTTTACCGGTCTGAAAAATTCACGCTTGCAAACTGATAGAAACGTTTTGCATAAACACTTGAGAGTCAGTGTTTAGATCTAGTTTCTATACTCTATCCCTCACTGATGAGAGCAAACCAGCTTGAAATCAGCTGATCTGGGAATGAGCAAATGAAAGAGGTAGTTAATTCTGACTCTTTTTTCGTTTATGTAAACCAATTTTACACTTGTTTGGAGGTTTTGGTAAAACGCCGTCTGTTGAACATATATATATATAATGCTTCTCTTTTTATTCTACACAATAGCATACTTCAGCATCACAGTAATCTCCTTACCCCAGAATCTTCTATTGTAAGATTTGGTCATTAATTTATTAATGGTGACTAAAATCCAAAAGGAGTTTTAGTATTCTGTTGGCTTAATCAAGAGATATCTTAAGCCTACAGTAAATTATTTTAAAGAACTATTAATAGAAAGCATTACTCTTTCAAATACATATAATATATCACCTTCAACAAATATAAAACTTAGAAAGTATTTATATTTTATGAAATCTCCCAAAAAATCTAATATGATTTTTTTTTCATGTGTCATAGCATCAGCCAGGAAGCGAACCCACTAACCCAGGGCAACTGCTTGTAAACCAGATGTTGCTGACCTCTCGACCACCAATGCTTGACAAATCTAATTTGATTTTCCTAGTAAGTTTCTTCTAGATAAGCATTTTATTATAACAGCATAATTTTTCACTATCTCTACACCACCTATAGTATTATGTGTTATTTTATTGGTAAGCATTTTGCATATACCAGTATATATAAATTTTAATACAAAAATAAACATGTATCAACATAAATATTTAAATAAAATATACAATGATGCCAATTTTTTCTAGTGCAATCAATTCTTAAAAATAAATTATTATATCAACAATTTTTATAATCATTATTAGAAAATGGAGACAAGTTGAAATATATATTCCTAAAATTGTATGAATATCATTTATTAGAATAAGTTGTCTGTTTGGATTTTTAAGCTCTACAATGGAATATTCATTACCATCCATTTTACTGTCGCTCATCTTGTTCTCTCTCAACAAATTATAAACTTACTTAATGAACTAGATCAACTCATATCATTACCAAAATCAAACAATATCAATCTGGTCATTTGTGCTTAAAGGGAAGTTTAGATCTAATTAGATCAATAATTTATTTGTTAGTTATAATTATATATTGGACTTTTTTCATCATCTAGAATTAATTGTTGAATGTCTTTAGAAAAATTCAAACATCATTTAAACTTTTATAATTCTATATACATTGGTTAACTTTTCTTATATGAATATCAAGATTAAGATATCAAAAGCTGCTTAGCATAAGATAATAAAATCTTATACTCTTACGTTTTTCTTACTTAGCATTCCTAGACATAATTTAATTAAACTTCCACATCTCCAAATGCTGGGCTATTTTGCATATCACCATTATCCTTTTATTCTGCATGTTTCAGTATTGCTATGAATATGAAGCAACCTGCCTCAAAAACACTAAGGTTTTAATATTTTGCACTCTTTATAGCTTCTCTTTCAAGTGCTACTTACACTTTTAATTTTGTTATTAAACTTTTATATAAATATCTTAATTGGTTAGAGCTATTACATCAAGTATTTTTGAATCTAAAGGTCAAATTTCTATATTAGTTCTAACTCTGGTCAGAAGAACAAAGAAGAAGAATACTATTCAAAACATTATGCTAATTATTAATTTTTGTGTTATTATTAACAATTAAATGTTTCAAAAGTTTAAATAAAATGTTTGAATTTTACTAAAAGGTATTTAATAATTAACTTTAGATTTGACAAATAATTCAACATCTAATTACAAATAAAATACCACTATCACAAACTTTCAGATAAAGACAGTCCACTTATTTTTTCTTGCTATCCATGGTATTTTTAAAAGTCTTTGTCAGCACTCCAATTGCAAAAATAACATTATTTTTCTCAATATTCTTCAGCATCCATCTTTGAAATCCATTGAAAGTTACAGAAAATTATCATAGCTTGAACGATTTTGATCGTTATTTTAAAGGACATGTATTTGTACTTAAAAGACTTGTTCAATTATTTTACTAAAATAAGACTAACTCTTTGATCCCTGAAACTTTTATTATTGCTGAATGATAAAAGAAAGCAACTTGCTGAAGACTTATATGGTTACATGTAAGCTAAATTGAAACAATCTAATGGTGCCATAAATAATTTTATCTTTTTATTTAACTCTAGTACAATGTTCTAATTCAGTCCTTTAACCTTTTTAATAAAAATCTTGAAAATCTTCTATATTTTTAATTATGAGTGCAGTCTAATTTATTAATACTTTTTCTATTAAACCTGAAGCTATATTTTTTATTCAAACTGGTTTACTTCCTAACATATTCAATAAATAAGTTGAAAAGATAAAGTAATATGCCATTATTACATTCCATAAACCTACATAGTCAACTAAATAAAAGACTTTTCTATGGTTAATATAAAAAAAAATATTGATAATTCTCTGGTATTTTATAATCTCTACCTTAAATCCCTGACGATAACTATTTATTCTTCAATGATTTCTAAAATCAGATTGTATATTTGGTATTTCAATGTAAAGTTCTAATCATTGTTGTTTTTCCAGCATGATCTTGTTTGCATGTGTGCAAAGTTATGTTACAATAGTTCCCATACTATATCAAAACTTCTTTTTTGATATAGCCTATTATATAATAATTTTTTTTTGCTTTCTTAAAAAATTCTAATGTTCATTAATTCCAATGCATAAATTTTGGTAATGATCTCAAAGTTAGTATCATTTTATTTTCCATTATTAGTAGTTCTTCAAATGGGATGCATCATCAAAAGTTTCTTGGTTGATATTTTTGTGATATATGAATTTTTAATATCCCCTTTATCTCTGTTTGGTCTTTATTGTTTTACTTATAATTCCTCCATCAACATTTTTTTTAGAAAATTTACATGTGATTACGAATTTTTCTTTTGATCTCAAGAATCAAGATGAAAGATCATTGCATTTTTCAACTTTTTTGATATTGAATATCTGTGTGAATACTGTCATATTAGTACTTATTAACTTTCCTAGTTGTTTCTTAGAATTTTTATTTTAGTTTTACTCAAAGCTTTTACTTTTTAATTGTGATTTCTTTCTTTCATAATTATTCCTGCATTTCCTGGCATTTATATTATTTTTTGCAAGTTATTTATTTTTATTTAACTACTTCTTAGATTCATTTTAAATTATTCATTTCACTTTCAGCCTCAGTTCATAATGTTTATCATATTTAAAATGTTTCTGATGTTATTCCTAAACACTAGAAATATGTTTTGTAGATAAAATATTGGATGTGGGACTTCTTTTATAAATTGTCTGAAATTTTACAGGTGAGTAATTTATGATCCATTCGCTATCTATTTCTGATCATTAATACAGGCAAAACTCTCCATACAGTAGTGCCACTCAGTACAAGTCAGAGTAATCAATGGATGCCAGAAGGCTTGTGCATAAAATTCCTATCTATGCCTACTCATCCAATATCCCCAGACTAGTTTCTGGCTTGTGGCCTTCTTCAGTGAGAAACATTGGATCTGAGAGCACTGCACCTAGATCTTAGGATCTAGTACAACCCTGCAGCAGCCACATTTATCTCTACTTAACTACAAAACTATGAGAATAAAATTGAGAACAATAATATTTTCAATCCAAGCTCATAGTCATATAGGTCTGAACTCAGTTCAGTACTCATCCATTTTGGTGTCTTTGGTTCTTTAATAATCATAACCACCACTATCCTACTAGGCAGGATTGGTATTAAACTACTAAACATCACATGATTAGCATTTTTTATGCTTGCTCATAACTGTTATTAAGACAGGCAAAACTCTCCATAAAGTATTGCCACTCAGTGCAAACCAGAGTAATCAATGGATTCCAGAAGGCTTGTGCAGAAAATCCCAAGCTACAAGTTAGAAATTAGTCTGGGGATATTGGACAAGTATGCACTAGATAGGGATTTTATGCACAAGCCTTCTGGAATTCATTGATTACTCTGGCTTGCACTGAGTGGTACTATATTATGGAGAGTTTTGCCTGTTTTAATAACAGTTATGAGAAAGCATAAGAAATTGTGATCATGTGATGTTTAGTGGTTTATTTCTGATCATAATTAAAACTGAAGACTTATAATGCCAAATTCCATATATATATAAACGATTTGATTCTTATGAACTCCAAATTAGTGGTTTATATGAAAATGAAATACATTAAGCAATGGTAATAAACTCAGAAAAGCTTGTTAAACTTTCTTGTTTCATTTCTGCTTTCAATTATATAGAATCCAACTCACTTCCTTTCTCTCTAATTCCATTATTGGCATTCTACTCAGAGTTTACTTTCATGTTTGTTGATTTCTGTCTGCACCTGATCATAAAACTTTTCAGTTTAATTTTCTTAAGATACTAGAATGCAATCCTAAATTTAATAATAATGAATGAATATCAACTAAATTAAAATAGTATCAATTAATAATTCAGAGATTTATATCCCACATAAATCTTTGCAAGACAATGAAACATGCATTACTTATTTTTATTGGCTTGATTTGAATAATACATCATATGTTCTCCTAACTACATGTCAATGTATCAGTAATCCATTTCCATTTTTATATATGTATATATGGTCACATTTTACATTTTAATGGTAATGCTCTGTTTATAGCATCAATACCAAAACATCCAATTAATTTTATCCTGTCCAAATCATATAAGATAAAAGTGCTGCTAAATAGCATAATTTTTTCTCAGAAGTATATTAAATGACTTCAAACCCAATTTGCAGCATCATCATTTTATTACTCTTGTTTATTAATGAGGAGTAAGGAAATAGTATGTAATATGTTGCTAATAAACTTTCACACTGTTTTATTTTTATAATGCAGAAATTATACTAAACAAAGCAAAGAAAATCAAGAATTAAAACAAAGATATAACTAAAGTGGATTTGAACACAAACTTTCAAACTTCTTCAGTTATCCACTCCATCTAATATAACCAATATGCATGTCCACATCAGATTTTCAATAAAATGGATGGTTGAAGAGTTGGGGATGAGAAGATTGAAGCCTGTCCATTAAAGTTTGAAGATTTGGTATCTTAATATAAACCAAGCACTGATTATATATGTGTATGGGAGATGATGATCCGGAGCAACTGATGAGAGCTGGTTCAGAACAAAATATGTATATTGGAGATCATTTATCTTTTTCACATAGATGTGGTCATGCGTATCTGTTATATAAGTAGGAGTAGATATGTAAAGGGAGCTTGAAAGTCTGTGTTCAAGTTCCCTCAATTGCATCTAAAATTTAGTATATACACATTATACTTGTATTCAGATAATAAAGATATTAAAAAAGAACCGACATCTTTTATGAAGACTGTTAGAGAAGGATATATAAAAGATTTGGGAATTGATGGTTAATAAAATAGGTCCACTCTAGCAATAACAGTATAAATATTATCTTACTACAGAATAATGTTTTGAATATGTCTTAACAAAATTAGTAACAGTCATTATTTTACTACTTCAATTACTAAATATAAACGCACAATAATTCAAATTTTTAAAATGTGATAAATTTTTTGAAAGCCGTGCGAAGCTAGCTGAATATTCTAGATAAATACTTTGCATATAATAGAGATATATATGAGAGATAGTGACCTGGGCCAACTGATGAGTGCTGGTTCAGCACAAAATGCATCTTGGGGGTCATTTGTCTTTTATTATATCTTTATTTATATGAATTTGAAAAGAATGGGCAAGTGTGGAGGTGTTTATTATATCTATAAAGATATTACATACGGGAGAGAGAAAGGTGAATAACTCCTTGTGTGTAAATTTAAAAAATCAGATATATTAATCTTTAACTGAGGTTTAAAGTTTATATCTGTGCTAGAGATAATCTCTAGTTTCGAAAATGATTAGTAATAATCATTAGTGTATTTATCTGAAATGGATGGCGTCAAAGTTGTGAGTGGAGGGAGTTTGACAATGGTAAATGAAAATGTAACAATTTACTCTAGATAAATATTTGCATATAATAGAGATATATATAAGAGATAGTGACCTGGGCCAACTGATGAGTGCTGGTTCAGCACGAAATTCATCTTGGGGGTCATTTGTCTTTTATTATATCTTTATTTATATGAATTTGAAAAGAATGGGGAAGTGTGGAGGTGTTTATTATATCTAAAATTACATTAACTATGATATATATACAAAAATATATTTTTTTAAATAAAATGTATACATTTAATTAAATGTCACTTATAATTTAAATTTTAATAGCAATTTATTAAAATGAACAATAATTGATTTTGACTGTCATAAATATACTTTAATAAAAAACAAGTTAATGGGGTAAACGGCTCAATCTCATTAACTTTTTATTTTATTTTTTGTGTCTATATTTCAATTAAAAGTTCGTGTGGGTAGCTATTTGATTACTCACCCACTCTCTTTTCCATAGATACACTTCTTGATTTTACTTATTATAAAATAAATAAAATTACTAACTGAATTACTTTTTAAACAGGGTCAAATTTTAAGATCAGTCGATAACAAATTAATATAAAATAATATATGAATGAAAATGTTAGTGACCTAAAACTGTTGAAAATATATATTTCTTTCTTCCTCCTTGACAGTTCGGGTCATGTTCGCAATATCTTTCTGTCATCTTCTTTGATATTATTGCTAATAATTTTGTCCGTGATTCAAAATGTTTTTTTTTTTTAAAAAAAAAGATAATTAAATGCATCGTTTTATATTATCAAACTCTCTTCAAGTTAATAATTTTGTTTTTATGTATATAGAAAACAAATTTATTGACTTCAAAAAAAATATATATATATATTGAGTATTAATAGTTTGGTGAACAATATCCCATCAAAAAGAAATACTGGTATAATTGTTTTGTTGATATTTAAAGTTGTAAACATTAATTCTTATTAAGCGCATAAGGCGCATAGTATTAATGTTTACAGCCTTATATATATATTAGCATGTTGATATTATAAAGTTTGTTAATAAAAAAAATGGTTTTAAAAAATATAATTATTCTTTGTTTTAGATAAATATACAATATACAAAGGGGAAAAAAATCTGACAACAATTTCATGTGTCTATCACTGATATACAGTAATGAAATTAATTCACAGTCGCCGTTATTTATAACATGTTTTTTTTAGAATTAATCACATTAAAAATTGTTTTGGCAATTATTAAAATAACATATACTGATTCAGGATTTACGTAGTTATAGGTCATTATAAAAATAAATGTATATGGTGTGCGTTCTTTTTTAAAATGATTTCTCCTAAGGTCAAGATTCTCTGGTTCACAACTTTAAGAATGCTACTGTTTTCCGACAAAGAAAGAATTTTATGTCTAGTGCAATTATGATAATAGAAAGCCATTTACATTTTTTTGAATAAAAGTCAATAATACTGCTTGTTTTTTTTTTGATTCTTATTACTTTTTTTTTTTACAAAAAATACTCGTTTATTAGTTGTTGCTTTTTTCCTTAGGTTAATTAAATATAATTTTGCTACAACTAAGTACTAGTTAAGTTTTTTAAATTTCTTTACTAACTTATATATATGTTGAATTGGATAGAATAATTTCCATATTAACTGGGTTAAAATATTTTTTTGTATTATAACTTTATTACTATGGGAACAGACCATCCCTTCAATCAGAGGCAACAATGATACCCACGGCAAATTCGAACTATGCAAAGCATAATATGATAACCTTTCCAGACCATGATTCACTTCAACCGCTGGATTCAAACCCCTGCCATCCAAAGCATTTTATTTGTTTTGAGGACCAACCTCAGGTGCCAGCCAACCATAGGTTATATAGTCAGCATGCTTTGGATGACAGGTTCACAATCCAGCACTTGAAATATCTCATGGTTAGCTCATACTCTTAACCAGGGTCCAGCATATTTAACTTAACACATAAAAATAACTATACTCTTAAATTAATAGTGACACTGTGTCAAGAGGGAGAGAGAGAGAAAATAGACCAAATCATATTTAATCAAACATTAATGTTTATTCAAACACACACACATCTAATCTAATATAATATTTTACATAAAGAAATATAAATGGTTAATGATTAGTTTCAGTCTAAATTTTATAATTGTCCTTTGTTAATTAAAGTTAATTTAAAATAAATATAAAGTCTATATAGACAAATATCAAAATGTCTTTACCAAGATTTTCATGATTGTCAGTTTCAATTGGTTGTTTTTTTGCTTCCCATTGATGGTTTCAGGGCTTGTTTTCCATTCTTTGTCTTGACAATGATAGAGAGAGAAAGAGAGTTTGCAGCAGCATCTATTTCACTATTTTGGTATTAGTTTTCAGAAATGGTTCAGGTGAGTATAGTTGATTTTGCTGAGAACAAGGGCATGAAATTGTCAAACACTCATAAAAACAGACAAGCATGCATATTGCTAAATCTGCAGCTTTTGCATTGATGTTGACCACAGCAGTAATTGATTGGCTTACTACTAAATTTACAGTTTTCAAACATCTGCATCTCCGGAGCAATAGATAATGTAAGAGCACAAATAAAGACCGGAATGATTCAATCACTAAATGCTAACCAGACAGAATTACAGATTGCCATCCCAACAGATTTATAATTTGCCGACCAGACTAGATAACAATAGATCATAGAAACTTTATATTCATTTTTCTCTCATTGTTTTTTTAATTCCTTATCATAGCTTTTAATTTTGATCACAACTTGAACCTGTTTTTTCCTTAATTATTTTTACATTTGCTTTATTCTAATCATTTGCTTAGATTAATCTACTATCTCATCAATAATTTACACAGTCTTTTTATTAATATAACTTCAATATCATTATCAATCAGAAACCTTATAAACCATTTGCATTCCAAAGCTTTTACTAATTAATTTTTATTCTGTTTTTACATTTGCTTATTTTAATTTATAACAATTTATAAAAGGAGTTTTTAAATCTTTATTTCTAGCTTTCCCTATTAACTTATTTTTATTTTATAAAGGGAGACTTTTCTTTAAAAAGAGAAGAAAAAAGTTTTAAATCATTTTCTAATTCTTCTCTCCACCCACTTTTTTAACAAATAGTTTTATTCTATTTTAAAAGCAAAATATATGCAATCTTTTTATTTTACAAAATTGTGTTTTAAAGTCTACTTAACTAATCATATATTTTTTAAAAAAATACAAAACATGTAATGCTAGCATTACACCACACCCACACACACAACCTAGTTTTAGAGGTAAAATGTGTGCGTTTGATTCATTTTAGTTTTGACATTTTAAACTTTTGTTTTTTTCATTTTTATTTATTTATTTTCTAAAAAATAAGATTGACAAGCTACAAAAAGTTATTTTTCTTACACTGCTCTATCTCACCAGGTTGTAATCTATGCTGACTGGCAATCATTTATGTCATATGTGATAATCCTTCAGGGACAACATGCATTTTTCCAATGTCTACAAAGAGGGTAAATGCTGCAAATGGTAGACACATCTGGCTTATATTCGACTTACACAATATAAATATTTTAACTTTTATTTCTATGCTGGAATTTCTCTACCAGCAGGTTAAATGAGCCTAGGACTTTCTCCCCTGGGACTGCATCCTAGAAAAATATGGTGTCACTGTGAATGGCAGCATTCATCCACTGATCATTTGACTTATGCTAAAATGAGATTTATTACAACTATATAATTGTTGGGAATTTTTTCCCCAATGAAATAATTTGCAGCTTATCTGGATCTATTTTTTAGGGTCCATGTTTATTTTAGATAATGAACTCAGACAACTTCTCCCAGCATGTCAGATGAGTCCAGATCCTTTTTACTGGATTCTCATTTTAAAAATAAGGGGATCGATCCCCTGTCCATTTATGCCCATTACAGTCCTTAAGTTCACATAGTGATGTCCTACATTTAATACTCCTTCAACTTTTATCTGCACCTTCCCCACTCCATGACTCTATCAACCTACATTAACCTACACTCACATGAAATATTATTTTGCAACATTTTATTTATTTTATTAAATTTCATTTTATAGCTTTTTATTTTATTCACTATATATTTTATTTAACTTATTTTTATCACCATATATTTACTCTAAAATATTATTTTACTTTAAGTAATAAAAATTCTCATTCCACATTATTATCTCTCAGAAAAAACCTTTTATTTTATTTGTTTTTAAATATTTTAAATCAAACAAAGTGTTCAACTAAATACAAAAATTCCCTCAGTCCTCTCTAATTGTCACTTGGCTATAAACAACCACAATAATGAATTCATTTATCTCTCGGTCTGCTTTTTTCTCTCTTCTTTTTAATTACATTATATTTCTAACTATTCTTAATTATTTTGATTCTTAATATTTTAGATTGTTTGCTCTGGTCTATTTCTCTTCTAACACTGCTCACTGATCTCACTTATATAATTACCCAGTTTAGTGTTTATTTTGAATTTCAGTTTCAAATTATTATTTTTTCTATTTTAAGTACAACTTTACTCTTTTAACTTTGATTATGCTGGGTCAATTTTTCATACTTCAGCTCCTCATTTGGCACCATTTGAATCAGATTCAAATAATTTCCATATTACCTGGCTTTAAATACTTTTTATAATATAACTTTAATACTAAAGGAATAGATTGACCCTTCAAGCAGAGGGGAGAATACCATTAATAGCAGAGCCATCAATGATACCCATGGCCAGATTGAGCTATGCAAAGCATAATATGGTCACATTTCCAGACTCTGGCCCACCTCAACTGCTGGATTCCAATCCCCGCCATCCAAAGCATTTTATTTGTTTTGAGGAACAACCTCAGGTGCCAGCCAACGATAAGTTATATAGTCAGCATGCTTCGGATGACAGGCACACAATACAACCCTTGAAATATCCCATAGTAGCTTATACTCTTAACCAGGGTCCAACACATTTAACTTAACACATAAAAATAACTATACTCTTAAATTAATAGTGATGCAAACACAAGAGAGAAAGAAAAAGAAAATAGATCAAATAATATTTAAGCAAACATTAATATTTATTCAAACACCCACATATCTAATATAATGTTTTACATAAAGAAATATAAATGATTAATGATTAGTCTCAGGCTACATTTTATAATAGTCCTTTGTTAATTAAAGGTTATTTAAAATAAATATTAAGCTTCTATAGACTAATATCAAAAAAAATCTTTACCTAGGTTTTCATGATTGTCAGTTCCAACTGGTTGGCTTTTTGTCTCTATAAATGTTTTCAGGCTTGTTTTCCATTCTTTTTGACAATAGAAGAGAGTTTGCAGCAGCATCTATTTCACCATTTTGGCATCATTTCCAGTGAGGGTTCAGATGAATATAGTTAATTTTGTTGAGAACTAGGGCATGAAGTTGTTGAACACTCCAGATGGTTTAGTACACATTTTTTTTAGATATGCAGCTTTTGAATTGATGTTGACTACAGCAGTAATTGATTTGCTTACTATTGCATATAGTTTTTGAATATCTGGATTTGTGGAACAATGAATAATGTAAGAGCACAAATAAAGATCAAAATGATTCAATCACTAAATGTCGACTAGACAGAATTGCAGAATGCAGACCTGACTGATTTATAGATTGCAGACCAGATTAAATAACAATAGACCAAAGTGACTTTATATACCTTTTTCACTCATTGTTTTTTCAATTAATTATTTTTATATTTGCTTTAATTAATCTTTTGCTTAGATTAATCTACTATCTCATCAATAGTTTACATAGTTTTTTTAATTAATACAATTTCATTATTAATCAGAAATCTTATAAACTAATTGCATTCCAAAGCTTTTACTAATTAATTTTTATTGTTTTCACATCTGCTTATTTTAATTTATAACAATTTATAAAAGGAGTTTTTAAATATTTATTTCTAACTTTCCCTATTTACTTATTTTTACTTTATAAAAAGAGTTTTTTTAAAAAAAGAAAGACAAAAAAGTTTTAAATCTTTTTTCTAATTCTTCTGCCTATCTGCTTTTTTAACAAATAGTTTTATTCTATTTTAAAGCAAAATATATGCAATCTTTTTATTTTACAAAATTGCATTTTAAAATCTACTTAACTATTCATTTTTTTTTTAAATTATGAAACATGTAATGCTAGCATTATAACATATTACTTCTTGGAAGACTCTTAATGCTTGTAACAGTCATTCATCACTGTTTTTGTGCAATTCTATGTTGATATAAATTTTATATTAATAACAATGCAATCAGACTTGAATAAAAAGCACTAAAATAGTGGTAGTAAAAACATTAATGAAAATACACTTGATATTTTTATTACATCACTCTTACATAGAGTAGGAATTGGTTTCTATATATTTTTCACTTCTTGTGGCAGAGTAAAAACTTAAAGCACTGCAGAAATATTTTCATGTTTTTTGGTTATCATCAATAAATCTATCATTTCATTTCCCCATCCAGCACAATAACCAAGGTTATGTTCTCTTACTATGTACACATTTTGCACACAATCTTTACTTGTAAGGTGAGTTAGAGTATCAAACATCTAAATCTCCATGCCTATGTTATCTCATTATGTCTTTATTAAGGCTGATCTACTATTATAAATGTTACTTCCTATATATGATAGACTTTAATAATAAGGGTAAAGGCTGTTCTATGTTATTTAGCAATCTTGTCAATGTTCAGATAAAAAATGAAAATAGTTATATAATGACTTTAGAAGACTGAAATCTTGTAATATATGAGAAAAGTGTGTTTTGTAAAAAAAAAATATTATTTCATATTAAAAAATGAGAAAGAAAAAAACACATCATCATAACAATAAATATATTGTTTAAAAATGACAAGAAGAGATTTATTTATGAAAAGCTTTTCAGATGATAAAATATTTTCAATTTAGTTTTCTATTAATTTAAACATTTAAGCTATAAACAGATGTTCACCTGTTTGGACTGACATACATTAAGACTACAATTTAATAGAAACAATGTTTCCCAAACATCTCTGAAACACAATCTTCTTTTATATTAATATATAATCTCCAGCCCTCACTCTGCCAGATTTGCATATAAAGACATTTTTCATAAAAAAAACACATTGAAATTATATTTTTCCAGCAAAAAACTTGAGCATTAAAAAGTTACAATTTTTTAAACTATATTTTTCTAATTTTCTAGTTTAATTGTTTCTCTGAAACTTTTTTCCTAATATTTTTAATCAATTAAAAATTGTTTTTTAACTAGTAATTTATCTATAAAATTATTATTTCAACATATGTTTTTTCAGAATGACATATTGTATTGCAAGTCTTTTTGAAAGCATTGACATAATGTATTGTTTCATATATATATATATCCCCAGTGCTTAACGCTATACTGAAATAAATATACAAATATTAAGCATTAAATGACCCCACATGGTTAAGAAGTCCAGTACTGCCCTCTGTAAACTAATATATAAATACATTAGAGTTCGTATTTCAAAATAGCCAGATCAAAATCATTTTGATGTGGCTATTTTGAAATTCTTCTTAACCATGTGGGGTGATTTAATGCTTTATATATATATATATATTGTAACCGGACCCCATACAACCCCTTTATTACATCGGTCGTAACAATTTTCTGATGAGCATGCTGCAGGAAGGAACAATCAATTGGTATTCTCAGATGCAGATGTTAACGCCCCCTACAACAATATTTCCTGCTCATCAGAGGATGTGGCAACATAGAGGTTAGAAGCATCTAGTTATTTATATGTTTGACTTGGCAAACAGCGCCACTAGAGCTCAACTTCACCACAACCTTACTTACAAGGGTCTAATTATGCCTGACATAGCTCAGTAGCATGATATTCCTATGAATCAGTTCAATGAATGATGAGTGATGCAAAAAGAATAAACAAATGAATAAATAAACAAACAAATAAACAAAACTGAACAACCGGAGAACTAAAAGTAGTTTTAGGTAACAATTATTTTATTTAACAATTTATAACATCTAATTCAAAGTTCCACTCAAGAGATGATGCCTACAAACAGTTTAACTTTGCAATAGTTCATTTTCAAGTCCATTAATGTGGTTTAAATTATTTCCACCAAAATCAATGTCCATATGAGTATTAAACATTTTGCAATCTCATATCAATACGCAGAGAAGCATTTAGAAATCATATAATATTTTATTACTTTCAGTAATCTGGTTTGGATTATTTCCACAAATTCAATATCCATCTGAGCATTAAAACATTTTGCAAGTCTCATGTTAATACGCAGAGAAGCATTTAGAAATCATATAATATTTTATTACTTTCAGTAATCTGGTTTGGATTATTTCCACAAATTCAATATCCATCTGAGCATTAAAACATTTTGCAAGTCTCATGTTAATACACAGAGAAGCATTTAAAATTCATATAAGTTTCATATTTATACACAGAGAAGCATTTAAAGTTCATATAAGTTTCATATTTATACACAAAGAAGCATTTAAAGTTCATATAAGTTTCATATTTATACACAGAGGAGCATTTAAAGTTCATATGAGTTTCATATTTATACATAGAGTAGCATTTAAAGTTCATATAAGTTTCATATTTATACATAGAGTAGCATTTAAAGTTCATATAAGTTTCATATTTATACACAGAGAAGCATTTAAAGTTCATATAATTTTCATATTTATACACAAAGAAGCATTTAAAGTTCATATAAGTTTCATATTTATACACAGAGGAGCATTTAAAGTTCATATGAGTTTCATATTTATACATAGAGTAGCATTTAAAGTTCATATAAGTTTCATATTTATACATAGAGTAGCATTTAAAGTTCATATAAGTTTCATATTTATACACAGAGAAGCATTTAAAGTTCATATAAAAAAAATACAAATAAACTAGAATAAAATATTGATGAAAACCAGATCAAAAACAAAAAAAATGATGAATACAGAAAGCATAGAGGATCCTCCTGAGAAAGAAGATAAACAAGAAGCCAAAGCAGATGAGGAATCAGAGAAAACAGAGGAGACGTCTACGTTAGCCCAGTTATTGGAAATTATAAAAGCAGACCAAAAGAAAAGAGATGAACAAAGAGAAGATGATATCAAACAAAGAGAAGAAGATAACCAAAAAAGAGATAAACAAAGAGAAGATGATATCAAACAAAAAGAAGATAACCAAAAAAGAGATAAGCAAAGAGAAGAAGATATCAAACAGAAAGAAGAAGATAACCAAAAAAGAGATAAGCAAAGAGAAGAAGATAACAAGCAAGCAATAGAAGCAAACCAAAGAATAGAAAAACAAATTATGGAAGCAGTGGAAAATCAAAATGAAAAGTTCAACCAGTTGATAAAGGAAATAATTCAGTCTAAAAAATTGGATGAGGAGGAAACTTTGGAATTTCCAACCAAAGATATTTTAAAGAAATCACAAGTTGAATATCCTATTACTGATGAAGCAAAATTTGAGATTGTTAAGAAGGAAGAAATTGAAATTACAAAGGGTGATCTTGAAATTGTCAGTCTACCTTCAGGAAAACTTCTGATTGTGGAATATACCTCTAAAATTGAAAAGAAAGAAGCAGTATATACAGAATCTGAGACTGAAATATCAAACACAGCAAAAGAGTTTCAAATGGATGAAAATAAATCTAATAAAGCAAAATTAAAATCTTCTGATCTTCAAGAAGATGAAAAACATGAAAATGAACATAATCAAAAACTTAATTCTCATATAACTAAGGAACTGTCCAATATAGAAGAAAATGTTTCAGAAAAATTGTCTGATATATGCTATGAAATAGTAACAGAGATAGAGAAAGAAACCATAAATTGGAAAGAAAAGTGTGTTAGTCCTCAGCCATATATAAAAATTATAAACAAAAGCTTAATAAACTCAAATCAAAAATTGAGTACAGAAAAAAAATATATAAAGACAGTTATTAAAAATATAGTTGCTTACGCAGGAAAAGACACCAAAAAAAAATCTGAAAACTCGGGATTTATCAGTGTGAAAAAAATTAAGCAACAAGAAACCTTTACAAATACCAAAAAAATAATTACTATGGCAGAAGAACCATTTAAAAAGAAACTTTTATGTAAAAATGAAGTACCACCATGGAAGAGGAACAGGAGAAAATCCACAGATGGTGTTCATGGTCCATATCAGACGTGTATAATTAGAAGATCAAACAGTAACAAGGATCTCCAAAGAAAATACAGAAGTGAAGAAGCAAGACACCACAGTAATGTTAAACATGATAAATTTTCAACAAAAAGACGATCCAGAAGTATGTCACCTCATAATATAAAAGAGGACTATAGGAGAACTGATCATGATCCTCAGTCTCCCAAACCAGGTTGCAGTTATAATTCAGAATAAAATAGAGATAGCTGATGGAAAAAGTTTGTGAGTGTGGTGTAGTGATGCATGGACTTGACATGTTGGGATGGGTGGATGATTGAGCAGAGCTGCTTGGATGCATTGTGTTATGATGCTCCGAAGTATATGCTCGGCACTATCCAGACCTGGGTGTTGTCCGCCGAGAGTAGTCCAGCAGTACATATATATAGGTCTCATGTATAGGCCTTGGTCTCATGAATAGGCCAAATGATAGCCCCTAAGACTCACAGAAGCTGAGCAGGGTTGGCTGAGTGCCAAATTGTTTTTTTTCCTCTGGCTCCTACTCTTGGTTGGATGATACTTCTAGGTACAAGAGTTAGTGCTTAAAAATGAGATATTTTCTCGTGACATCATGGGGCGGTGAATGCTGGTAGTTTGTGCTTGGCCGTCTACTTATCCTGGCATTGGAGGCTACAGTTCATGTATTCACTTTTCCAGCTCATCTTACCATTTCATCAACACATCTAAAACCAAGCAGTAATGAGAAATGATGTGTATAGTATATGGAATGAAATCGTACTTTCAGGCGATTTCATCCCAAAATTTGGTGGGGGGTAATGAAACAGATATACTGTTCCTCGTATATATATTCAAAATATCCCCCCCCATTTAAAAATGACTAGCATGATTTGATCAAATTGGGAATGAAATAAAGCAAAAAGTTTATAGTTTCAAAATTAAGAGGTAAATAAAAGCTGTGATTTGTTAAAAAGATTATATTTTTAATTTTTTGATCGATGGTTTTGAATAAAGTGTTATATCATTTTGCTTTCTTATCTCTCAGTCTAACAAAAAATTAGATTATCCAATCATTAAGAAGAAAAGAAAAAACGTTTGGGCTAAAATGAGGCAGTATGCAAATTAGACTCAGCAAGAAAGGAGAAAAAAATTCAGAGAGCAACAGATTAGATTGAATTTTTTTTTTGTTTGTTTTAAAAGGTGTATTATTCAATTCTGACTTTTGTCATCCTAAAATATAACTTTTACTAACACTAAAAAAATATGAAAAAAAAAAGCGTTATTGAAAGAAATGGTGATGATAAAGGGGTAAATTAAAAAAAAGCTTCAATTTTCCATTCCACGTCATGATTTTATGGATAATGCTATTGAAATGAAATGACTTTTTTTTTCTCTCTTTTCTTGAATAAATGGAAGGTAACTATTTATAAAATATTTGAATATAAAATTACAAATGCTTAATTTTTATATGAACATTAAATGCTTTTCTGCTTATTGACATTAGACTTGCAAAATGTTTTAATGCTCAGATGGATATTGAATTGGTGGAAATAATCCAAACCAGATTACTGAAAGTAATAAAATATTATATGATTTCTAAATGCTTCTCTGTGTATTAACATGAGACTTGCAAAATGTTTTAATGCTCAGATGGATATTGAATTTGTGGAAATAATCCAAACCAGATTACTGAAAGTAATAAAATATTATATGATTTCTAAATGCTTCTCTGCGTATTGATATGAGATTGTGAAATGTTTAATACTCATATGGACATTGATTTTGGTGGAAATAATTTAAACCACATTAATGGATTTGAAAATGAACTATTGCAAAGTTAAACTGTTTGTAGGCATCATCCCTTGAGTGGAACTTTGAATTAGACGTTATAAATTGTTAAATAAAATAATTGTTACCTAAAACTACTTTTAGTTCTCCGGTTGTTCAGTTTTGTTTATTTGTTTGTTTATTTATTCATTTGTTTATTCTTTTTGCATCACTCATCATTCATTGAACTGATTCATAGGAATATCATGCTACTGAGCTATGTCAGGCCTAATTAGATCCTTGTAAGTAAGGTTGTGGTGAAGTTGAGCTCTAGTGGCGCTGTTTTCCAAGTCAAACATATAAATAACTAGATGCTTCTAACCTCTATGTTGCCACATCCTCTGATGAGCAGGAAATATTGTTGTAGGGGGCGTTAACATCTGCATCTGAGAATACCAATTGATTGTTCCTTCCTGCAGCATGCTCATCAGAAAATTGTTACGACCGATGTAATAAAGGGATTGTATGGGGTCCGGTTACAATATATATATATATATATTGTACCTATATTGATATAGGCACATATAATTTTTATCTAAAATTATTATTAAAGTAATCTTTCATAAAAGAAAAACATAAAATTAAATGTTGAAGAATTTATTGCAGCTTGTTTTCGAAAAAGATAAGAATTAAATAGTTTTCTAGCATTAGTTTTTGAAATAAAAAAGCTACAATTAATTAATCAAAAGGGGGGAGGGGGAGTCTTGGTTTGAGAAATGAAACTAAGGGTTATAAAAGGAAGTAAAGAGTTTTTATTAGTATTCGTAAAAATATAATTTAAAAAAGTTAAAACATACAAATCTCTTTTCATTCAAGTTTAATTAAAGAAAAAATAATGTTAAAACTAAATAGTAAATTGTATTAAAAATATATGTGCATATATATGTACATTTGTAAATATATAAAATGTATGTGAAAGTTAAAGAAGATTATCATTAAAAAACACGGCAATGGCTATTAGATATTAATTAATATAAAACAACACGTTTTATTGCATGGCTATTACTAATTAAGCAATCTTCCAAAACACGTTTATCAAATGATTATCATTGGAATTTGACAAACAGATCTTTGCCGGAGATATGAGAAAGACAACAAGGCGCAGGTATAAATAGACCTTTTTTTTATCGGACAATTCATTCCACAAATTAATTGAGTTGAGACAATCAGTTCACAAAGTTATTGAGAGAGTGCAGTTCGGAAATTAATTGAGTCAGTTAAGAAACAAAATGCAGTGCTGAGAATATTTTGGAACGCACGTTCACCTCCAGCCCAGATGTCCGAGAAAACAGCAGATCTGCCCGTGAATTAATGTCAGCTTAACATCTTAGAAAATCTCCGTCAGTATCTATTTGTCTCCGATAGCAATAATCGTGAAAATCAGGAAACTCAGCAAGGAAACGTCCCAGCCGGCTGGTAAGCATTTATAATGGAAATATCCTCACCGAAAGCAGCCTCCGAAGAACAAAATTCTACGTCAACATTCAAAAAAGCCTAGGTAAAAACATTTGCTTATTTCGTTCTATACTGTAATAGCCATTGCATTTCATTAATTCGTGCAAATCCTCCAAGAGTCTAATTATATGAACTCGATATCATACATAAATGAACTATTGATGTGTGTGATTAAATTTCAAATGCTATGTAGTCCTTTATTATCATTATTATGTGTGTACATGAGTTAATATGTATGTGGTCATTATATCAATATTTATTAGTTAAATTAGAGTGTTTTGTTATTACATCTATAGGAATGTTTAAACTATTTAGAAATGTTAATTTAAAATATGCGTGTGTTTTATTAGAATTATAAAATGTTTAAATTTAGTAAATAAATGTTAGTTAATAAATTATCTTTAAAATTAAACTTTATTTGTCGGTCAATTCTTTTTAAAGTCAAAAAACTTCACATAAATATATCGGAGAGACTTTCTTTTCAAAAAAATTATTGATATACATTATATAAACTAAAAAAATAAAATATAAATATCCAACGTTTCGTCCATTTTTCAATAATATTATGGACTTTATCAAGGTTCTATAAAACAGAGAAAAAACAACATTAAAGATAATAAAAATAAAAAATAAGAAAAGAAAAATAAAATAAAATAAAAAATAAAATAATAAAATAAAATAAAATACCTATAAATCAAAAAAATGGAAAAATTGTATAACATAACATCTCCTTACAAAGTGAGAAAAATTTTTAACACCAAAAAGAAAAAATATTCACATAAAAACATTCAATTCTTTTGTATAAATATATAAACTACTTTAACATTTTATTTAAACTAGGATTTAAATGTTCTATATAAATACTCTCTTTGTTAAATCTTTCAAAGTAATTACCAATACATTCCAAAAGTCGAATTTCATAGTCTTTATGTCCTGTTTCCAATTTATGACAAAAGATAGCAGATTTCTTATCAATCATATGCTGATATAGTCTGGTCTTTAATTCTTTTAACAATTTTTTTAACAAATTCTTTTATTAATTCTTTTAATCACTAATTAAGTATAATCTATTAGTGATTACAAACAACTGAGCTAGTCATGGATTTAAGCGTTGAGTTAGTGGCCATTCTTCAAAGTGCGTTGTCTATTCTTTTAGAATAAGCAGCTGGCGCCCGTGTTTATACACAAACAAAAAAAAGTGCTTTGAACTTGGTGTTGAACTCAACAGCCGAGAAGAAGCTATGTCCTGGAAATGTAATGCTAGTTATATACTTTATAGCTATCGTTTGGGCATACATACTCTCCAAGTATGTTCTTCTCTGCCTAAGAGACCGGTGATTCGAATCAACATATTCGAACCCGGTTCAAATGGCTAGACCCAACTGTGGGGTTAAACCTAAGAAACAATAGTAATGAGGTACTTTGTTTCTTGTTTGAAAAATTTGTTTTATACAAAAGTTAAATTACGTATGTAAAAGTGTTTTAACTTTAAAAAAAAAAAAAAGAATTGACCGAAACTTTTTTTTTTTCGAAATGAAGAGATTTTGACATTTATGCCATCAAATCAGAGTCAATTGGGTGTTATGGGCGGAGTTAAAGCATTAAGAGCGGGTAGTGAAAAGGACAAAAGGCTGGAGTTAACGTGAGTTTCCGTATTAGTAAGAAAAATAAATAAATAAATCGTATAGTAAATTTAGTCTAACGTAAGCGCTAGTTTGAAATAAAAAATAAAATACATGGTGGCAAAATGGGAAAAGATATAGAGCTGGAGAGGAAGTATTAAAAAGAGTAGAGGCGTTAGAAAGAGAACATGAGAATGGAAAATATGGGTGCACATACATAAAATGGAGGCAGTAAATCAGCTGCCAAAGATAAAAGCATTCTCAGAAAACAGAGGGGAGAATCCAAGTGATCACTTAGAGAGCTTGGAACATTATTGCACTTTGAATAGTTTAAGTGAAAGAGCAAGAATTGCTTTAGCTTGCAGTCACATACAGGGAGAAGCCCAACTCTGGTGGAATTCATTACGTGTACAACCGACAACATTCGGTGAATACAAGTGTTCGTTGTTGGCAAACTATTGGGGGGAGGAGCTGCAGGAAAAGGTTAAGTTTCAAGTAGAGCAGGACAGCTGGTAGATGGGGGAGTTATTTATTACATTTTTTCATAGACAAATAGCGAAATTGAGATCAATCACAGCATACAAATTATCAGAGCAGCATATTATGCGTATAGTTAGGTGTGGTTTACCTGAGAAGGTGGAACAAATGATGATTGGCAAGCAAACGGTAGAGCAGATGGCCGAAATACTAATGGCATTGGACAACAATAGGAGGATGGTGGATGGTGAAGATGAGGATGGAAATGCAGAAGTTGATTGTACACAAGTAGCGAATCTGGTATGTAGTGGAGAAGAAAGCATGCCCGTGATGGCACCTCAGAGCTGTCCGAAGATAGAGATAAAGATAGGGGGTTGCAACTAGTGCATTGTTTGATTTGGGGAGTCAGGTATTGGTAATGTCACAGGAAATGTTTAATAAAATAAGTGGCATTGACCCAGAAATTAAAATGTTTTGTTGGCTAATGGTAAGAAGGCGAAGTTGGCATCCATACAGGCATGGGTGAAGCTACACATGGCAGAGGGAGAATATATACACGTTCTGTTGATTTTGGAGGGACTGATTCATGAGGTTATATTAGGCTCGGATTTTATGTACAAAACAGGCTGTGTATTGGATTATAAACGGAGCCAGGCAGAAATAAACAACGTAATAATTCCGTTTACAAAACACTAGAAGGATGAGATAAATAGACAGAGTGATGCACAAAGTGCAGTAATGGAAATAGAGATAAAGGAAAAGGTGGATGAGTCAAAATGCATAAATGACAATCAAAGAGACCAACTGAAGAAACTATTCAATAGATATGAAAGCATATTTTCCGAGGTTCCGGGGGTAATCCAAGGGTATGAACACAGGATAAGGCTTATGAAAGACCAACCATATCAAGCCTGTGCATATCCCATACCTCATCAATATAGATGTGAAGTAGAAGAACAAATAGACAAAATGCTTAGATGGGGGATTATATCTAAATGTTCGTCTCCTTTTAATAACCCTATCGTAACTGTAAAAAAAAAGATGGATCAATTCGGTTATGTTTGGATGCATGGCAGTTAAATAAGATAACAATAGCTGATACTAATGCTCCACTGCCTATGAGTGAATTGTTATTGACATTTCAAAATAAAAAAATATTTTCGATGTTCGACTTAACTGCCAGCTACTGGCAAATCAAACTTCATCCAGAGGATCGGAAATATACGGCATTTAAATATAACGGACATGCATATAATTTTAACCAGATTCCCTTCGGGCTAAAAAATAGTGGGGCAGGGCTTATACAATGTCTGGATCAAGTATTGTCAGATGATATTAAGAATTTAGTTATAATGTATGTAGACAACATTGTGGTGGCGTCGGAAAGTATAGATGAGCACTTTGCACATTTAGTAATGTTGCTGGGGGAGTGTGAAAGAAAGGGAATTTGAATTAATTTAAATAAGAGTAAGATAATGACTGACGAGGTCAAGTTTTTAGGTCATATAATTACAGAAAGAGGGATATTACCTAATCCTGAAAAAATCCAAGCAATACAGGAATTCCCCACACCCCGAAATAAAAAACATATTAAATCTTTTCTTGGACTCTGTAATTTCTATAATCGATTTTATAGAAATTTTTCACTTGACATGGAGCCGTTATTGCAGTTATTAAGAAAAGAGAAATCGTGGGTGTGGAATGAGCAGCATGAGCGCAGTTTTCAGAGTGTGAAGGCAGGATTTTTAAATAAAGTTATGCTGTCATATCCCAATTTCGACAAACCATTCTTTGTACAAACGGACAGCAGCGGGTTTGGATTGGGTGCTGCGCTATTTCAGATATAGGACAAGGGACAGCACAGAGTTCTTTGTTTCATTAGCTGTTTACTAAGGGGACCGGAAGTGAACTACACTGTAACCAAGAAGGAAGCCTTGGCTATTGTGTGGGCGTTCAAGAAATTCAGGCAGTATTTAGTAGGCTCTGAAGTGGTAGTAGTCACTGACCATAAGAGCCTTGAGTTTATTAATCACAGCTTCTTGAATAATAGCAGGCTAATAAGGTGGAGCTTATTCCTGCAAGAATTTAATTACAAAGTGGCTTACTGTCGTGGCAAAGAGAATATTGTGGCAGACACCTTAAGCCGATATCCGGTAGCTCAAGAACAACACTTGAGTTGCGACAGAGCGTATATAGCTGCCACCAAAATATATAAAAGAAATGGGATAGAAGATGAGTTGCACAGATTAAAGGAGCAGCAAGAGGAAGATAACGATTGCAAACATATAATAGAGTATTTACGCAATCAGCCTGTAATGAAAACAGCCAATAATCCGCTGTGGAGGGACCGAAATCACTGTTGTTTAAAGGGAGGTCTCTTACAGCGTGTGTTATGGAAAAAAAAAACAAACACACATTATTCTTCCGGTCACCATGAGAGAGCAAATGATTAAATATGCGCATAACACTTTCGGACATTATGGGGCAAATAAAGTGGAAGGATGGCTGAGTCATTGGTTTTACTGGCCAGGAATGAATGCCAATATTACAGACGTGATTGGTAGATGCACCATATGTTCAGCAACCAAGCCTGCTAACACATCAGGAGTTGGGCCGCTGCAACCTATATATGCCCAATGCCCGAACAGCTTACTAGCGATAGACTTCTACAGACCTCTGCCTCCATTCAATAAAATGAAGTATCTCATGGTAACATATGACGTGTTTTCGAAGCTGGTAGCGACATATCCAGTAGCCCAAGCGTTCGCAAGACAGACTATTCAAGTTTTGGAGCAACAATACTTTAAAACTGTAGGAATTCCAGACAGAATTCTGTCGGATCATGGAATGCCCTTTATATCTAGCGAATGGAAGAAATGGACGGACAGACGTGGGATAAGACATATATTTATGTCAATTTGTAACCCTCAGTCTAATCCATGTGAAAGGGTTATGAGGGAGTTGGGGCGTCTATTTTGGGTTTATATACAGGATGATCATTGCAAATGGGTGAAAGAAACATCACGAATAATCAACATGATAAACTGGTCAAAAAATGAGTCTACAAGATTCGAACCTGTTCAGCTACATTTTGGAAGAAATATTCCGTATCTGTTTGAGACTAAATTGCCAGTGGGGGTAAATCCAATCAACCAGAGAAGAGATGCTAAGCAAGCGCTCAACCGGTTAAGGAAAATGGGCAGGCTACGGCAGCAGAGGCAGGGAAGACTTAAGGCTATATTCAGGAGGGGAGATGAGGTCATGGTGAGAGTTCATCCGGTGAGTCATCCTGAAAAACATATATACAAGAAATTCCAGCCAATATATGACGGACCTTATATCATCAAATGGCAATACGGTAATAACGCGTTTGTGATAGCAGAGGGAATAGAGGAAAAAGGAACATATAATGCCCGGTCATTGAGGTTAGTGAAAAGAGAAAAACAACCACTGGACAGGCGGTAATAATACTAAATGAAATTTAGAAATAATAATAATAACAAGGAGGCATTATTGAATAAAAGATTTTTTCCCCACGCACATATTACATAAGAAGAAATGCTTGTAAATAAACAGTTAAAAATCAATAAAATCAAGTTAAATAAGTAGGTCAAATGAATGATTTAAGAGTAACAATTATAGGATTAAATAAATGAATAAAATAAAGGGTTTGATTAAAGTGATCGAATTAAACAAATAAATAACATGTCAATAAAATAAAAAAATAAATAAATTAAGATTTAATATTGTCAGAGAGAAAATGGTCAAAAATGACGCATTTTACTCTCAAAAAAAAGGGCGGTGTAATGTACCTATATTGATATAGGCACATATAATTTTTATCTAAAATTATTATTAAAGTAATCTTTCATAAAAGAAAAACATAAAATTAAACGTTGAAGAATTTATTGCAGCTTGTTTTCGAAAAAGATAAGAATTAAATAGTTTTCTAGCGTCAGTTTTTGAAATAAAAAAGCTACAATTAATTAATCAAAAGGGGGGAGGGGGAGTCTTGGTTTAAGAAATGAAACTAAGGGTTATAAAAGGAAGTAAAGAGTTTTTATTAGTATTCGTAAAAATATAATTTAAAAAAGTTAAAACGTACAAATCTCTTTTCATTCAAGTTTAATTAAAGAAAAAATAATGTTAAAACTAAATAGTAAATTGTATTAAAAATATATGTGCGTATATATGTACATTTGTAAATATATAAAATGTATGTGAAAGTTAAAGAAGATTATCATTAAAAAACATCGCAATGGCTATTAGATATTAATTAATATAAATCAACACGTTTTATTGCATGGCTATTACTAATTAAGCAATCTTCCAAAACACGTTTATCAAATGATTATCATTGGAATTTGACAAACAGTTCTTTGCCGGAGATATGAAAAAGACAACAAGGCGCAGGTATAAATAGACGTTTTTTTTATCGGACAATTCATTCCAAAAATTAATTGAGTTGAGACAATCAGTTCACAAAGTTATTGAGAGAGTGCAGTTCGGAAATTAATTGAGTCAGTTAAGAAACAAAATGCAGTGCTGAGAATATTTTGGAACACACGTTCACCTCCAGCCCAGATGTCCGAGAAAACAGCAGATCTGCCTGTGAAATAATGTCAGCTTAACATCTTAGAAAATCTCCGTCAGTATCTATTTGTCTCCGATAGCAATAATCGTGAAAATCAGGAAACTCAGCAAGGAAACATCCCAGCCAGCTGGTAAGCATTTATAATGGAAATATCCTCACCGAAAGCAGCCTCCGAAGAACAAAATTCTACGTCAACATTCAAAAAAGCCTAGGTAAAAACATTTGCTTATTTCGTTCTATACTGTAATAGCCATTGCATTTCATTAATTCGTGCAAATCCTCCAAGAGTCTAATTATATGAACTCGATATCATACATAAATGAACTATTGATGTGTGTGATTAAATTTCAAATGCTATGTAGTCCTTTATTATCATTATTATTTGTGTACATGAGTTAATATGTGCGTGGTCATTATATCAATATTTATTAGTTAAATTAGAGTGTTTTGTTATTACATCTATAGGAATGTTTAAACTATTTAGAAATGTTAATTTAAAATATGCGTGTGTTTTATTAGAATTATAAAATGTTTAAATTTAGTAAATAAATGTTAGTTAATAAATTATCTTTAAAATTAAACTTTATTTGTCGGTCAATTCTTTTTATCAATTCTTTTAACAAATTCTTTTATTAATTCTTTTAATCACTAATTAAGTATAATCTATTAGTGATTACAAACAACTGAGCTAGTCGTGGATTTAGGCATTGAGTTAGTGGCCATTCTACAAAGTGCGTTGACTATTCTTTTAGAATAAGCAGCTGGCGCCCATGTTTATACACAAACAAAAAAAAAGTGCTTTGAACTTGGTGTTGAACTCAACAGCCGAGAAGAAGCTATGTCCTGGAAATGTAACGCTAGTTATATACTTTATAGCTATCATTTGGGCATACATACTCTCCAAGTATGTTCTTCTCTGCCTAAGAGACCGGTGATTCAAATCAACATATTC